>JASPKZ010001235.1:1382500-1835290 GCA_030220185.1 Diploptera punctata | reverse complement strand
TATATATCGAAATTCCCTCCACTGAAACTACAGATGAAGTTGGTTATGTCCAATGTTCCATGTGGTTTTAAGTTCAGAGGCATCGGCCCTACCCAATAAAAATTTCAAGAATTCTGAGAGGGCATTTGTGATGACTATAACTACAAAGGATTCATGAATATATTATAATCTAAAAATAATATTTTCGACAACCTACACTTCATCCATTATAGCTGGTCTTCTCTAACCTGTACCACTCCTTATTGTAGGCTATCCAATTTCCACGATACTGGGTGGGCACCGTTGCCCTACTGAGCCGACATTCCATGAGACATGGTCGTCCCCACCCCCGTTGTGGAACTCGAACCAGGGAGTCCGTCGCTCTGAGACAAGGCTTCCTGCCTTACCACTCATCACGGCGCTGGGACACCCAAACAAATGCAATGGCATTTTTACAAGTATATATTTAATATTTGAAGGAATAACACTGAGGTTTTTAATTTTATGACTTTGGATTTTCGCTCACCTTCACCTCATTTTTTTTTTGTACTTCGTGCAGACTAGTTTCTTCACACTTGTGGACATTTTCAAATTCTTTCCAAAATATTAATACATTTAACTCCCCGCATAACACTCAGAACACAGTACTTTCGGGATGACTTTTGTCATCATCTTAAGGCAACGACAACTCAAAAAAGTGAAAGTTTTGGCCTTCTCAACAATCTTCCTCCATTACAATCTGTCTCTTGCCATCGAACGGTCCTTGGTGATATTTACACAATTTCTTTTACTTGTTATGGAGCTCGCCCTAACGCCAACCCCCCAACCTGGGAGACCATGTCATTTGATTTTAAGGGTTTTCTGTCCCTTAGATCAGTTGCTGCGTCCACTACAACTACCAGAGTTCTGATCCACCCCTTATTTTTTTGTTGGGGTTTTTTCTCCCTTACCTTTGTAATCCCTCTACCCCGCAAGGCAGCGGTTTTCCCTGTTAAACCTATGGGAGTGGGTTGCCTCTTCCGCCTTTAATAATGCGTACCGTAGGAACTCCTACTCTTTCGCATATCCGCCGTTGAGGTCTCAGCGTGTCCCTGCAATGGGCCCCTTACAAGGTACTATCAGCTGGGGGAGCTGAAGCAAGGTTTTTTAATGAGGTTGTTCTCCTCCCCCCACCCCCTTTCTTTATCGGACTTGGGACCGGCAATGGTGAAGTTTTCACTTTTAGTTTCTATCTAACCACAATTCGTGTGTTGCTGGTTGTGATGAGAGACCATAATATCGCTCACGTCTTGCAGCTCTTCAAACCCAACAAACGAAACAATGACCATTAATCTTTGCATTTTTAAGAATTATTCTCCTGCTACAATTTTCTGCAGTAGGAATAAGTTGCTGATAGAAACTATCCTCGTCATTAAAATATTTCGCCAAATAAATTAAAATATCACTGTTGACCTGATTTTAATGAAAACATTTATCCTTTGGTAGTTTCAGTTGAACCATTAAACATAAGATGTGCCGGGCCACTGCTCATATTAATTACTAGGTACTAGGGTCAGGATTTTTATGATATAGCATATATTTTTTTCGTAAATTTGATATATTTGCTTAAAGATACATGACTGCTTCTTACAAAACCACTTAAATAAACTATTTTGAAGTAAATTTATGCATATTTGGCCAATCGTATATAAGAGAGCATATTTAGCAATTAGTGTGTCAGATTAGTCATATTTTCACTATCTAAGAATTAAAGTAGTTTTATATCGTAACAATTAATTTTTTCCATGTTCGTTTAAGTTGTTGAATTTCTCATAATTTTATTTCGTGCTTGTAAATCTACCTTACTCTTATTTAATTTCATTCACAGTATATAGGCCTTTGCCCTTATATATAATGTCTACGGTAAAGTAATAAACTGGGATATATAAATACCGGAATTAGGCATAATCACATTAATGCCAGTATATATATATCTATAATATATCGATATATTATTTATATAGTATTAATAAGTGTAAAGCACAAAATATGCATGATTAGTAAATAGTTTATCTTGCTCACTGTCACTCAGTTGGGTCCCGGGATGATCGTCTGTTTCTCCCCGCCCCCAAATGGCGTTTTCCCGCACACTCGCTCTTTAACACTCGTTCGTCGGTTGGTGATATGTCTTGGTCTTACACACTTTGAAGTGGAAACCGTGCGTCGCTAGTCCTTGTCACAACACACGTGTCCGACGGTCATAAGGGGTTCCATCCAGTCTTGTGTCCATCGGTCCGTGCAAAAGAGTCCATCCCATATCTCACTCTGCGCTTCCTTTGCATGTTTTCAGTATTTTTCTCATAGTTGGGGGGGGATTGCAGTAGAATCTGTTGTTCTCAAGTCCTCCACCAATGGTAACTCGCCTGTCCATACATACGCCTAGGGCGTGGGTGTGACTCGAATAGGCCCCAGACTCGTTTCAGGTACGTGCTTCTTAATTTTTTCTAGGTCTGCTAGATTCTGGTACTTAGGTGCGTCATATATTTTTCTATCCATAAGTTGCTACGGGACTATTTTCAGCTGAAAGAAGTTTCAATGCTGTCTGTATTGACATCTCCCGGATGTGGGCCTAATTTCGCTCATTGCTCTTACTGCAGCATCTGTCTGTCCTTTAAATATGTGTTTGTGACTTGTCCCTGTCTTCTGCATCGGTACTCATGTATTTGAACTGTTTTACCTGGAATGTCAGTTTTTTTCCCTTTGTATGTTCGGAGGTGGCCTCTTTACATCCTTTTCTGAAGGTCATTGTAACTGTCTTTGATTTTCACATTGGAGGGTTAGGTCATTTCTTTCTGCCCAGGTCCGCACAACCGTTGAGGCTTTCTGTAAAGTCCCCAAGACTTGTGGATGACAGAGCCATGTCGTCTGCTAGAGTAATATTTACGTTGGTTGGGATTGTTTCTTGTACGTCAGCTGTTGGGCCCGGTGGGTCCCCTGTAGGACGCCGTTGTTGTCTGTTGTATTTCTTTTGGAGTTGGTATGTTCCGATATTTCGATGCAGTTGTTGCTTCGTAGCTTTCTGACGATTTCAATTCGTGTTGTTTCTCCTAGCATTTCCTTCTAATTTTGTCGTTAGGTCTGTCTGTTCCATTACAGTGTCGAATTGCTTAGAATATCCAGGAAGGCGTCATACATTTTCCACCGTCTCATCAATGGTCTTCCTCTATCTCTCTTTCGCACAAGCACCGATCGCCGTATAGCTGATCTTCCCTTCCCGGGAAGCCGATTTCTTCTGGTATTTGCGATTCTACTGCCTTTGTGATGCGGTCCAACATAGTAGTCTGGTTGATAGCTTTATGTACTACTGACTCCAGGTTCAATCCTCTATACGATTCGGGTCGCCGCTGTATCCCTTCCCTTTGTACAGCATTTTACTGTCGCCTTCTCCACATTCTGTATAGGCCACTGGCTTAGGCAATCGTTTGAATAGAGTCGTTAATGCATTTTTCCTAATTTTTTCGATGGAAGTATTTCAGGTGCTCATTGAATATAAGATCGGGGGCCCGCATGCCTTGTTATTCTTTTCGATGCCTTTATGGCTGATATCACCTCAAACTTCTGTGAAAAGCTCTGGTCTTCTAGGATGTCGTTTTGCTGGCCTTGGTGTGGGGCGGGGTCTCCTTGTTTTGTAGAACTTTCGTTCTAGGTGAGCTTCCCATGTTTCCATCGATTATTTCTCTTGGGTATTTAGGCTTTATAGGTGAGTGCCCTTTGTATGATGGGTTGGCTTCTGCCTCTTCTACGAGTTTCTTCTTTTCTATTTCCTTTTGAAAAATTTTCTTTGTCGATTGATTATTTGTTTGTCGGTTTTTGTTGCTTGATATACTGTAGTTTTTGCGTATGTTGGGGTTTTTTCGTGCTGTAATGCAGCGTTTTCTAGGGCCAGTCTGCGGGGCCTTTATACAAGTTTCGTTGAACCATCTCTTCGCCTTTCTCTTTCTTGGTCTGTTTATTAGCGGTTCTGCCTGCTTGGACGTCTATCCTTCCCTATATGGCGTGTTTGCCTCGTCTAATTTTCCTCTAACGATTGCAATTGTATCTCTTGATTCGTTGTTGGCTTATGGTTCTGTGTTTATTTTCCTAGATACTCTGCTGTGTCCTTGGTTGCTTCGTTCGCCTTCTTCTTTTTTTTGGCAATTCACATGTGGTTATAACTTGTAGGTGTTTCTTTTCAGTGTTCATCCTGACTCTTTGTGATTATTGTAATAGCCTTCAGGTTGTGAAGACTAGATCAATGCGCTTGCTCCGTTCGGGCACAGGTAGTTCTCTGATTCCTATCGTCACGATGGTTAGCCCTTCCTTGTTCTAGATATTCCTTACTTGTGTAGTTTTTTAGGGATAGCTTTGTCTGTCCGGCATTTAGGTACCTGCTAGTAATCAGTGACTCTTTCGATGTGTCTTTGCACAGGGCGTTGAAATTCTCATACTATGTGCGGCAGTCATTCCGTTGGAAATATACCCATGATGTACACAGCCTAGTAGCTAACCATAATATGTCTGTCTGAGGTACGAGTGAGAAAGGCGCCAGCTTCGCCTTCAGCATGCATGGGATACCCCGTATGGTCTCCCTCTGCTCCCTGTTTCGCTAGTACGTTACAGTGTAGCTCCCCTTGCTTCCCATGTGTCACATGGTTCTTCAGTATGCAAGATCGAATGATCAAAAAACTTCCGATATTTAACGCTGTCTATGTCCTAGGAGGGTTTAATGCTCACTGCTTCCTTGTTTCTGTTGGGTCAACTATATTCCAGGTCTGCCCTTCGTAGAATCCGTCTTGGTGCTCGAAATGCCGCACCATTCCCTTAGGCCAGTATGTGACCTCTTCCACTTCTCGAGATACGGAAACGGTATTCCTACCTTGAACGCTTGTTAGTACCTAATGTCCTCAGATCTTCGCAAGTGACATATTGTGGCTCTATCCTGTCTTTTCAAGGTGTTCTTAAATGTTCGAAGTCGTTCTGTCCGTTCGCGAAAGACGCGCCAACGTACAGCCACGCGGTGCGCTCGCCCGCTTGTAGGTTGACTGTGCGATTCGTCTGACCCTATGGTAATTTTTGGTCGCCTCATTGTTCTGTCCCTCTGTTTCTCACTAGCTCGAAACCATTTCTTTCTCTCCCAGCGTCCTCGCCTCTGTGAGTGGTTCTTCGTCGTTGATGATCGCAGTTGGTTCCTTTCTATTTCTAATGCGCCCGGTTTTCTGAGGTGTTTCCTCTTGTGGGACTCGTTGCCGCCTCTGTATATTATTCTCATCGGCCTCGGTCAGATGTATTGTTCCTCCCTCGGCCCAAGTGTGCGGTTCTGGTTTCCCCGGTTTCCGTTGTGTGCTTTTGGTTTCATCCTGATCATTTTCTTATGTCGCTCGTGATGACTTCCATCATGTATTTCAACTGCTGGTTTATTTTATCTGTGATCTTCTTCTCCTAATTTCTGTTTCAGTGAGCGTGTTTTGTACTGGTAGTATTTTCACTGAATCTACCGAGCTTTAGTAATCGGGTCTGGACGCTTCTAGCATTCCCCCGCTAAAAAACGTCAGAGAGCGCAGTTGCTAGCACTTGTTGACTCTGATCAGTTCGTTGATAGATGTCGCTAGTGGTTCTACTGTGCTGCTCTCGTTTCCCTCCGGTGTGCCAAACTTATGGTTTCTATCGCATTGACATTGACTTGCTTTTTCCTCTGTATCTTTTCCCCGGTAATTTTTATTTCTGGTATACATAATTTGAATGTCACTTACCGCTTGTTGTATGAACTTCTTTGATCTCTTTATTGCATATACCCCCTGCTTCTGCTGTCCTCTTACTTTTTAAGGCCGTTATAGTCGTGTTTCTGAGTCCACCGCCATATTTATATATATATATATATATAAATATACTCAAATTAACTGGTTTGTTTGTATAATGCCAATCGTATGGGTGAATGTGATAAATATCAGGACTAATTGGGCAGTAGAATACAGCAGTTTTTTTTTAAGTAGTTAATAAATAAAATAAGAATTATTGTTTCGTTGGACACTATGATGTAGGGACCCCGAATTACAATATTTTATATTTTATAATTAGAAAGGCAATAAATGGTTATAAAACAAGTTTTATTGAACTTGTTACAAAACAGTTGCCACATAAAAAAACAAACTGCAGTTACATAAAAAACAAACTAAGCCAACATTCTAGAGAGAGAAAAATATGTTTTTCAAATAACGTTAATGCTGTTATTACAAATTACTAAATATTTTAAGTTTACTTATTTATGCATGTAATTGTTTCTTAAGTTAGGAAATGGGAGAATGGTTTACGTCCATTTATTTTAGCATTTTGGAATAATAAGATCATGTAAATGTTTGTTAGGGTAGGAAAAAGGGGATGAACTGAACGGATTTTTCGTAAAGTTAAAGCTTTTATCACATTACCTTTACGAGTTGGAATGAATACCAAACACCTGTTGTGTGATAATTTAAAAAAAAAATCATATGTACCAAATTTATTGGCGGTAGTATAAGAACCGCAACTAGAGATACATATATAATAGATATATATAATATAATAATAAAACACCGTTAATCACATTTACGTAACATATACTGAGAAATAGCTTTTTATCTATTATCTCGCGACAAGCGTAGTGACTGATAAATAATGCTGCTAAATATCAAATTCCATACTTTAGTTGCTTTCATTTGCATTTTATTCTAAATAATAGTAAGTGTCATAAATTGAGTTACTACTTGATGTTACAACTGCAAATATAAATAATTATAAACATAGGCCTTTGTTATGTTACGTGCATATTTTTGTAATTTAGATCAAACTGGTTTTTTTTTTTTTTTTGAATATTTCGGTGGTTTTTAGATCATGGAACCCCCTGGCCCTATTAATATAAATTATGTATTATAGATGTTAGCGTTGGTGTGTTAAGCCAAAGTGAAATTAACTCAAAAAAATAAACTTCGGGATTCTATGCAGTATCAGTCTACATAAAATAAAAAAGTAAAAATTATGGTAACCTAGAGATAATTTTTTTCCTAAACACTACAGCCGGAAGGACGAGAGTTCGAGTCCTGGTGGATCAGATTTTTAAATGACCCAACAACCGTATCGCCTCTAAGAAATGATACCATACGTGTTCGGAGTAACGGCGGCCGTACGCAGGGCCGACAACCGGCGACATCAGTGCCGATGTCCAAAAAGTGGAGCTTTAACTCCCACTACCCAAGGGCCTCCTGGGCATGTAGTGGGATCATTACTTTAACAATTTCAGAAAGCAGGAAAATTGAATAAGAATTTAACAAATAACTTTATCATAACGGCGAAGCCCATGTGGACACGCCTCTCCTTATAAGGAGTTACGGACCAAGTTAATTTTTAGTGATCTATGTCATAGATGTCGTGGATGGCATAGCCAAGAAGTAAGACATCTACAGAAAACTAAGGTATTACTAGGGACGTATGACGTGGTAAAATTTTGTATACACAGGCCTTTTTATTCAGGCTTAAGGATCTTATAGAGACTGAAAATATTCCGACTCGGACCACGGCTTCAAGCCCTTCCGGAGGACTTGCTCCTTGGATTTTTCAGTCTTAAAAATCAATAGACCCTGGCCATGGGTTGAACAAGGACTAAGAACGGCAAAGCAAGGAGCAGAAGCACCACTAGCCCACCGTGGCCCACCATAAAAATAACTGGAAATATACCAAAATATCATATTAGAATGTCTATTAGTTTTCCTTAAGCAGAATAGCCAACTTATGAAAAATATGGAAGTAAAATAAGATTGGCAAGTACCTAAATAATTCAATCTAACATAACATGAATAAACATGTGACCATTGTCTTTTACAGAAACGTAATTGAAAATTGGAAACCATGTTACTGTACAAAAATGTTATCTGATAAACTCCTTACTGTATCAGGCCTAGAAGGCCCTTGACCTTGACATCCTGCTGCTCGCCTCACATCTACACGGTTAATCACAACGTAGATGATCTAGCTAATTTAGGGGTGACATTGTGGTCAGCATGTCGGGTCCCCCAGCCCGTGATTAGCTGGCTCTCTCAACTGGAGCCACTAATTATTGGTAGCTACCCAAATGCCTCACGATGCTGGGTGGGCACCGGGTCACATACTGGCCAAAATACCACGAAAAAACTTTCTCCCCCATGGAGACTCGAACCTAGCGCAAGTCCTGTAGCTTTGCGCCAAGGCATCATGGCTTAAAGCACTCGGCTATAGTGTAAAGCACAACATAGAAATATGCTACAAGCTTGAAGTTTTGGTTTGAGTCTGATGAAGTCATATCTAAACTGGCTTAAACCTTCTGGTAGCACAATGGCCCTGGATTTGACTCAGCCTCTAATGGAAATGAGTGGCAGGTTTTGTTCTGAGGAATAAGTTGACTTGTGCAAGTCTGATGTATCATTCAGACTGTTTAGGGAGGTGGAAGCCTTAACCTTGGGTCTCCTAAATCCTGTAGTGGGATTTATTTACTCTACTTATATTTTGATAACTAGTGGCCTATTGAGATTGATACCTGGCATATTTTACAACATTCTTCCTAATTAATAAGATTAGCTTATTTCTGTTTTGAGTTTATTAAATACCATAGGTCTTAACTTATGGGACGTGGGTTGTGTGTCACTAAAACTTATTCAACGCAATGTTTCACGTAAATGCATGCCTGCAGGATAGCACAGTTAATGAACTAGTAAATGGAACTAGGAATTTTGGGTTCAATCTGTTTTGAAAAAAAAAAAATCATTTTTAACAGGTTTTTCAATTTATGCACCTTATTGGTGAGTCACATAAGTTGGTGTGCATCAAAGAGTGAAGGTATGTTCAAATGTTTCTGCTGTAAAAGCTCTTATCACATTGGATGGTTTTTGGATATATGGCAAGAAATTTTAAAAACCACATTTCTTTATTTGAAGTGAAGAAGAGTTGGATCTTTCACATGTGAGAGGTTGCAATGGCTCTTCTTCGCTTCAAATAAAGATATATTACATGAAAATTGTTATCAATAAACTGCATTAGATAATGTGTACCATTTACAAATGTGCCGATTTAGTGTTGTTTTTTTTTATTTCAAGGTGTAACGGCAAAGTATTATTTATAGCCACGCATTCTTTTGTAAAACCAACAAAGAATGCGGCATGATTTTTTTTTGTCAATTTACCATCTGAACATAGTCCAGATAATGTAGGCAATTAAAACAGGCTGCCATTGTTTTTTTTTTGCCATCACGTGTCGTTAAAGTTAATATAAAATGAAATTTGTCTCTATCTTCCTTGTAGCCTATTAATACTACACAAAGAAATAGCGATTTTTTAATAACGCGGTAATCAAATAGAATATGCTACCCAGGGTGCCATAAAACGATAACCTTCGATTTTATTTGTATTTGGTAGGTAATCTCTGATATATATATATCAGAAATTCCTCCACTGAAATACAGATGACGTGGTTATGTCCATGTTCCATGTGTGTTTTAAGTTCAGGCATCGGCCCTACCCAATTACAATTTTCAAGAATTATGAGAGGGCATTTGTGAGGACTATAAATACAAAAGGATTCATGAATATATTTATAATCTAAAAAATAATATTTTCGACAACCTACACGTCAGCCATTATAGCTGGTCTTCTCAACCTGGAGCCACTACTTATTGTAGCTATCCAAATGTCTCACGATACTGGGTGGGCACCGGTCCCATACTGACCGAAATTCCATGAGAAAATGTCTTCCCCCGTGTGGACTCGAACCAGCGGAAGTCCCGTAGCTCTGAGCCAAGGCTTCCTGCCTTAACCACTCAGCTACGGCGCGGGACAACCCAAACAAATGGCATTTTAAAAAGTATATATTTAATATTTGAAGGAAATAACACTGAGGTTTTTAATTATGACTTTGGATTTTCGACTCACCTCATTTTTTTTGTACTTCTTGCAGACTAGTTTCTTCACACTTGTGTGACATTTTCAATTCTTCCAAAAATAATTAATAACAATTTACTCCCCATAACACTCAGAACACAGGACTTTCGGATGACTTGTTAGTCATCATCTTAAGGCACGACAACTTCAAAAGTGAAAGTTTTGGCCTTCTCAACAATCTTCCTCCATTACAATCTGTCTCTTGCCATAGACGGTTCCTTGTTGATATTTACAAGCATGTTTTCTTTTACTGTGTTAGGGAGCTAGCCTAACGCCAAACCCCCAACCTGGAGGACCAGGGTCATTTGATTTTAGGGTTTCTGTCCCTTAGATCAGTTGCTTCCACTACAACTACAGAGTCTGATCCACCCCTTATTTTTTTTGTTGGGGTTTTCTCCCTTAGCCTTTGTAGATCCCTCTACCCCGCAAGGCAGCGGTTTTCCCTGTTAACCTAGGGAGTGGTTGCCTCTTCCGCCTTTAATGCCGTACCGTAGGACTCCTACTTCGCCATATCCGCCGTTGAGGTCTTCATCGTGTCCCTGGCAAGGGGCCCTTACAAGGTACTATCAGCTGGGGGAGCTGAAGCAAGGTTTTTTAATGAGGTTGTTACTCATCCCCCTCCCCCTTTCTTATCCGGACTTGGGGACCGGCAATGGTGAAGTTTCACTTGTTAGTTTCTACCACAATTCGTGTGTTGCTGGTTGTGATGAGAGACATAAATATCGTCACGTCTTGCAGCTCTTCAAACCCAACAAACTAAACAATGAACATTAATCTTTGCATTTTTAAGAATTATTCTCTGCTCAATATTTCTGCAGTAGGAATAAATTGCTGATAGAAACTATCTCGTCATTAAAATATTTCGCCAAATAAATTAAATATACACTGTGAACCATTATTTTTAATGAAAACAATTTTTCCTTTGGGAGGTTCAGTGAACAATTGAACATATAGGATGTGCCGCCACTGCTCATATGTAATTACTAGGGTCAGGATTTTATGATATAGCATATATTTTTTTTCGTAATTTTGATATATTTCTTAAATATACATAGATGCTTCTTACAAAAAACCAATTAAATTAAACTATTTGAAGTAATATTTATGCATATTTGGCCATTCGTATATAAGAGAGCATATTATAGCAATTTAGGTCATATTAGTCATATTTTCACTATTTTAAGAATTAAAGTAGTTTTATCGTAAAAATTATTTTTTCCATGTTCGTTTAAGTTGTTGAATTTCTCATAATTTTATTTCTTGTAAAATCTACCTTCCCTCTTATTTAATTTCAATTCACAGTATAGGCTTTTCCCTTATATATATGTTACGGTAAAAGTAATAAACTGGTGATTATATATAATAACCGGTAATTATGCATAATCACCATTAATGCCAGTATATATTATATATATATATATATATATATATATTTATATATATTAATAAGTGTAAAGCACAAAATATGCATGATTAGTAAATAGTTTATCTTGCTCACTTGTCACTCAGTTGGGTCAGGGATGATTGTCTGTTCTCGCACCAAATGGCGTTTTTCCCGCACCACTCGCACTTACACTCGTTCGTCGGTTGGTGATATGTCTTGGTCTTACACACTTTGAAGTGGAAACCGTGCGTCGCTAGTCTTGTCACAGCGTGTCGAAGGTCATACAGGGGTTCCATCCAGTCTTTGTGTACCATCGCGTCCGTGCAAAAGAAGTCATCCCATATCTCTCTGCGCTTCCTTTGCATGTATTTCAGTAGTTTCTCATAGTTGGGGGTGGATTGCAGTAGAAGCTGTTGTCTCAAGTCCTCCACCAATGGTAACTCTCCTGTCAGTACATACGCTAGGCGTGAGGGTGTGAACTTCGATAGGCCCAGAGCTCGTTTCAGGTACGTGCTCTTAATTTTTTCTAGGTCTGCTAGATTCTGGTAACTTAGGTGCGTCCATATATTTTCTAGTCCATAAGTTGCTACCGGGACTATTTTCAGCTGAAAGAGTTTCAATGCTGTCTGTAGTGACATCTCCCGGAGGTGCCTAATGTCGCTCATTGCTCTTACTGCAGCATTCTGTCTGTCTTTAATATGTGTTGTGAACGTTGTCCCTGTCGTCTGCATCGTTACTCCAAGGTATTTGAACTGTTTTACTGATGTCAAGTTTTTCCCTTTGTATGTTAGGTGTGCCTCTTTACATCCTTTTCTGAAGGTCATTGTAACTGTCTTTGATTCATTGAGGGTTAGGTCATTTCTTTCTGCCCAGTCCGCTACACCGTTGAAGGCTTTCTGTAAGTCCCCAAGACTTGTGGATGACAGAGCCATGTCGTCTGCATAGAGGTAGATATTTACGTTTGTTGGGATTGTTCTTGTGACGTCAGCTGTGGCCAGGGTGAACAATAATGGGCTGAGTGGGTCCCCTTGTAGGACGCCGTTCGTCTGTTGTATTTCTTTGGAGTTGGTGATGTTATCCGATATTTCGATGCAGTTGTTGCTTAGTAGATTTCTGACGAGTTTCAATTCGTGTTGTTTCTTCCTAGCATGTCTTCTAATTTGTCGATTAAGGTCTGTCTGTTTTACATTGTCGAATGCCTTAGAATAATCCAGGAAGGCGGCATACAATTTCCACCCGGTCTCATCAGGGCTTCCTCTATATCTCTTTGCAAGCAACCGATCGCCTGTATAGCTGATCTTCCCTTTCGGAAGCCGAGTTCTTCTGGTATTTGCGATTCTACTGCCTTTGTGATGCGGTCACATAGTAGTCTGTTGAGTAGCTTTAGTACTACTGACTCCAGGGCAATCCCTCTATACGAGTTCGGGTCGCCGCTGTATCCCTTCCCTTTGTACAGCATTTTTACTGTCGCCTTTCTCCACGATTCTGGTATAGTGCCCTGGCGTAGGCAAGCGTTGAATAGAGTCGTTATGCATTTTCCTAATTTTTCGATGGAGTATTTCAGGTGCTCATTGAATATAAGATCGGGGCCGCATGCCTTGTTATTCTTCGATGCCTTTATGGCTGATATCACCTCAACTTCTGTGAAAAGCTCTGGGTCTTCTAGGATGTCGTTTGCTGGCCTTGGTGTGGGGCGGGTCTCCTTGTTTTGTAGAACTTTCGTTAGGTGAGCTTCCCATGTTTCCATCGATATATTTCTTGGGTATTTAGGCTTTATAGGTTGGAGTGCCTTGTATGGGTGGCTTCTGCCTCTTCTACGAGTTTCTTTTCTATTTCCTTTTGAAAAATTTCTTTGTCGATTTGATTATTTGTTTGTATTTTTTTCTGTTGATGTGATATACTTGTAGGTTTTCGTATGTTGGGGTTTTCCGTGCTGTATGCAGCGTTTCTAGGGCCAGTCTGCGGGCTTATATAACAAGTTTCGTTGAACCATCTCTTCGCCTTTCTTGGTCTGTTTATTAGCGTTCTGCTGCTTGACTTACTATCCTTCCTATCTGGCGTGTTGCCTCGTCTAATTTTCCCTCTACGATTTGCAATTGTATCTCGTTGATGCTTTGTTGGCTTATGAGTTCTGTGTTTATTTTCCTAGATACTCTCTGCTGTGGCTTGGTTGGCTTCGTCTTCTTCTTTTGCAATTCACATGTGGTTATAACTTGTAGGTGTTTCTTCAGTGGTTCATCCCTGACTTCTTGTGATTTAATTGTAATATCCTTCAGGTTTGTGAAGACTAGATCAATGGCGCTTGCTCCGTTCGGGCACAGGTAGGTTATCTGATTCCTATCGTTCACGATGGTTAGCCCTTCTTGTTCTAGATATTCCATTACTTGTGTAGTTTTTAGGGATAGCTTGTCTGTCCGGCAATTTAGGTCCCCTGCTAGTATCAGTGACTCTTTCGATGTTGTCTTTGCCAGTGCAGTTGAAATTTCTCCTATTATGTCGCTGGCAGTCATGTCCGGTTGGAAATATACACCCATGAGTGTACACAGCCTAGTAGCTACCAATAATATGTCTGTCTGATGTACGATTGAGAAAGGCGCCAGCTTCGCCTTCAGCATGCATGTGATACCCCCGTATGGTCTCCCTCTTGCTCCCTGTTTCGCTAGTACGTTTACAGTGTAGGCTCCCTTTGCTTCCCATGTTGTCATCATTGTTTCTGTCAGTATGCAGATATCGAATTGATCAAAAAAGTCTTCCGATATTATACTCATCTTCTATGTTCCATAGTAGGGTTTTAATGCTCACTGCTTCCTTGTTTCTGTTGTGGTTAAGTCTATTCCAGGTCTGCCCCTTCGTAGAACCTCCGTCTTGGTGCTCGAAATGGCCGCACCATTCCCTTAGGCCAGTATGTGACCTCTTCCACTTTCTCGAGATACTGGAACGGTATTCCTACCTTGAACGCTTTGTTAGTACCTAATGTCCTCAGCTCTTCGCAAGTGACATATTGTGGCTCTATTCCTGTCTTTTCAAGGTGTTCTTTAATGTTCGAAGTCGTTGTCCGTTGCGAAAGACGCCCCACGTACAGCCACGCGGTGCGCTCGCCCGCTTGTAGTGTTGACTGTGTCGATTCGTCTGACCCTATGGTAATTTTTGGTCGCCTCATTGTTCTGTCCCTTCTGTTTCTCACTAGCTCGAACCCATTTCTTTCTCTCCAGGCGTCCTCGTCCTCTGTGAGTGGTTCTTCGTCGTTGATGATCGCAGTTGGTTCTCTTTCTATTTCTAATGCCGCCCGGGTTTCTATGTGTTTCCTCTTGTGTGGACTCGTTGCCGCTCTGTATATTATTCTCTCGGCCTCGGTCAGATGTCTTGTTCCTTCCCTCGGCCCAGTTGTGCGGTTTCGTGGTTTCCCTGTTTTGTGCTTTTGGTTTCATCCTCGATCATTTTTCTTATGTCGCTCGTGATGACTTCCATCATGTATTTCAACTGCTGGTTTATTTTATCTGTGATCTTCTTCTCTATTTCTGTTTCAGTGAGCGTGTTTTGTACTGGTAGTATTTTCACTGTATCTACCGAGCTTTCGTAGTCGGTCTGGACTGCTTCTAGCATTCCCCCGCTAAACGTCAGAGAGCGCCAGTTGCTAGCACTTGTTGACTCTGATTCGTTGATAGATGTCGCTAGTGGTTCTACTGTGCTGCTCTCGTTTCCCTGTGTTTCTGTTGTTCTATCGCCATTGTACATTGACTTGCTTTTTCCTCTGTATCTTTTCCCCGGTAAGTTTTTATTTCTGTTATACATATTTTAATGTCACTTACCGCTTGTTGTATGACTTCTTTGATCTCTTTCTTCATATAACCTCCTGCTTCTGCTATGTCCTCTTAGCTTTTTAAGGCACGTTCTAGTCGTGTTTCTGCGTCCACCGCCATCTTATATATATATATATATATATATATATATATATATATATATCAAATTAACTGGTTTGTTTGTATAATTGCCAACTCGTAATGTTGAATGTGATAAATATCATGACTAATTGGGCCAGTAGAATACAGTGCAGTTTTTTTTAAGTAGTTAATAATCAGAAATATATTTTTTCGTTGGACACTATGATGTAAGGGACCCCGAATTACAATATTTTATATTTTATAATTAGAAAGTCAATAAATGGTTATAATACAATTTTATTGAACTTGTACAAAACAGTTGCACATAAAAAAACAAACTGCAGTTACATAAAAAACAAACTAAGCCAACATTCTAGAGAGAGAAAAATATTTTTTCAAATAACGTTAAATGCTGTTATTACAAATTACTAAATATTTTAAGTTTACTTATTTATGCATGTAAATTGTTTTCTTAAGTTAGGAAATGGGAAATTGGTTTACGTCCATTTATTTTAGCATTTTGGAATAAATAATATACATGTAAATTGTTTTGTTAGGTTAGGAAATGGGAAGTTGGTTTACGTCCATTTATTTTAGCATTTTGGAATAAATAATATACATGTAAATTGTTTTGTTAGGTTAGGAAATGGGAAGTTGGTTTACGTCCATTTAGTTTAGCATTTTGGAATAAATAATATACATGTAAATTGTTTTGTTAGGTTAGGAAATGGGAAGTTGGTTTACGTCCATTTATTTTAGCATTTTGGAATAAATAATATACATGTAAATTGTTTTGTTAGGTTAGGAAATGGGAAGTTGGTTTACGTCCATTTATTTTAGCATTTTGGAATAAATAATATACATGTAAATTGTTTTGTTAGGTTAGGAAATGGGAAGTTGGTTTACGTCCATTTATTTTAGCATTTGGGAATTAATAATGCTTAAACGATCCTGAGAGTTATGCCGGCGGTAGCATTGCTGCCGGACTGGTCGAAGGTGATAAGCCAGACGAAAAAAGTACCTCGGTCGAAAGAGAGACGATCTTTGTTCTGTTAGCTTAGGAAACGGGAAGTAAACTGAACGAATTTTCTTAAAGTTAGGAACATTTTATCATGTAAATTGTCTTGTTAGGTTAGAAAATGGGAAATTGGTTTACGTCTATTTATTTTAGCATTTGGGAATAATTAATATGCATGTAAATTGTTTTGTTAGGTTAGGAAATGGGAAGTTGGTTTACGTCTATTTATTTTAGCATTTTGGAATAAATAATATACATGTAAATTGTTTTGTTAGGTTAGGAAATGGGAAGTTGGTTTACGTCCATTTATTTTAGCATTTTGGAATAAATAATATACATGTAAATTGTTTTGTTAGGTTAGGAAATGGGAAGTTGGTTTACGTCCATTTATTTTAGCATTTTGGAATAAATAATATACATGTAAATTGTTTTGTTAGGTTAGGAAATGGGAAGTTGGTTTACGTCCATTTATTTTAGCATTTTGGAATAAATAATATACATGTAAATTTGTTTTGTTAGGTTAGGAAATGGGAAGTTGGTTTACGTCCATTTATTTTAGCATTTTGGAATAAATAATATACATGTAAATTGTTTTGTTAGGTTAGGAAATGGGAAGTTGGTTTACGTCCATTTATTTTAGCATTTTGGAATAAATAATATACATGTAAATTGTTTTGTTAGGTTAGGAAATGGGAAGTGGTTTAGTCCATTTATTTTAGCATTTTGGAATAAATAATATACATGTAAACTGTTTTGTTAGGTTAGGAAATGGGAAGTTGGTTTACGTCCATTTATTTTAGCATTTTGGAATAAATAATATACATGTAAATTGTTTTGTTAGGTTAGGAAATGGGAAGTTGGTTTACGTCCATTTATTTTAGCATTTTGGAATAAATAATATAAATGTAAATTGTTTTGTTAGGTTAGGAAATGGGAAGTTGGTTTACGTCCATTTATTTTAGCATTTTGGAATAAATAATATACATGTAAACTGTTTTGTTAGGTTAGGAAAAGGGGGAGTGAACTGAACGGATTTTCGTAAAGTTCAGGACTTTTATCACATTTACCTTTACGAGTTTGGAATTATGCAAACAACCTGTTGGTTTGATAAGTTAAAAAAAAAATCATATGTACCAAATTTATTGGCGATTATGTATAATAACAGGCAAATATATATATAAATAATCACCGGATTAATCACATTTACTGTAACATATATACTTGAGAAAATAGCTTTTTATCTATTATCTCGCGACAAGCAGGTAGTTACTGATAATATTGTAATGCTATAATATCAAATTCCATACTTTAGTTTGCTTTTCATTTGCATTTTATTCTTAAATAAATAGTTAATTGTCATAAATTGATTTACTACTTGATTTTACAACTGAAATTATTACATAATTATAATATCATTAGGCCCTTTTGTTATGTTACAGTGCATATTTTTTGTAAATTTTAGATCATAACTGTTTTTTTTTTTTTTGCATATTTCGGTGTTTTTTAGATCATGGAAACCCTGGCCCTATTAATATATAATTATGTATTTTAGATGTTAGCGTCTGTTGTGTTAAGCCAAAAGTGAAATTAAACTCATAAAAATAAACTTCTGGGGATTCTATGCCAGGTATCAGTCTACATAAAATAAAAAAGTAAAAAATTATTGTAACCTCAGATATAATTTTTTTCCTAAAACACTACAAGCCGGAAGGACGAGAGTTCGAGTCCTGGTGGAGTCAGGATTTTTAAACTGACCCAACAAACCTTCTCAGCCTCTAACGGAAATGAGTACCAGATACTTGTTCTGGAGTAACGGCGGCCGTTACGCAGGGCCGACAACCCGGCTGACATCAAGTGCCGATTGTCCAAAAAAGTGGGAGCTTTAACCTCCCACTACCCCAAGGGCCTCCTGAGGCCTGTAGTGGGATCACTTTACTTTAACAAATTTCAGAAAAGCCTGAAAATTGAATAAGAATTTAACAAAATAACTTTTATCTATAACGGCGTAGCCCATTGTTGAGCCACAGCCTCTCCTTTATAAGGAGTTACTGGACCAAGTTAATTTTTAGTTATCTTATTTGCTCATAGATGTCGTGGATGGCATGTAGCCAAAGCAGTGAGACATCTAACAGAAAACTAAGGTATTACTAGGACGTTGACGTCGGTAAATTTTGTATACAGGCCTTTTTATTCAGGGTTAAGGATCTTATACGAGACTGAAAATATTCCGACTCGGACCCACGGCATCAAGCCCCTTCCGGAGGACTTGCTCCTTGGATTTTTCAGTCTTAAAAAATCAATCGACCCTGGCCGGGTTTGAACATGCGGCCCTGGGAAGGCAAGGAGCATAAGCACCACTAGCCCACCGTGGCCCACCATAAAATAACTGGAAATATACCAAATTATCATATTAGAATGTCTATTAGTTTTCCTTAAGCAGAATAGCCAACTTATGAAAATATGGTAGTAAAATAAGATTGGCAAGTACCTAAATAATTCAATCTAACATAACATGAATAAACATGTTGACCATTGTCTTTTACAGAAACGTAATTGAAAATTTTGGAAACCATGTTACTGTACAAAAATGTTATCTGATAAACTCCTTACTGTATCAGGCCTAGAAGGCCCTTGACCTGCCATCCTGCTGCTCGCCTCACATCTACACGTGTTAATCACAACGTAGATGATCTAGCTAATTTAGGGGTGACATGTGGTCAGCATGTCGGGTCCCCCAGCCGTGATAGCTGGCTCTCTCAACCTGGAGCCACTACTTATTGTAGCTACCCAAATGCCTCACGATGCTGGGTGGGCACCGGTCACATACTGGCCAAAATACCACGAAAAAATTTCTCCCCCCATGGAGACTCGAACTAGCGCAAGTCCTGTAGCTTTGCGCCAAGGCATCATGGCTTAAAGCACTCGGCTATAGTTGTAAAGCACAACATAGAAATATGCTACAAGCTGGAAGGTTTGGGTTTGAGTCTGATGAAGTCATATCTAAACTGGCTTAAACCTTCTGGTAGCACAATGGCCCTGGATTTGACTCAGCCTCTAATGGAAATGAGTGGCAGGTTTTTGTTCTGAGGAATAAGTTGACTTGTGCAAGTCTGATGTATCATTCAGACTGTTTAGGGAGGTGGAAGCCTTAACCCTTGGGTCTCCTAAATCCTGTAGTGGGATTTATTTACTCTACTTATATATTTGATAACTAGTGGCCTATTGAGATTGATACCTGGCATAGTTTAGCAACATTCTTCCTAATTAATAAGATTAGCTTATTTCTGTTTTGAGTTTATTAAATACCATAGGTCTTAACTTATGGGACGTGGGTTGTGTGTCACTAAAACTTATTCAACGCAATGTTTCACGTAAATGCATGCCTGCAGGATAGCACAGTTAATGAACTAGTAAATGGAACTAGGAATTTTGGGTTCAAATCTGTTTGAAAAAAAAAATCATTTTTAACAGGTTTTTCAATTTATGCACCTTATTGGTGAGTCACATAAGTTGTGTGTGCATCAAAGAGTGAAGGTATGTTCAAATGTTTCTGCTGTAAAAGCTCTTATCACATTGGATGGTTTTTGGATATATGGCAAGAAATTTTAAATCCACATTTCTTTATTTGAAGTGAAGAAGAGTTGGATCTTTCACATGTGAGAGGTTGCATGGCTCTTCTTCGCTTCAAATAAAGATATATTACATGAAAATTGTTATTCAATATAAACTGCATTAGATAATGTGTACCATTTACAAATGTGCCGATTTAGTGTTGTTTTTTTTTATTTCAAGGTGTACCGGCAAAGTATTATTTATAGCCACGCATTCTTTTGTAAAACCAACAAGAAATGCGGCATGATTTTTTTTTGTCAATTTACCATCTGAACAATAGTCCAGATAATGTAGGCAATTAAAACAGGCTGCCATTGTTTTTTTTGCCATCACGTGTCGTTAAAGTTAATATAAAATGAAATTTGTCTCTATCTTCCTTGTAGCCTATTAATACTACACAAAGAAATAGCGATTTTTTAATAACGCGGTAATCAAATAGAAATATGCTACCCAGGGTGCCATAAAAACGATAACCTTCGATTTTATTTGTATTTGGTAGGTAATCTCTGATATATATATATCAGAAATTCCTCCACTGAAACTACAGATGACGTGGTTATGTCCATGTTCCATGTGTGTTTTAAGTTCAGGCATCGGCCCTACCCAATTACAATTTTCAAGAATTATGAGAGGGCATTTGTGAGGACTATAAATACAAAAGGATTCATGAATATATTTATAATCTAAAAAATAATATTTTCGACAACCTACACGTCTAAAAACGCAGGGATGCATGATATCTCGAGATGCAGCTTCGGCATGACGATTTATTTCATTTAATACTTTGCCCATGCAAATGGGGCACTGTCCCGCGAAGTGTGGGCTGCAATCTGAACATATGTTGTGGGAGTTCTCACACTTGAAAATTGGTGGCTTCATGTAACTGCTGCATACTTGACAGAAAATACTATTCAACGGGCAAAGGTCTGTAAAAACAAAAATGTTATAAGTGATCCCACAACAGGCCCGGAGGCCCTTGGGGTAGTAGGAGGTTAAGGCTCCCACTTTTTCTAGACATTCAGCACTTTGTCAGCCGGGTTGTCAGCCCTGCGTGACGGCCGCATTTACCCCCAGAACAAGCGCCTGGTACTCATTTCCGTTAGAGGCTGAGTCGACCCCAGGGACATAGTGCCGCCAGAGGGTTTGGGTCAGTTTAAAAACTCTGACCCCAACCTTCGACCCTCCGGCTTGTAGCTCAGTTCCTTAACCACTACATAAAGATGTATGAATGTATAATTTTTTACCATATATCCAAAAACCATCTGATGTGGAAGGGACTTCAGAAAAATCTATTTTATTGTAAACTCTAACAAATTTGTTTGTATTTAAGAATTATGTTTAATGTGTACTTTTTTTCTCTAAGGATTGCAATAAAAGAATTAAATAATTTTCTTTGACTTTGTTGTGAATTGTAACCTTAACACATTCCTGTGAACTTCCGACCGGAGCGAGTTTTTATCATGTTGGACTTAGAGCAATTTTTTAAAGCCCTTTTTCCCTTTCATTTACTCATTTTTCCACTATAAATTCCGTTAAAGCTTCTGTATTGAAAACATAAATTGCATAATGGTTAAAATGCAATTCATCTTTTAAATTCAAACTTCGAGTCTAAATTTCAAGTCATAATTTCACAACTTTAATGAAACTTTAGCTAAAATATGGAATTAATACTACAAAATTGCTTAAATTAAGACAATTTTGGGTAAAACAAAGTCCTTAAAATAGTACCCTAAGTCCAACACCTGAAAACAAAAGTAGCAGTTTAGCATGGAGAGGATTTTGGTAATTACAGTGGTGCATACAAAGAATAAAAAATTCATTTTAAAAATAAGTATATTTGACCTTAATATAAACTGCAATTTTACAAGTCTTGAGTACAAACATACATAGATTTCTAAAATTCTGAAGACGTCTTCTGTCATGCAATCTGAAATAAACCAAGCACTTCAATCAGGTACAACATGTAAAGTAAATTCTAAATACTTTCACTGTTACTCCAAAACCTCAACTCCACCAGCAGCTAAATTCAAAATTTTGAGTCTTGGAAATTCTAACGCTCAATCCTTAACTGTACACAAAATCTTAGTGAACAACATGCAATAAATTGAATATTGTTCATTAAGATTTCATACAGAGTTGTGGATCAAGTATCTGAATTCACAAGACTCAAGATATCAAATTTACCTACTGGCAGAGTTACAAGGTTTTGGAGTAACAGCAACATTGTTCTTCAGATATATACCAGGATCTACATCACTTAATCACCAGTGGAAAATACTTTACATCTGAAAACTCGAACGTTGAGTCTAAAGGGTGTGACTGAAATTTTTCTAATTCAGAAACTCTGGCCTAAATAAAAAATTACCAAATAGAGTATTTCAAAGCTATACTCATGGTGCATATGCCAAAAATGTAAAACATCAAAATTTTGAAATCTGGAAAAAATGAGTTCAGAGGGTGTTGGGATTTCTGGATCGAGTAATCCAAGGTTATAGTCTTGGTGTTTTTACCAATAATATCAATAACATTCAAAATTTTGAAAACTGGAAGAATTGAGTTCAAATGGTGTGTCTGGGATTTATAATACTGAATATTATATCTAAATAAAAAAAAATCCCAATCGAGTAAATCCAATGCTATATTCTTCATGCATTTACCAAGAGAAGTAAAACATTTCCGAAATATTTAAAACTGCAAAAATTGAGTCTAGGGGATGTTGTCTGGGATTTCTAATGCAAAAAATCTAATCTAAATAGAAAATTTACCAATCGAGTAATCCAAAAAGCTGTGTTTTTACCAAAAAATGTCAGAAATTTTTAAAACGGCAAGAATAGAGTCTAGGGGTGCAGATAATCCCAACTAATTCGAAAATTTCCCAATCGAGTAAATCCAAAAAGTCAAGAATTTTCAAAATTATGAAAACTGCGAAAAATGACTTTTGATAGTGTCTCTAGGATTTAATCCGGTCTAAATGGAAAATTACCCAATCAAGTATTCCAAGGTTATAGGCACGGTCTTTTTACCAAAAATGTCACATTTTCGAAATTTTGAAAACTGCAAAAATTGAATCAAGAGAGATTTGAAATGCAGAAAATCCGGTCTAAGTCGAAAATATCCCAATAAAGTAATCCAAGGTTATTTTTACCAAGAATATAAAAATATTTCGAAATTCCTAAAACTGCAAACATTGAGTCTAGAGGTGTCTCTGGGATGTAAAACGCAGAAAACCCGATCTAAATCGAAAATTTCCCAATTGTATATTCTAAGGTGTTTTTACCAAAAGTGTCAAACATTTTCGAAATTTTGAAAAATGAAAACATTGATTCTAGAGGGTGTGTCTGGGATTTCTAACGCTGAAAATCTGGTCTAAATCGAAAATTACTGAATCGAGTAATTCCAAGGTTATAGGTTTTGTTTTTACCAAAAATGTCAAAAATTTTCGAAATTTTAAAAACTGCAAAAATTGATTCTAGAGGATGTGTCTGGGATTTCTGACGCCGAAAATCCGGCCTAACTCGAAAACTTCTCAATCGAGTAATTCCAAGGTTATAGGTTGTGTTTTTACCAAAAATGTCACAAATTTTCGAAATTTTAAAAACTGCAAAAATTGATTCTAGAGGGTGTGTCTGGGATTTCTAACGCAGAAAATCCTATCTAAATCGAAAATTTCTGAATCGAGTAATTCCAAGGTTATAGGTTTTGTGTTTTTACCAAAAATGTCAAAAAATTTCCAAATTTTAAAAACTGCAAAAATTGATTCTAGAGTGTGTATCTGGGATTTCTTAATCGAGTAATTCCAAGGTTATAGGTTTTGTGTTTTTACCAAAAATGTCAAACATATTCGAAATTTTGAAAACTGAAAAAATTGATTCTAGAGGGCGTGTCTGGGATTTCTAACGCAGAAAATCCGGTCTAAATCGAAAATTTCTCAATCGAGTATTCGAAGGCTACAGGCTCGGCATTTTTACCAAAAATGTAAAAAAAAATATCGAAATTTTAAAAACTGAAGAAATTGGTTCTAGAGGGTGTGTCTGGGATTCTAACGCAGAAAATCCGGTCTAAATTGAAAATTTCTCAATCGAGTATTCCATGGTTATAGTCTGTGTTTTTACAAAAAATATTAAACATTTTCGAAATTTTAAAGACTGCAAAAATTTTTTTCTAGAGAGTGTGTCTGGGATTTCTAACGCAGAATTTACGGTCTAAATCGTAAATTTCCCAATCGAATGTTCCAAGGCTGTGTGTTTTTACCAAGAATTAAAAAAAAATCGAAATTTTGAAAAGTGCATAAATTGAGTCTAGAGGTAGTGTCTGGGATTTCTAATGCAGAAAATCAGGTGTAAATCTAAAACTCCCTAATCGAATGTTCCAAAAGTGTCAAAAATTCCCAGATCACATATTTAATAATACTATCGTTTTGTTGTGTAGATTGTAATTAAATTTTGAAACTTTTTCTTGCCTAAATTTAAACTTTAAGAACAAATTTTGTTTCGATATTAAAAAAAAAATCCAAAAGAGTTATTCCTTAATTAAATATATTTTCCAATATTTTTTGTGGATTTCTACACATACGTTTTATAAAAAGTATATATTTTCAATTATATAATTTTATAAAATGTTAAATGCTTGCTAACCAATTGGAAAATTCCTCTATCTATAAAAAATGAATGTCTGTACGTCATTTATAGGTATCTAAACCACTAAATCGATTTTCATGAAAATTTACACGGGTACACCCCTGTATAATTCACCTTCCTCAAATGTTCTCCCACCTCACTCCACTATGTTTTCCCACAAGGACTTTGTGCGCCAATGTCCCATTCCCAATTTATGACACACATATGTACCAGCATAACTCTGGAACAATTTCAACCAAACTTAGTACATATAACTATCTGGAAAATATACTGTGAGAAATAATAGGCACTTAGCATCCTTAGACTGATATCATTGCCAAAACAGGTGTTTTCAGGGTATCTCACTTAATAGGTTATAGCCCCAAATAGTTTAAAATCCCATGTTTATGTGAAACTGTGTGTACCTGCTTATGTTGTCATAAAGTAATTCTTGCACGTACTCACCACAATGTCTTGTTTTGCTTCTCTGACGACAGTCGAGTTGAAACGTGGAGGAAGCCCAGTCTGGTGCAAGCTACATGGAGTGGAGATGGCAGCAGTCTTCGGTCTACGGTCAAGTATAATTACGTCCTGCAATCTGTCCCAGAGCTCCATCTGCATCCCAGCAGTTTGTACCTGTAAACACAAATACATCATTAACATTGTGCCATTAAATAACAGTTGGTTATGGCAATACAGTACAAGCCAAAATATCACAGGTTCGAGTCCCAGGGACTAATAAACTGCCTTAACCATAACCACAATTTGTCTCTACTTGAACTGAAAATAGTACCAGATTATGTACCGGCTGACATTTCATGTCGATTCTCTAGAAGAGTAGAGTCCTTAACTTATACCCTAAGGGCATACTAAGACCTACCTATTATTTACTTCACGTTTTATGCTTAACTATTCTGTTACGTCTCTCGTAGGTCTCATCTCATCTGAGGGATCATTTACTATCCATACATAGTTATTGTCCTCAACATTTGTTTAAAACCTCCTACATACAGCATAATATAGACTCATTATGGAAGCTCCTATAAAGCCAGGACCTCCCTCCCTCCCAAATATATATATATATTTTTTTTTCAGCTAAAGCACTGGGAACATCCCTTGCAGCTATGTTGCCAGCTCTTATCTGTTGGCCTGTACTTAATTGTAAGTTCTATCAGATAGAAGTCACATTTCAATCATTAAAAACCTACAAAATAAAACAAGAGAGGGCGCTCTGAACATGTGACGGTCCTTTCTCTGTTAATTTGGTTAGAGAAGTGCAATCCACAAGAAAAAATTAAGTTTTCCAAAATTAAAATCTTTAACTCAGTAGGAAGCTAAAACAAAAACAAAGCTATAAGAGAAAAAATGTAAATAGTTGAATTACAAATTACTCAATTCAACATGTCTAACTTCAACTATTACTTTTTTTGGAAAAATATATTCGAAATCATAAAAACTACTTTTTTTAAATTTTTCTCTTCGAGTTAAAAATATTTTACTCGAAATTTAAAAAGATAATTTTGTATCGGAATTTTAGAAAATATTTTACAAAAAAAATTGTTTCGAAGTTCCAGCAAATATTTAAACTTGCTAGATTATTTCAGAAAAATAAATTGATAAAAGTGAATTAAAAATAATGTAATTAAAAAAATAACAATGCAACGTGTCTTAACTTCAAAGCACTTATTTTTAAACTTCTATAATTACTTTAGCTGGAAAAAAAAAAGTTTTCGAAAACACAAGTGTTTAAAATTTCTCTTTTCGAATTTAAAAACATATATCTATTACTCGAAATTAAAAAAAAAAATTTAAAGGAGATCTTTGTTTCAAAATTCCAGAAAATATTTTAACGTTTTTAGATTTTTTAGAAAAAATGGAAGATAAAACTTAATTAAAAAGAGTTGAATTAAAAACTGAATAAAACGTATCCAAACTTTGTACCACATTTTTTAACTTCATTATATATTTTTTTTCGAAATTACAAAGTTTATAAAGGGTTATCGTTTTCGAAGTAAAATAACATACCTTTATTTTACTCGACATTCCAAAAAAATATTTTAAAAATTGTTTCGAAATTCGAGAATATATTTTAACTTTCTTTAGATTTTTTAGAAAAATCTTCTTTTGAATTTTCAAAAAAAAATATTTTTAAAGAGTTTATTTTTCCTATCTTCTGTACGACACACAAACTGCTAAAAATTAAGTACAAACCAAGATGGAAACAAAAAGTAGGCCTTCAGTCGACCTTCAAAATGTCTATTTCATGACGGAACAAGCCAATAAATAACCCTGGATTTCAATTATTTATTTCCATTTTTTTAAAAAAAGTTCTAAAAATATAGGCCTCCCCTTCAATTGTCAAGGTAGGGCTATCCTGCAAGATATACAAGATTAGCCTCAAATGAAACATTCAACTTATCTACCAAATTAACATTACGTACTTTAGGCCTACTTCTATTATTATTTAGTATCTTCCCATTTCCTATCAATTATCAAAAAAGAAACTTACTTCCCATTAACAATTTAACGACCTTTCCATTAATTGAGCTCTATAATTTCCCTACAAATGTTATTTGATTTTATTTATTTTTATATATAAGGGCCTCCTGAGGCCTGTAGCGGGACTATTTTACTTTACTTTATTTATACAATATAAATAACGTGTTTATATCTGCTCCAATTATGTAATACGCAATTATACAGACAATTTTCTGTAAAAAAAACTAATTTACACAGCTACGTACCTGCACCGCTAAAAAACCATCTCAACACGTTGATATTCATTCTCGGACTAAACTGACTTCACGCACGTTTAACACAGAGGAATCGTTCTATAATTCATCCAAATATATATTTTGTAAATGCGCAATAGACGTCCGAGTTACCAACCTCTGTCTAATATTAAAAACTAACAACTCTCGAAATTTGTTATCGTACGAAAGGGACTCTTTTACCACGTTAAATAGCACCCTATTACATAAACTCTGATATTATTAACTTTTGGTATTTCATTTCTAACAAGTTTGTAAAATTTTGCTCATACACATAGGATTTTTTTAATTACAAATTTGTAAATTGTATTTAGGTAGAATTTTAGAACGCGCCTTAAAAAATACGCAGCGAAAATTATTTTGTTGTTTCTGAGCACCTATAGGTATTCGACAATGTTAGAATACATTTAAATCACATTAAATAAATCAGTTTTAAAAATTCGTCACTTGAATAAAATAGGTATTTCAATAAATAAGAATAGGGCTCATTCTACAAGTTTATTTAAAGAAAAAAAACTGACATGAACCTTTGTTCTTTGTGATAAGCATGGTGTTCTTCTACTAAATCTTTCAACTCATTGGACATTTCAGTTATCTATCAAATTTCCGAAGACCATGGCTATTGTTACACTGGTTTACGTCACTTTTTTCTTTCTCTCCAAATAAACATGACGTTGCTTCATTTAAACGACGTCACGTCCACTCCATCCTCAGGATTTTATCAGTCGATATCATCTGAGGAACTTTCCTCATTAATAAACATGTCCATTTCATTAAATTTTTCATGAGAAATCAAAAAATCAAAATTATTTTCTAGATTTGTATTTGAATTTGTTTGTTGTGAACATCTAACATTTTATGTTCGCACTTGTTAACAAATGAAAATAGATCCATCATAACAATCAATAAATGAGATTAAAAAAATTAGACATGTTCAGTTTTTAAAGAGAAAGATTTTCTTTAATGCTAATTTTTTTATCTTTATTTATAGACGGTTTAACATCTAGGGTCGCAACGAGTATATTTTACTTATGAAGCTGCTATAAAGTGGTGAATATGTTGAAATTAAGTTCCAACCAGCATTTGCCTTGGGGACTGAAAAAACCAGGAAGAAATGTCAGTGGAATTCGCCGTAACCGGGGTTTGAACCCTGGGCTTCCCGAATACGATCCTTAACGTTAAGTCAATTTGCTTCCTGTGTTAATCCCATAATATTATCCAACATTGATTGTTTAAATTTTCATTTTATATTAGTGCCACATGTCCTGTCAATGGTAGTCTGAGACTTAACTCTTCTTACTATACCTATCTGATTTCCCATAAAGAACATGTACCTTACAGTTAAACAGTCTTCTCCATTCGCCTGTCCAAAATATCGCTAATAACTTTATTCTCAAATACTCGTAATCTTTTCCTTTCCATTAAAGTAAGGATCCATTTTTTTGCACCCATACAACTGGGAGAATAAAAGTTTTGTATATTTCTTCTTTTAATGTTTTTAGAGAAGTTGGGGCAACAAGAGTTGCTGAAATACATAATAGCACGCATTTCCAGAATTGAGCCTATGTTTAATTTCTTTGTTAGCTTCATTCCCTTTTGTAATTATTGTTCCTAGATATATGAATTCAACCACTTCTTCAAAATTTTCTTCATTTCTCATTAACTGTCAATTTCCAATATATAACATATTTCTATGTGTGAACATATATTTAGTTTTATTGATGTTTACTTCCAGTCCCAATTTCTTAATGTTACTCGATAGAGTTGAGGGACGGCCCTTAGTATCTCTTCCTATCCACTAATAAATACCACATCATTAGCATAAACTAACAGCTTGTTAATACCGTTGAGTTGTAGGCTTGTAGATTTAATGGCATGCCTAGTACAAAATTGAATAGTAGAGGAGATAGTGCATCTACTTGCTTTAACCCATCGTGAATTTCAAAAGTTTGTGAAAACTGTTTGACTACACGCATGCGTGCTCCTGTTTGTGCCATTTAGACATTCGAATATGTCTAATCAGCTTTTTACGAGTTATGAAATATATACCACTGTTGGGACCGCAATTTTTGTAACTAAACTCGGCATATAGTAAACAAAAAAAAAAGTCAGGTCGAGTTGGTTAACAAGTGAAATCGGACCATTAGAAATAGGAGTTCACCTGAAATGAAAATTTAAAAATAGCCCCAGCGTCCGCAATTTTTCAGTTTACAAAACTTATCTCAGTATATGCTATTGAAACAACACCATTAAAGTATTCTCAAAAAAATTAGCGAAATCTGGAACCTGAAATAAAAACAGAATCGCCTTTTTTTACTGGGATTCGACGTATTTGAATAATAATTGACAAGAGAAATGAGAGTTTCCCAATTTAAGGGTTAACAAAAGAAGGATATATTCCGCAAACCAGCAAAATCGGACCATACGTTTGACTTGCTGAGGAATTAATCCAGTTTACACAGTTTCTGTGTGACGGATATTAAAAAATATGATTTTTTTTATTAAGGATTTTCTCCACATTACAGTAGTTATCCTTCAGTCCAAATGTACTTTGCTCCGCCACAGATTTCTATCCTCAGCATCTTCTTCTTTGAGGTCTCTGCTTATCATGTTTCTTCTCACTTCATCCATCCACTGTTCCTTGGGTTTCCCACTCCTCCTCCTGCCTTCAGCATTGCAATCCAGCATCATTCTTGTGATTCTATTATTCTCCATCCTCTTCAGATGACCATACATTTTCAATCTTTATTCTTCTATTAATTTTATAATATTATATATTATTGTTATTATTATTATTGTTATTCACCACCAATAAGAATGTTCAAAACTATTATTTTGGAACTGAAATTGTAAAAATCCTAACATTCATCAGACTAGTGCTTTTCTTGCAAAAATGACGTAAAGGGCCTTCTTTTTCGTATTTTTTAAAATCAGAACCTATGGTAGTGAAGCATGGACACTAAAATGACAACATGAAAGCAGAATAATGGCTTGTGAAATAAGATTCATGCGCAGAACAGCGGGTTACACCAGATGGGACCGGAAAGGAACACCGATATCTTAAAAGAATTGAAGGCTACGCCAAATTTGGAATATATTAAACAGTACCAACTAAATTGGAAACACCATCTTGAAAGAATGAGTTCAAATCGGATCCCTAAAGCTGTTCATAATTATATACCAAGAGGACGAAGATCACTGGGCCGTCCTATGAAACGCTGGAGGGAAAATTGTCTATAGGATCGTAACAGGCCTTGGCCTAATACTTGGAATGAAGAAAAAGAAGAAGAAAACGAATAAAATGGGTCAAATTAAATCCTGTCTGTTCTTTACAGAATGTTTTGATAATTATTTTCCTAAATAATAGTATGTTTATTGTATATTTTAATTGGCAAAGCCAAATGTACTGGACATAAAATGTAAATAAATTGAATTGTATCATGTTCTTTGTTTTCAATCAACGTTTGCATGTTTTATGGACCATAGCGGTTGTGGATTCTTTGAAACAGTTTAGCGTTTCCTTGAAATCACTCTTTCGTCTTAAAATTACATTATTTATATTCCCTACTCTAAAAAGATATAGGCCTATAGTATTAAAATTCTTAGCATTCGCGTAAGTTTAGATGAGTTAAGAATATAATTGACATTAGAGCAATACTGTTCTGTTTACAATTCACTTTGCACAACTTCTTGAATGAACTTTAAATGTCCTCTCATAAGTCATTCTGCATCCCAATGCATTAATTCAGTAAATATAATGAGTGTATATTCAAATTTCTGTTTTTTAAATTAAAAATGAAATTTAATTTTGGATTCTGTTATTTGTCTGGGTTCCGTATTTGCACTTGAGACTTACAAAAAATGAGATATCTCACACATTCAAGCCACTCAAATGAAATTTTTAAGATCCGTAAAAGGATGGATAGATTACACAATGAATCAATAAGAAATGAACTGGAAATATTTTCAATACTCGATAAACTAGAAGAACACAAACATCGATGGAAGAAACATTTAGACAGAATGGACAATATATGATTACCCAAAAAGATCAACACCTACAAACCACATGGAAAAAGATCTTTGGGACGGCCAAGGAAACGATGGACTTGAGACCGGAACAGGTTGCATTGACCTAATCCTGGAAAAGGAAGAAGCACGTTATTTCTTAAGATTAATATATGATTTTTTAATGCACCCAGTTTGTCCTTTTGGACATTTCTGGTGTTTTATCCTGGCATTGGCGTAATTGTAACCCACTTCTGAGGTTGGGGCGCCTGGAAGGCGGGCTTACGTTGCCCCGATGTAATGGTGGATGGTGATGGTGATGATAGTGGTGCGCCAGGAGAGTCCTTAACCCTAAGCTTAATCTAAGTTGAATATGAATGATGATGATTGCGATGGCCATATGATGTTCGGGGACCGTTTGGGTCTTAAAGTTTCCTGACATTTGTCTTACAGGTGAGGAAAAACCCCGATAAAAACCTCACCCAGAAAACTGTCCCGACCGGGGATCGAACTCGGGCCCTGCTGCGTGACAAGGCAGCACGCTACCTCGAGACCACAGCGGTGGACTAATTATTAATTAATCAGTAAAAAAAACTGATTTGAAATACCTAGTTGAAAGTCACAAGGTTGAAAAATTCAAAAAATTCAACAACAATAATAATAATAATAATAATAATAATAATAATAATAATAATAATAATAATAATAATAATAATAAATAATCATCATCATCGTCATCCGGTATGATGGTAGCTGTCGCCGTCTTCCGGAAACCAAACGCCATTCCTCTCTGTCCATCGACTGATCTTCCTCCAATCCTCTGATATTCATAGCTGCTTGTACCCCTTCCATCCAAGTTTTCTTCGGTCTTCCTCCTTTCTATTGAGGTCCATTCCATAACAATTTTAGGCGATCTTTGTTCTGGCTTTCTTTTGACATGGCCATACCACTGTAATCTTTTCTTTTCCATAATGTCTATGATGTCCGGCTCCTCTTCTACATCCATAATTTCCCTTATTTCTTTATTTCATATTCTATTCATTCTAGATTTTCTCTAGGAAGATTAAAGCTTGGGAAAAGGATTTTGAAAATTGGAACATGGAATATTCAAGGCTGCATAAATAATAATAATAATAATAATAATAATAATAATAATAATAATAATAATAATAATAATAATAATAATAATAATAACTATTGCCAATGGCAGGGCTAGTCAAAATACATCGATAAATAAAACACGCACACTTACACTTATATAGGCTATATATATATATATATATATATATATATATGTGTGTGTGTGTGTGTGTGTGTGTGTGTGTTTGTGTGTGTGATATATATATGGGGTCGACTCAGCCTCTAACGGAAATGAGTATCAGACGCTTGTTCTGGGGGTAAAGGCGGCCGTCACGCAGGGCTGACAACCCGGCTGACATAAAGTGCCGATTGTCTAGAAAAAGTGGGAGCCTTAACCTCCTACTACCCCAAGGGCCTCCTGAGGACTGTTGTGGGATCACTTTACTTTACTTACTTTATATATATACATATCCTATATGAATGTACGTATGTTTGTCGTAAAATTCTAAATAGGTCAGTAGATCTTCATGAAAATGTCTATATACAGGTTTTAAGGTACGACGAGTGTTTAGCCGCTTCTATTATGTTCTAAAACAATTAGGTGTAGGAGTTTATCTGAAACAAAAATTTAAAAATATCTCTAGCGGTCGTAATTTGGATGTTTCACAACAAAACTCAGTATAACCTATTGAAATAAACCGAGGTAGGTTTTATTAAAATCAGCGAAATCCGGCAATTTCAAGTGGGGGTTTACCAAAAATCCGAAATTAAAAATTGACTAGCGAACGCCGTATTTGGGTCATCGAAATGTATACCTTATAATATAATTCCCTCCATGGTATCTTTACCTTGTCGTGGTGGAGTGGCTTGTGTGCTTAAATGATCCTGAGAGCTATGCCGGCGGTAGCATTGCTGCCGATAGGCTTACCCATGCCGGACTGGTCGAAGGTGATAAGCCAGACGAAATAAGTACCTTGGTAGAAAGAGTGACGATCTTTCACCGTAAAAATACAACCGTCAAGAAATGCGGACATGGGTTCTACTGGGGTAAAATTTTCCGGAGGTCAAATAGTCCCCCATTCGGTTCTCCGGGCGGGGACTACTTCAGGGAACCCATGCCAAAGGCTCAAACACAGGGACATGTTCCTAGGAACATGGAATGTTAGGACTTTATACAATAGCGGGGCACTAGAGATATTAACGCGGGAATTGGATAAATCGCCCTTGGATATAGTCGCTTTACAGGAAGTTAGGTGGCCAGGAGAAGGTAGTCAGGAATCAGGAAGCTTTGCATTATACTATGGGGGTGCAGAAAGACCTGCATTTGGAACGGGTTTTTTAGTCAGAAGGAGGATCCTATCCGCTATCCGAGATATTAAGTTTGTTAGTGATAGGATATCATACATAATTCTAAAGGGTAAACGACATGATTTTATAATTGTAAATGTACATGCCCCCACAGAAGATAAAGATGACAAGATCAAGGATGAGTTCTATGACGAATTAGAATGCTTATTTGATAGCCTTTCACGATATCATATGAAAATTGTCTTAGGAGATTTTAATGCAAAAGTGGGGCGGGAAGATATATTCAAACCAACAATAGGTAAATTCAGTCTTCATGAAGATAGTAACGACAACGGGGTTAGATTAGTCACATTTGCCACATCAAAGAATCTCATTGTTAAGAGCACAACATTTCAGCATAAGGATATTCATAAATACACCTGGACGTCCCCAGATGGAGAAACTCGGAACCAGATAGATCATGTATTAGTGGATAAACGCTGGCACAGTAGCATCATCGATGTTAAATCAGTTAGAGGGACAGACTGCAATTCGGATCATCATCTGGTCAGAGTGAAAATCAGACAACGGCTATCGCTTATGAGAGGAACAAACGCTAAAGATGATTCTGTAAAATATGAATTTAAAAACTTGAAAAATGATGAAATGCGGCAAGAATACCAAATCAAAATTGCTAATAGATTTGAAGTACTGGAATCTTCAGATGACAATGTGGCAAACGAAGAAGAAACTGATATAAATAAAGAATGGGAGGCTATAAGAGATACTATTAAATTGTCAGCATCAGAAAGCATTGGTCGTTTAAAAAAGAGGCAAAACAAGAAATGGTTTGATGAGGAATGTGCCGACATCGTAAAGAAAAGAAAGCTAGCAGAAATGAAATGGTTACACGAGCCAAATGAGGTAAATTTAGAGCAATTGGGTAGTGTTAGACGGGAAACCACCAAGTTACTAAAGAGTAAGAAGAGGGAATATTTGAGAGAGAAGATTAATGATCTTGAAATGAATGCAAAAAATAGGAACATTAGAGAATTATATCAGGGGAATTAGTATAGAGAAGAAAGGGTTTCAGGCTAGAACAAACATAATTCGGAATGAAAATGGGGATATGATTGCAGATTCCAAGAGTATATTAAATAGATGGAAAAGTTATTTTAATCAGCTATTAAATGTACATACAGAACAGGACATTGAGGAGGATAAGTTACAGACAGCAGAAATGCTAGTCGCAGAGCCAAGTGCATTAGAGGTTGAAATGGCAATTGCAAAATTGAAGATGTATAAAGCATCAGGTTCAGATGAGATCTCAGCAGAACTGATAAAATCAGGGGAAGAAAAATTGATGGACAAGATACGCTGGTTGCTTACTATGATTTGGGAAAAAGAAGCTCTTCCAGATGATTGGAAGGAATCAATTATCGTACCAATTTATAAGAAAGGAGATAAAACTGATTGCAACAACTATAGGGGCATCTCATTACTTTCAACTTCGTACAAAATTCTAACAAATATATTAGTAAGCAGACTTACTCCCTATATTGATGACATTCTAGGAGATCATCAATGTGCATTTAGAAGAAACAGGTCTACAACAGATCAGATTTTTAGTATAAGACAGATTTTAGAAAAGAAATGGGAATATAATGGTACTGTACATCAACTATATGTAGACTTCAAAAAAGCATATGATTCAATTAAGAGGGGGAAGTTATATAGTATCCTGCTGGAGTTCGGAATTCCTAAAAAGTTAGTTAGACTTATACGAATGTGTCTAAATGGCTCAACAGTAGGGTGCGTGTAGGCAAACAGTTTTCAGACACTTTTGAAATCCAGAATGGGTTGAAGCAAGGAGATGCACTATCTCCTCTACTATTTAATTTTGTACTAGAGCATGCCATTAAATCTTTAGAAAATGAGGAAGGCCTACAACTGAATGGTATTAATAAGCTGTTAGTTTATGCTGATGATGTAGTACTACTGGCCGATAGCAAGGAGATACTAAAGGCCAACACGCACACACTATTGAGTAACACTAAGAAATTAGGACTGGAAGTAAATATCAGTAAAACTAAATATATGGTCACACGTAGAAATACATTATATATTGGAAATGGACAGCTAATGACAAATGAGGGAAATTTTGAGGAATTGGCTGAATTCAAATACCTAGGAACAATAATCACAAATAGGAATGAGATGCACAAAGAAATTAAACATAGGCTCAATTCTGGAAATGCATGCTATTATGCATTGCAGAGACTTTTGATGTCCCAACTCCTTTCAAAAAATGTTAAGCTGAAAATATATAAAACTATTATTCTACCAGTTATATTATATGGGTGCGAAACATGGACTCTTACTTTAAGGGAGGAAAGGAGATTACGAGTATTTGAGAATAAAGTTCTTAGGAAAATTTTTGGACCAAAGAGAGATGAACAGACAGGTGAATGGAGAAGACTACATAACAATGAACTACATGGTCTTTATAGGAAGCCAGATATAATAAGAACAGTTAAGTCCCGTAGACTGCGATGGGCAGGACATGTTGCGCGTATGGGGAATGAAAGACGTGCATGGAAACTTCTTGTAGGAAAGCCAGAAGGAAAACGCCCAGTTGGTAGACCAAGAATGAGGTGGGAGAACAACATTAACTATGATTTGAGGGAAGTAGATTATACAGGGAATGATTGGAAAGCATTAGCTCAGGATAGGGATGTATGGAGAGCTTATGTCCGTGCGGCCATGAACCTACGGGTTCGATAGTGCCAGTGAGTAAGTTAGTATAATATAATTAACCGCTAATATTTAATGTATTTAGCGTAGCAGCGCAATTCGAGTATTAGCTAGTTATATATTTTAAAAAATCCACGTCTCCTCAACAGCTGCGTTTCCATCACTTCCATTAGAAATAAAATTAAAAATACCTGTTTTAAAGTCACAGCAGGGCCCGAGGTTCAGCAAGTAGAGCGATGAATTTATACACGACAGATGTAACTTGGCTGTTTTAATTCACACAGCAAAGAGTACGACAAGCGACTGTCAAACATACTGTGTTTATATAATTTACTGCTAATTAATGTTGTGAGTTAGCTAGGCTGGTTGTACGAGACACAGCTGGTCTATAACCTCGTCACCACTAACCTGTTGTTTTTGTTTACTAAACATTTTTACGTCAACCCATGCTTGCAGTTTGCAGCGCTACAGGGGCAAGCTGTTTACGTCACAGCAGCTGATACCGGCGGCAAAATACAAAGGGATTCTTACTCCTAACTCGTCATCATCATCATCATCATCATATTTGGCATAACAACCTGGGTCAAGCCATTGCCTCTCTAAAGCATTCTCCCCCAGACCTCTCTATTCCTAGCGACTGTCCACCAATTTCGAAATTTAAGTCTTTGGACGTCTTCCAAAACTCCATCCATCCACCTAGCTTTAGGTCTTCCAACGTTTCTTCTTCCACTGGATGGTCCATCATTATTCTGTCAACGGTTTCACTATTATCCATTCTCTGGGTGTGCCCTGCACATCTCAATCTGCTGTTTTAATGTCTGGTGATTTGTACAAATTATATAATTCTTAGTCCACCGCTGTGGTCTCGAGATAGCGCGCTGCCTTGTCACGCAGCGGGCCCGAATTCGATTTTCGGTCGGGACAGACTCCTGGGTGAGGTTTTTTCGGGTTTTTTTCCCCTCACCTATAAAACAAATGTCAGGAAGGTTAGGGCCCGACGGTCCTTGAAAATCATCCGGCCATCATCATCCTTATCATTATCATCATCATCCTTCACCGGTGTGAAAAGCAACGGGAAGCTACCACACCTATAGGCCTAATTCGCAAGTAAAGCTGCAAAGCATAGCATGAAAATGCTATGATTGCAGTGAAAGACCTGCCCTCGGGTAGAATTACTATGGATGGATATAATTCTTCATTAGATCGCATTCGCCATTTCTTACTCCTAACTCACACACAAAAATATTAAAATTGAAAAATGAAATTCCACTGAACTTGACTACCTTCTTCACTGTGTCTGGCAGAATAAATATATCGGTATTTTTTGTTACTGGATTAATATTAAAGAGAGTGCAATGTGTGTGTTCGAACAGTCCACCACATAATATAAAAGTGTGTGTTATCCCACTACAGGCCATAGGAGACCATTGTGATAGTAGGAGGTTACTCCTCCCACTTTTTCTAGACAATCGGCACTTAATGTCAGCCACGTTCTCAGCCCTGCATGATGACCGTCTTTATCCCCAGAACAAGCGTTTGGTACTCATTTCCGTTAGAGTGTGAGTCGACCCCAGGACCATGATACCACCAGAAGGTTTTAGTTAACAAAATATATACTTCTTGTCAAAACATAAGAACCTCAGTTCCAGGAAGTAGCTAACAAACAATCCCTTTCCTTTTATTTAAATACCAGAACCCTTGTGGCTGGTGGAAACCAGCATTGCCAACTTATTTCGTGCTGTGTAGAGTCAAGGTTCTACTGGGGTTTTACATATATTAGGGCTCTGATAAGGAGAGGATATGACAACTGTAAATATTCTCTAAGTGTGAACTGCACAAGGGCAATGGAGGCTCATGTGTTATAGCGAGAAGTACATCAATCTGACAGAGCAAAAATACCAAGAGAAGCACGAGATGATAATAAAAATAGTAATGACAATAGTAATTTTATTTTACCTGATGAAGTTAAGGCCGTAAAGTCTTGTCTTCCACTTATACAGGGTTGATTTAAACATAAATTAACAACTGTAAATTATATAGAGTTAAATTATTTACACACAATACAAAACATAGAGCTGATAAGGAAAGTAAAAAATATAAATCAGTGCTCTGTCTGGGTGTCGAACCGATGTGCATGAAGATAAACATTCAGTCACAGTGTGGCACAAAATAAAATGTCCACACTTACAGACGTAAACAAATACACTGTGTTGCTTGTCATTACTGACTTTGTTATGAAACTAACTGCACCCCCCACGTCATGTACTCTCCAGCCACGTGACTTTGTGACCTCACATCAACAACAACAACAACAATAATAATAATAATAATAATAATAATAATAATAATAATAATAATAATAATAATAATAATAATAATAATAATAATATTTTTTCATTAACGATTTTCTCTACATTACAGTAGTTATCCTTCAGCCTAAATGTACTTTGCTCCGCCACAAATTTCTATCCTCAGCATCTTCTCTTTGAGGTCTCTGCTGATCATGTTTCTTCTCACTTCATCCATCCACTGTTCTCTGGGTTTCCCCCTCCTCCTCCTGCCTTCAGTATTCCAATCCAGCTCTTTGGGCCTTTTAGCATTTTCTGATTTTAATGTAAGACGGGAACCTAGCCCATTGCTACAACCCCAACCTGGAGGACCAGGTAATAATAATAATAATAATAATAATAATAATAATAATAATAATAATAATAATAATAAGGGAGGAGAAAATGAGAAAATATTACCGGTATTTGTGAATAAAGTTCTTGGACCAAAGAAAGGCGAACAGGAGAATGGAGAAAACTAAATAGCAGTGAGCTGCATGGACTTTATGTGAAACCAGATGTAATAAGAACAGTTAAGTCTTGGAGACTGCGATGGGCAGGACATGTGGCATGAATTATAAAACTGAAACCTCTTGTAGGAAAACCAGAGCTAAGCGCCCAGTCGGTTGGCTACGAATGAAGTGGGAGAATAACGTTAACCATGATTTGAGGGAGGTAAATTATACAGGGGACGATTTAAATTATTTAGCTCAGGATAGGGATGTATGCAGAGCTTATGTCCTCGCGGCTATGTATCTCCGTGTTCGATAGTACCAGTGATCTTGTTAGTTTTAATAATAATAATAATCTATAACTTGATTAAATCACTGCTTTGACAATGAAAGCATAAAATATAAAAGAATAATAAATATATGGTATTAAATATGATGTTCATCGGGAAGAAGAAGGAAAGGAAGACCTCGAAACTCGTGGATGCAAGAAATAAGAACTAGAATAAGAACAAGAGGAATGGAGAACATCGAGTGGATGGATAGGGACGAGTGGAGAAGAAAAATAAGACTTGTGGATTGATTTACTGTGTTTATTGTTGTTCCTGAGAAGATTTAGGATTATGGAACTGTCGGAATGTATTGCTGCTGTTTTATTCATTCGGATCCCCACAGTCTACTTCCTGCAGTTTTTCCAGAGCCTTTATTACACAATATCTATGTGAAGAAATCATTAGTGCCACGGAAATGGCTTGTCCTAGGCACTCTCTGTAATCCGCCCTGTAAGAAGAGGCCCTTACCTGCACCGGATTGTTAGCGTGTTGATTCTAAAATCTTGGTTCCTCTAGCCCGCATATTCTGCATTATTATAGGTAGGGAGCGGAATTTTATGTAATAAAAGATAAGGTTTGCAATGCAGATAGTAGGCCTATATATCATTCAACTGTTTGTGTATGAAACAACATAAAAGACAGTCAGAAGTCTAACTTCTCATTATACTATTCAACTGTTTGTGTGTGAAACCAAACAAAAGACAGTCAGAAGTCTAACTTCTCACTATACTATTCAACTGTTTGTATGTGGAACCAAAACAAAAGACAATCAAAAGTCTAACTTCTCATTATACTATTCAACTGTTTGTGTGTGGAACCAAAACAAAAGACAGTCAGAAGTCTAACTTCTCATTATACTATTGAACTGTTTGTGTGTGAAACCAAACAAAAGACAGTCAGAAGTCTAACTTCTCATTATACTATTCAACTGTTTGTGTGTGAAACCAAAACAAAAGAGTCAGAAGTCTAACTTCTCATTATACTATTCAACTGTTTGTGTGTGAAACCAAACAAAAGACAGTCAGAAGTCTAACTTCTCATTATATTATTCAACTGTTTGTGTGTGAAACCAAACAAATGACAGAAGTCTAACTTCTCATTATACTATTCAACTGTTTGTGTGTGAAATCAAACAAAAGACAGAAGTCTAACTTCTTATTATATTATTCAACTGTTTGTGTGTAGAACGAAACAAAAAAACTGTCAGAAGTCTAACTTCTCATTATATTATTCAACTGTTTGTGTGTGAAACCAAAATAAAATACAATCATAAGCCTAACTTCACATTATACTATGTTGCAATCTTAACTTTTAGAACATAAAAATCCGCTCTCTAGTTGTAGGCCTATACTGATTGGTAGCTCTAACAATAATGAATTTGAAAAGAGCGAAGATTTGGGTATGTTCAAAACACACAAAGATTAAGAATACGTAATTAAAAAGACCTGTAAGAAGATGGGAAGATTGCTTTACAATTTCCTGATGCCGAAGCAGACCAAAACCTTGTAGATGTTCACGTAAATAATGTGGTAGGCCTACATAGAGGTCTATGTACCTAGTCAGATTTTGTAACTACCGAAAATTTTAGTTTTAGCCAAATTTATCATATTTTTAGAATTACTTAATTTACCCTTACAAAAATATATAAATATAACATAGCCTAGGCCTACTTGATCTACGAGAAATCCTGTTCCGACTTATATAAATTATAACTAAAATAAATATAATGTTTTATAACAAATAATTATTGCATCCAATGAAAATAACTTTTGGCTTTTGACTTTCTCTCTCTCTCTCTCTCTCTCTCTCTCTCTCTCTCTCTCTCTCTCTCTCTCTCTCTCTCTCTCTCTCTCTCTCTCTCTCTCTCTCTCTCTCTCTCTCTAGTGGGAATAGTCTATGTTATATGTGAAGGTGTTTTCAGGATGACATGAGAAGCCTTTCTCCAACACATAGGCTACATTCTGCTACATTCTGGTAGTTCCCACATCAACCATCCATACTCGTGATCTAACAGAAGAAATCGAAACGTGTGTACAAACCCTAAACACCGTGAAGATTCTCCAATAACAGCAAACAAAGCCAGACAACAATTGAGACAACAGAAATATAAAAGCAAAATGGAGTAAACTTTCGCATAAAGGAAAGAGTGTTGTTCAATATAAATAATACATTCCAGCAAATTGTTAGATTAGAAATAGGACCTATCTGACGTCTTATGAATGGAGAGGTGCCATCAAAATGCAGGCAAATGTGTATGCTGTTTTCGAAGCGTACCAGGAAGATTCCTGGATGTCATTGTAGGCGCTATCTCAAACCAGCCTGAAACTCTTGCCCACGTCATGGGATCTGGACCCTTCAGAGAAACCTAGCGTATCACTAGGCACAACAGAGTAGGAAGTATTATCGCTACAACTCTTCGATCAAATAAGCTGACAGTCCAGGCGGAACTTCGCGGACAGCTGACACGTCTATTGATATAATTGTTATTAGGCCTACGCACAGCAATTCCGCTGTCATCGATCTACAATACGTTTTGAATCCAGCCTCGAACAAGCAGATGAGGTGAACCTGGAGAAGAAAGCTATATACGAGCCTACTGCCCCTTGTTACAAGAGTAAATACCACCTGGACACCATCTCCGTCCAAGGTTTACTTGTAGGCGCTAGAGCTAGGCTTGCGATACCTAAAAAAATCATTCCCATAGCAACTAGGAACTGACAAAGATTTCATGGCACAAATTGTAATATTCACACTTTATTTCCATCTTAAGAATTCATCTATATGGCCAGTCTCCAAAATCCAGTTTTTTTATATGCCTATTGTACAAATTAAACAAAAATAAAAATAAGAAGAAAAAATATTGTCTCTATATTATCAATCTTTTTTTTTATTGTTTTCCTCCTCTAAAGTGAAGTATACTTTGTCAATTTTAGCAGACAATGTTTGGACACGTTTGTTAAAAATAAATAAAATCGCAAAAATTGTATTTGAAGTACGGTCCACTATTTGAGAACCGCGGTAGGAATGGACATTTTCACAGGATTGTATCAGGCTGTTAGGAATTGCGAGGAGGTAAGAGGTATTTCTTTATTAGATTTATTACGCGGCACGTAGTTACACAGTTAAGCAACAGGTGGCAGAAGAATGCAAGTATCGACAGCACATATGCGAGTAGGTACGAAATATTTAAATATTATTACGAGGAACGTAGTTACACTGTTGCGCAATAGATGGCAGAAGAATGCACAAGTATCGAAGTTTGTATTAGGCTGGCAGAAAAAGCGAGGAGGTAGGAAGTATTAAAATATTATTACGAGGGAACGTAGTTACACAGTTACGCAATAGATGGCAGAAGAATGCAGAAATCGCTCAATTTGTATCAGGATAGCAGAATATGCGAGGAGGTAGAAGGTATTTCATTATTATAGCGCCAACATTATACGTAGTTCGCCTTGCTATTGGCGCAAGTATCATTAATCAATGTCCAATCAAATATAATCGTTCAGATCTGAAATCACCAATCATATCAGCGGGATAACACAACTCCGCCCTAACTTTTAAAAATGGGCTACAATTCAGCCATTCCAGGAGGAAACAAAATGGTGGGATTAGTGAAAAAAAAATAAAAATACACAGTTCGCCCTGCAGGCGTATAGAGCAAGTCTTTACTAAAATACAATGAAAAAATCACTAATAATATGGGTAAATAGATAATGGTTTGTACGATAGTTGGCAGAAGTGTGGAGTATAAATCTATTTATCTATAACGGCGTAGCCATTATTGAGTCATAGCCTCTCCCTTGTCAAGAGCCATTAGACGAATTTAATTTTTAGCTACTTTATTTGCTCTTAGATATAATGAATGTCATGCGATTCAATGAGACATCTAGTAGGCAATTAAGATAAGACATTGAGGCCGGAAAATTCTGCTTAGAGGCTTTGGAGCCCCAGCAAATATATAATTTCCAATTTTCGTTATGTTTAGGCGCCATTTTATATTTACTGAATATGGTTTCCCGCATAAATTAAATGCAGTAATAACATATTTTGCAAGAATTCGCGTTTTAAAGTTTATTTGAGGAATTATTAGCTAGGTAACGAAAAAATTACTTCTATATAAAAAAAAGTTTATGTAGAAATAAAACAAAAAGTAAACACAATTATTTTAAAGAACGATATAATATTTATTATTATAAATATTAAATCACATATTGAGGGGAAAAAACATTCCGAACCAAGGTGGACTTGAACTCACCATCTTTCGAACACAAAGCTAGAACCTAACTAACTGAGCTACGAATGAACCTGAGGACAACCACCTTAAAACTTGCTTATATAGACTGAATCAATTATGTTTGAAAATAATTATTTTGCATTATAAATTTCGGAAAAGTAAATATTCATACTTAGGTCGTTTGGGGCTAAACATAATGTCTTTAGCGACTATTCATATGAGAAACCAAAAAAATTCCCCCGATATATAACCCCGAATTTTTCTCATTACAAATTTTGGACACATTTTCTAAACTGCATTTGTACTGTTTTAAAAATATCCAAAATATTGATATTTTTGGTCAAAATACCAACGTTTTGCATGAGAAATTCTGGACATATCATGTAGACTTTTGGAGTTCTCAAGATTTGGAAAATTTTGACATTTTGCTGAACACACCAAGAAAAACTGCCGTGAAGAATGACGTCAGGAAATTTGCTATATAGGTCTATATATAATTTTGGTATTGGAAATCGCAAGTAGTGCCGGTAAGCGATTTCTATGTTGCAGGTTTGCTGTTTTCAAGATGTTGCCTTTTTTAAAATCAAAATTCCAAGCCTTTAAGAATCGGTTCCGGAAACAGATTTTTTCGCTGTTTTTGCATTAGAAATCCTTGACACACCATGTAGATTGCATTTTTTTTTAAGGTTTTCAAGATTTTGAAACTTTAAACATTTTTGGAAGATGTCGTCGGGGAATTTTAGATGTTGGCTAAATTTGGGGATTGTATGCCAGGAGTCTACCTACATTAGTCACTGTTGAAACAGAATAACCAACTTGTCCTTATGGTTCGCCAGATTATCAACTAAACTGTGAACTAATCAAAATTATGGACTCCTGACATAGAATAGCCATTTTTTTTGCATTAGATATCCGGGACATACTCTGTAGAATGCACTGATGCAGTTTTCAAGATTTTGAAAGTTTTGATATTCTTGGAAACACGTGTGGATGTGAGGTCTACAGTGGGCTGGTAAGCTAAGGGCCTTCTAGGCCTGCCGCGTCATGGAATTTATTTATTTATGACATTCTTGGATAATAGGACCAGAAAATTTAGGAAGTAAGCTTTTTTTATTAGAAATCCCAGACGTATTGTACATAGCCTACCTCAAAATTTTGAATATTTTGGTCAACACATCAAGAATTACAAATAGGTCTATGGTGAGGAAATTTGGGATGCAAGGCAAGTATTTTTGTATTGTATAGGAGCCAGAGCAGTTGGAAGACCTAAGATCAGATGGGAGGATGACACAATTAACGATCTAAAGAAAATGAAAGTGACTAACTTGAATATGGCAAGAGACAGATTGGCATGGAGGAGGATTGTTGAGAGGGCCAAAACTCTCACCTTTGAAGTTGTCGCACCTTAGGATGATGATGATATCTCCAACCCATACTGTACACTGCATTTTTGATAGTTTTTACATTTGTTGTCAACAATTGGATTCTGGTTATGAATGGCGATGGTTCTTCGTTAAAACATCTCCAGATAAAAAGAAAAAATATAAGAAGTGAGCTATATATTTCCGATTTAAGTGCTTATTAAAAAGTCTCGTAGTGTTATTTTCTCTATCAATTTTGATAATCTTACACCTATTTCACCACGCAACAAAAAAATGTGTTACTATGGTTTGGTTTAATTTACAATTAATTAATTAATTTACAATAAATAACGAACAAAAATTCGAAAGTTGAGTTTTGAATGGATTAGTGATCTATCTATCCAGAGAATGTAGCATTATCCCTGCTCTATTCCAGATCTGTTTTATTTATTTGTGACTCCGCTCCATTGTCGGACATGTGTGCTGTATTCTCCCATAATGTTACCTTTACAGAATGGAAATTGTCCCGCGCCTTAGCCGAGTGGTTAAGGCAGGAAGACTTGGCGCAGAGGTACGGGACTTGCACTGCTACCGGTTTCATGGTATTTTGGCCAGTATGGGACTGGTGCCCACCCAGCATCGTGAGGCATTTGGGTAGCTATAATAAGTAGCGACTCCAGGTTGAGAGAACCAGCTATAACGGCTGGGGGACTCGACATGTTGACCACATGTCACCCCTACACTGGCTGATGATCATCTACCTCTGTGATTGACACATGTGGATGTGAGGCCAGCAGCCGGCTGGTAGGCTAAGAGCCTTCTAGGCCTGTCGCGCCAGGAGTTTATTTTACAGAATGGAAATTAGTTTTTATTTTTGGTTTTCTATAAATGGAAATATGTGGCACGAATGGGGAATGAAAGACGTGCATGGAAGCTTCTTGTAGGAAAACCAGAGCGAAAACGCCCAGTTGGTAGACCAAGAATGAGGTGGAAGAATAACATTAACTGTGATTTGAGGGAAGTAGATTATACAGGGAATGATTGTAAAACATTAGCTCAGGATAGGGATGTATGGAGAGCTTATGTCCGCGCGGCCATGAACCTACGGGTTCGATGGTGCCAGTGAGTTGGTTGGTTAGTTTCTAGAAATGGAAGACAACAGGAACTAGAGCTGTTGGTAGACCTAAGATGAGATGGCAGAACGATGTTTTGGGAGGATTTGAAGAAGATGAGGTAACAAACCTGAAATTGATAGAAGAGTCTGGAGGAAGATTATTGAGAATGTCAAAACATTCAATTTTGAAGTTGTGGTGCCTTAAGATGACGATATCGGCTTTCTTCTTTCTGTCGTCCACAACAATGCACACTGCTATAATTTGTTTTCATTATTGTATTTTGTTTAATATGAAGTGAATTTACTATCAAATTAATTTATACAGTAAAACTTGCTCAAAGCAGAATCGCATGGGACCATTTTTTCCACATTAGACAAAATTCCGCATTATAAAAAAACTAAAACTTATTAATTATCTTAGATTATAGTACCGTATATGTCTTTTTATGTACTTTTGGATTAATTGTAGTTCCGCTGTCGTTAAAACTGAAGTATAGTATGTATGAGCGACTTCCACGATAACGCGCGAAAAAAAAATCCCCTTTCGTCAGCGTTAAAAATGTCTCTTAGTCGCGTATCCTGAAATGAAAGTATGCAGTTTCGGTTTCCACTCACTAACTACACTTTCGCCCACATCCTTTGATTCCCCGCAAATTTCATTCCACACTACATTGTGTCGTCTTTTAAAACTGTCCAGTCAATCTGAAGATGCCTTGAAATCGTTATTCCATAGGGATTGGGGCATTGGTCAGGAAATTTGGAGATTTATCTTCAATCACTTTCACTTTTTTTTTTTGTTTAATGACAATGATACATACGTTTTAGCCATCTTTATTCCGTAAATTCAGAACGCTACATCTGAAAGAACTTAAAACAAATTTAAGATTTTACAGTACAATGGTTATTTGTAAGACAGGTATTTGTATTTCACATAACAGATGTACAGTGAGGCCGAAATAAAATTTCAGGTACAGGTAGAATCTGTAATTCACTCGGCAGCAGGAATCATTCCTTAGGCCTATTGTTTTTTTTTTTACCTAACTGGAATTCAATGAAGTGAAAACTAATTTATTTTTCTGTCTTTCCGCTTTATAAATTTCCTTTTTCATGAATTGTGTAGGAATACCGGTATCCTTCCGTTTCCGCGTTGGACAGGTTCCGTTTTATGCAAATAAATACACGTAAAATTAATATTATTTTGCCGGGATCAATAAATTTGTTCACATTGGGCAGAGTTCCGCATTATTCACGTTCCAGATTGAACATGTTTAATTTGTTGAATGACAGTGATGAAGAGGAGCATATTATGTTTATACAGTGTGACTGTAAAATGTGACCTCATGTAGCCCGAATGTTTGTGAAAATTTGATGAGTATACCCTTTTCTGTGATAACATTAAAATAAATTAAGTACAGTAGAAGCTCCTTATTAGCGGATATATGTTCCGCAAATCTGTCAAATCCATTGAATTCTAACAAAAGAGAGAATTATTTTCTTTATATATGGGGCTTACATCCATTTTGGAATAATTCAATTGAATATGATATAGTATTACCACCTCACTATGATGGTGCCCGTTTACATAAAAGCGAACCGCTGGACAACCATCATAGTGAGGCGATAATAATTTGTGTGGGTATATAGGGGATACGTTTCAAGGTTCCAAAATAAAATAAAAATTATCAAAATAAAATCAATTAATGAGAGATTTTGAACAATTTTCCCTTTACTCGACATTATTAATTGGCAACAAAGCAGAAGAGACGCGTGTTATTCAATCAAAATTATTGCAGCGAATGACAAGTTGAAACATAAAACACAGAACGTGGCGAGGGTGGCATTTATCAACGGACATAGCAGCACATGAAATACAGTGGTGGTGGCTTTTAACAATGAACTTTGGGCTTCATGACAATAAGGTTTGTTTTACTTTGATATTTGTTCATTTGGTTTGAATCACTCTTTGTAAAAACCGCCTTGGCACGTGTCTGCAGTAAAAAATGTTGCCGATGTGTTAATAAAGGATACTAATCCTTCTAATATACCGACTGGATCCGCGAATAAAGAAATTGTTATTGTCTTCAAATGCTGGGCCTTGGCAATGAAGCCATTAGTGTTCTTGCTCCCCAATATTTCTCTATGGTGGATCCAACAGGTAATACTTCACAGGTTTGTAGATGTTCTTCGTTCATTTCTTAATCTTTGTTGCATAGATGACAATTAGGATACGTGTAGATTCTTATTTTATATAAATCTTTGGCCAAATAGTCATGTTCTGTAAGCAGTCTAAATTTTGCTACTGTAGTTCTATGTGGAATTTCTGGAATAATATCTGGCTTCTTTACTAAAATATTGCATTTTTTGTCTTTGACATAGGTCTTGGTTTTGTTTATTTTTAATTATTCTTTTTATGGATGCGAAAGGTAAGCTTTTAGTAGTATTCTGAATTAAATTGGAGCCTTTTTGGCAAGAAAATCAGCAGTCTCATTTCCAGCAATTCCACAATGTGCAGGTATCCATTGCAATTGAATTCTTTTTTGTAGTTTTTGGAGTTGATGAATCATTTTGTAGCACTCTTTAATTTGTATTGACTTCATTTTGTGTCTAATAAAGAGATTTTAAATTGCAAATAAGGAACTTTTATTGTGTGTAATTGAAGAAAGGAAACCATCTGTTAAAAAATGTAATCAAGGAATACAACTGTACATGCATGAGTTGTGGATCTTCAAATGTAGGTTTGTCACTACAATACAGTGCTCTGGAAAATTTAAGGTGAAGGAATGAATATATTCATGATTTTTTTATTTTATTTAAAATTCAACATTTCTTACTGAATGACAAATTATATTTGAAGAGAAACATTTACGCTTAGATTCCAGTTCGAACCCAAAGATCTCTAGTTCTGTTCACAAGTGCTGTTTCAAACTGAGCTATCTAGGCCTCCAATCTAAATGTGAATTTTTCTCTTATTTATACAATTTGCCAAAGACTATGCACCATTGTTCCACCATTTGGTAACTTCTTACTTAAAAAACTTAAAGTTGAAAAGAGTGCTAGTGTATAGAACCTTAGGTTCGAACCCCAGTCTAGGCATAATTTTTTTCTTCAAATAGAAAATATTAGATAGATAGATCATCGGTTGATTAATGTCTTTGACATCGTCCGATTCGTAATAGCCAATTTTGTCCGTCCATCCAATCTCCTGGTTGTAGACGTTTCTCCTTCATGCATAAACCATTTCCATACCATATCTCTTTTTTATCTTTCCTATCCAGTCTCTCTAGACTGAACACTTGTTGTTTTCTGAGCCCGATGGTATTAGAGTATTCGAGGCCGAGGGGATCATTTCATCTTTTCTGTCAAATTCTTCCTAAAGGGCAGATCAGGCTCTTAGCTGTAGTGAAAGCAACTGAACTAAGGATGGACACATGAAAAAAAAATCCCTGGTCCTCCAGGTTGGGGGTTGATGCGGTAGGCCAGCACCCTCCCATCAGAAAAAAAATTGTAATGCTAAAAAACCTAATAGAGATAAGCCGGTCAGATAGAAAATATTAATGTAAATCAATGGTAAAGAGAAAAATTTCTGCCTGAACCGGGAATCGAATCCCAAACCTTTAGCTTTCTGTGCTAATGCTCTGACCACTGAGCTAATCCAGACTTTATTCCCATCCAAGCAGAAATCCTTCCTTTACCTTACTCTACTGGTCCCACATTCAATTGCAATGAATCATCATTCACAAATACACAATGAATGGCTTCTACCTGAAGAAGATATGACACACAGCTATAGCATTATTTATTAAAATAATATTGAGAAGCTAAAGCTATTACTATGACAAAATAAGTAAATTAGTGAACACAATTAAATTATTGTTAATCAATGGTAAAGAGAAACATTTTTGCCTGAACTCTTTACCATTGATTTACAATAATTTAATTGTGTTCATTAATTTACTTATTTCTATCATAGCAATAGCTTTAGCTTCTCAATATTAATTTAAGAAAATATTAATGTTGAAAAATATATTTATTTTTTATTTTTAAACTATTATCACAGATAACAGTGGATCCGTCACTTCACCACTGATGCTTACCTACTTTAATTATTATAGAAAATATATATGTTGTTTTATGATGATCTTGAAGAAGATTTCCGGGCTGTAAGCCGTGGTCCTGAGGCTTGAGTTCCCCAACGTTTCACCAGAGACTGCGTCTGGCATCCTCAAGTGTCTCTGGTAAAATGTTGGGGAACTTCAAGCCTTGAGACCACGGCCTACAGCCCGGAAATATTCTTCAAGATCGTCAAAGCAACTCCGGACATGAAAGCCTAAGTCAATACATATATGTCGTTTGTTCATAACCTGCAAAACACCTATTACATTAGCAAAAGGAACTTGTAACATAACATTAACTTTAGCTTCTAAAAAACAGGAGGCTTCGACTGCTGCGAATGTAAACATATACTCTTTCTCTACAACGTATCAATATTAAATTTTACATAGGTTTCTGGGTTTATGGAATGAAATCTACAGTGGCATGTTGCAGAGTTTCAGTACAGGGAAGTCAAGCTATTGATAAATGCTTGTCCAACAGTCCATCATATCTACCTGTGGAACAATCCACTCAATTTAGCAGTAGACAAAATGGATTCAAGTGTTGGGAATTTAGGAAAAGGAACAAGTTACTCTATTATAGTCCATTTGCTCAATTAAGGGAATCTTCCCACACAAATATTTGAAGGGATTAGGGGTGGGGGGGTGAATTGTCTGCCTACTTGAAGGCCAGCGTCACGTATAGGAAGGGTTGGAAATTCTTTCTTTTGAAGGTATTGTACACTTTTGTATTGCATTTAGTGGTGAGATGACGTATGAATTGTGCTACGTGAAGTATTTTTTTCAACGATGAGTGTTAACATATTTTAGAAACTTCGGCTAGTTGCTCCCACTCTCCGACTGGCCGTGCAGCAACTGTTTGAAAATATACATGGGAAGATTCTCTTAATTGAGCAAACAGACTATAATAACAATGATAATAATAAAAATAACAATAATATTTATTAGCCATTAAGATATATAATTTCTTTGACAACGATATAGCAATAAAACAAAACATGGAGATAAATATGATTTCACAATGAAACTCAGTATATCCTATTAAAATAAACTGAGGTAGGTATTATAAAAAATCGGCAAAATCCGACAGTAAACAAAATTACATACGCAATTCGAGAAGCAAGTACTTTACTAGTCTCAAATTTATTTGCTAGCCGTCGTTAAAGCTCGGACTCAAACACGTCCTCGACTGGTAATGTATGAATGAATGAGTCATTTCTTATCTTACCTCATAGTTTATGTTTTTTTTAAACACAGGAACTGCAGTTTTCATAATGTTGGTTGAAAATGAAAGGGATGTCATCTTGAAAACTGCAGTTGCCTTGTTTCATAAAACATAAACTATGAGACAAAATAAATAAATTTAATCTAATGTGTGGCACTATTAAAAGAACCCTAAAAAATACAAGAAAAGAAACAAAAATTAAATTATAAAGTAATGACTGTTCCTGTATTGATGTATGGATCAGAATGTTGGATGATTGCTAAAAGACAAGAACAAAGATTGGAAGCAGCTGAGATGCGATTTTTAAGAAATACAGCAGGATATTCTCTGCTGGATAACAAAACAAATGAAGATATAAGAAAGGAACTAAATATTTTCAAACTTACAGACCTAATAATTAAATATAGGAACAACTGGAAAGAACATATTGATAGAATGCCAGAAGGAAGATTTCCAAAATTATTGTTAAATTATATAAACCGCACAGAAGGAGAAACGTTGGTCGCCCACACAGAAGATGGTCTGAACAATTTTAACAATTCTAGCTTTCATGAAACCGGAACGAGCCAACAGGCTTAAACCCTGGATGATGATAAACTATGAGGTAAGATAAGAAGTGACTCATTCATCCATTGAATTAAGAACCTCATAATGTTATTTAACTATGTATGTATTGCTTGCTTCCCTTGCTGCGTACATAACTATTAATTTAAATCTCCAATTAAACCACAGAGTGATTTTTCCTATAAAAGTTCAACTGAAAATATATTAAAAAATTTGTTAGGAATTAATTAATTTATTTATAACAAAGTCAGCCATCAGTTTTCTCTTTATAAGTTACTATTCCTTTATCGATCATATCAGGAATCTCTACCGCCAGCCAAGGACCAAGCTGAAACAAATAAATACACAATCAAAATCAAGCATACACATAATATAAATGTACAGTAAGTAATATTTTGAAGAGAAAAATGTTTATGCACTCAGACTGGGACTTGAATTCAGGACCTTTGGCTTTCTAGATCAATGCTCTACCGACTTAGCCATCTGGATGAGTTCCAATCTAAAAGCAAACTTTTCTCTTATATAAGCTGTCAATTCCCACACACCAAATGCTATGAAACCTTTGTTTCAAATGGTGGCTTCTTTATTAAGAAGACATTTAATTGGGAATTATACATTACATTATAAAGCCAGTACAGCTTCTTTCAGTGTTTTTATTATTCATTTCATACATCTCAATGATGGATAAGTTATATAGTCCAAGATTACTACGTTCATCGAGCGGATGAATAAAATCTACAGTGAGTACGTATTTATTGTTTTATATTGTTTCAAATAAAGTTCAGTTCATTTAAAATGCTGTGATTTGTTTCCTGTAATTTATACTAACACTACCTTTTGGATATACATTGTACATAGTATACATAAAGGGCAGTGGTTTTACTTCCCGCTGCTAGCGAACAATAAATACGTACTTACCGCCATTTTATTACTGATTGGTGTCACAGCCTGCTGTAGCCGCGAGGAGCTTTACGACCAAGTGTGCAATGGCAACCAAAACTTTTCAAGCTCTATACATCGATTTCTGTGAACTGGATTATAATTTATTTTAATAACAAGTGAATCAAATTATTTTGAATAAATAAATAAATCATATTTTAATTAAACATACTGGCGGCCGAATTTTAATAGACAACTCGGTAAAAATGTATTCAGTAATTCATAATTTTATGAAAAAAATTGATTTTGTTCATACACTTGAAGAATGTAGTAATCTTGCAGCCGGATCTTGGACTAATTGATTTATCCATCATTGAGATTTATGAAATGAATAATAAAAACATAGAAAAATGTTTGTCTGATCTGGGATATGAACTCAAGCTCTTAAGTACTATATATTAAGTGCACTAATCACTTGTTCTATCTCTTTATAATCTCATGTACTCGTAGCAGTGAAATATCTTTCACAATGTAAATGAATAGTTTCTTATTCAAGAACACTTTATAATGGGATTTTTGATACAACTGTTATATCAAAGAAAATCACAAATTTAACAAAAACAACAGGCATAATTAACAGTAAATGAAACCATCTTTAGTACAGAACGCAAGATTACCGCTTTATAAGGTTCTTGCAAGACCAGTATTAAGATATGGTAGTGAAGCATGGACAATACAAAGAAGAGATGAAAGCCGAATAACAGCAAATGAGATGTGATTTATGAGCCGTACAGCAGGCTACACAAAGTGGGACCATACAGGAAATGAGGAAATTATGAAAGAGTTGGATGTAGAACCCATTCTTCACCATATACAAAACTACCAGAACAACTGGAAAGCCCATCTTCAACGAATGCCATCTCATAGAATTCCTAAAGCCATGCTTCGTTACTGACCCCAAGGCAAAATATTGCTGGGACGTCCAAAAAAGTGCTGGATGGAAAATTCCTCTATGAGACTGTAACAGGCCACACGGCCTAATACTTGCATGCATGATGATGCTACTGTTATAGCTGTACAATGTATTATTATGATGTTATATGTAAATTTATACACTCAAGTTGATTAATAAATAATTTTCTAAAGAGAATTTTTTTTTTTTGCCTGAATCAGGATATGAAGCCACTTCCATTTATGTTCTGGTGCACTAATCACTTGTGTTATCCAGGCATCTCAATTCAGACAATTTTTTTTTATTTATATCATTTATAGAAGGAAAGTCTTCCTAAACCAGTCCAGTGGAAATCACTCAGTTTTATGAGGTGAGATATACAAATATCTGATTAATGTATTGACCAGGAGTCCACTCAAAAGACTTCTGGATGGTGTTTCTCTTGAGACCAAAACAGGTCAACCAATGGCCTAAATTCGTGAATGTACTATGATGATGATAGCCTCAAAACAACCCTTGAGGATGCCAGACACAGTCTCTGGCAAAACGTCAGGGAACTTGAAGCCTCAAGACCACGGCTAACAGTCTGAAAATCTTCTTCAAGATCATCATAATATCCAAATAATTTATAAATTGTAAAATAATCTCATAGTTTTACATCTCATTGAAATATTTATTCAAACAAATTTTTCTATCCAATTGCTACAAGTGTTCACCACTGTGGTCTCGAAGTAGTGTGGTGCCTTGTCATGCAGCAGGTCCGGGTTCAATTCCTGGTTTTTTTCTTACCTGTAAGACAAATATCAGGAAGCTTAGGGCCCAATGGTCCCTGAAAATCATCCAGCCATCATCATCTCATCATTCATTGATGTGAAAAGCTACCACACCTATAATCTTCTTCTTCTTCCTTTCAAGTATTAGGCCAAGGCCTGTTACAATCCTATATGAAATTTTCCCTCCTGCATTTCATAGGACGGCCCAGAGATCTTCGTCCTCTTGGTATATAATTATAAACAGCTTTGGGGATCCGATTTGAACTCATTCTTTCAACATGGTGTTTCCAATTTAGTTGGTACTCAATGTTTTTATTATTAATTTTATGCATCTCAAGGATGGATAAATCATATTTGAAGAGAAAAATTATATGCTCAGACCGGGGCTTGAACCCGGGACGTTCAAATATTAGTTGGTGCTGTTTAAATTTATTCCAAAATGGGCATAGTCTTCAATTCTTTTAAGATATTGGTGTTCCTTTTCCAATCCCATCTGGTGTAACCCGCTGTTCTGCACATGAATCTCATTTCACAAGCCGTTATTCTGCTCTCATGTTGTCTTTTTAGTGTCCATGCTTCACTACCATAGGTCAACACTGGTCTAGCCAAAGTGTTATATAAACGTAATCTGGTGTTTTTTTGTACAAGGGATGGTTTCATAACTTGATTAATAATTCCCAAACTTTTATTATAACTAGTAATTTTTTCAGGGATAGCCTTTTCATCCCAGATAGAGAGATAGTATCTTAGAAAGTTTGAAGTTGAAATACAATAGTTCAGGGGTCAGTTTCTCGCAGGACAAAAGTGTTTGGAATGTGAAAAGTCTTGTTGGCCCAATGCTACAGGGCGAAGAAACCAAGATATTGGTAAGTATATTTGAAGAGAATAATTATACGCTCTTCAAATATGATTTATCCATCATTGAGATATATGAAATGAATAATAAAAAAACATATTGGTTAGTATTTAATTTTAGGAAGTTATATTTTGAGGTTATTTTAATTATATTATTTTTGGTCTGGACATAAGCTGAAGATAAAACAGAGAATTGTTTTGAAACATGTCCAAGAACAAATCAACATTAATATTGAGGTAAGATGTCCAGACCAAAAATAATATAATATTGGTTAGTGTTTCTTCAAAAGTTCATCATCATCCTTCACAGATTATCCGAACTCACATCTGTTCAGCCCAGCACTTTCTTGGTTTTCCTACCATTCTTCAAAAGTTAATCCACTTAACTTCTTCAAAAGTCGAACCTCTTGTTTCAGACTAGAAAGATTAATACAGAAAATGGGAATAGAGATATGATATCAAGTATAAAATTTAAAAAAATAAAAACTTACACCCAAAGCCATAGCATGAGCAATACCAAATTTTGGGACGTTTCGGGCCCACAAAGGTTTGAAGTGATCTGTCAGGCATATCTTTCCACCTCTGTACATTTTTGCTGTCTTCCCATCGAGTTCAGGCAATGCTATTTCTGGTGCAGTAGTTGGATATGTGACTGGAATCTAAACCAACAAATGTTCTGCATTAAAATTACAATTCTGATAACAATAAACTTACAAGTAAGTTTAAAAAATGAAAAGGCTCAACTGCACTTCTACTAGCGCTTGATTTTTTCAGTTATATTGTTGTAAACTATAGCTCTTGTTCTGTATTTACTAACATTATTTAATATTTTAAACTTTTCAAACAATTTTTATAACATTATTAGACAATTTTGAAGTATTTATTTAAATATGCAAATTACAATATTATGACACTGTTAGACAATATTGTGATGCTAACTGCTATTTTCTCCACAGAGTATATTACTTAGTCTATGATTTTTCTATCACTGTTTTGGGTTATCACTGGTTGGATCAGCATTAGGGAGTGATAAGTAAGTGTACACCCATTTTTAATAAACGTTTGGTAATTTTAATATTAATATATTTTTTTAACATGGATTTGGGGATTTATTGCAAATATTGGTCATTTAAATTTCATAGCGACGGATAGTAATCGAGGATGATAATCGATATGTGGTTCAGTTGTGGGTTATCGCTGGCTCTATAAACTCTGGTGCATGTGCAGTGTTGTTCTATAGGTCTTCGAAAATATTTCACGCTAGTTTAAGTGCAGTTTTTCCAAAATTGCAATTTAACAATAAATTTTAAAGTTCAATAAATGAAATTAATATATATGGAATTCTGCAAGTAATAGATAAATATAAATAAATACATCATTGGTTGATTAATGTCTTTGATATCATCCGATTCCTAATAGCCAATTTTCTCAGTCCATCCAATCTCTTGGTTGTAATACACTGCTCAAAACAATTAGAGGAACACTTGTATTAAATTGAATAAGTAATTGTTTTTTTAAAGCTGTGATGCTGAAATTTGGACAATATGTAAATTGAATTATTAATTTTATCATTGGATAGAAATTTTAAAGATCCATGGCCTAAATACAGATAAATTACCTCAAATAACAAATATGGAGAAATTTTTTATTTTGGAAGGCACTGGCCACTTCTAATTGGTAAGCTTCCTGATGTTGCTATAGTGACGAATGTTGATTATTGCCTTGTTTATTGAAGTCTCTGACAAAATGAGGCATTTAAATGAGTTTGAAGTGTATCATGCTCTACATATTTTACGACAAGGTCAATCTCTGCGACAAGTGGCTAGAGAGCTTGGGGTTTCTCCTTCCGTGGTGTCCAGGTTACGCAACAGGAACAGAGAGACAGGTCAGTATTGTAGAAGACGTGGCCAGGGCCGTAAATTTAAAACAAGCCCCCAGGATGACAGATACGTTGTTCTTTCTGCTCTTCGACAGCGTACAAAAACTGCAAAAGACCTGCAGAATGACCTTCATATGGCTTCCGGAATCCGGGTTTCAGACCAAACCATAAGGAACAGATTAAGGAAAGAGAATATTCGTCCAAAAAGGCCCGTTAAAAAAACACGCTTAACAAATGGGCATAAGGCAGCAAGACGTACGTATGCTGAAAACCATGGTGATTGGAACCTGAACCAGTGGGAGTCTGTGCTCTTCTCGGACGAATCCAGGTATCGTCTTACACATTGTGATGGTCGATTAAGGGTGTGGGGACGGCCAGGAGAAAGATTTTCTGCAGAGGCTGTACAGGAAATTGATAGATTCGGAGGAGGTTCCATAATGGTGTGGGCCGGAGTTATGTACAACAATCGTACGGACCTTGTACTTGTTCCCCAGCGACTGAATGCTGTCCGGTATATCAAGCACGTTCTGGAAGAGCATTGTAGTACCTGCTGCCATTGGAGTAGGCCCTGGATTTCTGTTTATGCAGGATAATGCCAGGGCACATTCTGCGGCTGTCACCAGGGATTTCCTGAGGAGGAATGAAATTGAGGTAATGGAGTGGCCAGCGGTCAGCCCAGACCTCAACCCTATTGAACACTTGTGGATCTTCTAGACAGGAAGGTCAGGAACCGACATCAAGCTCCACAAACTCTGCAGCAACTTGGAGATGCTCTGAAGGAGGAATGGGAGAATATCCTGCAAGAGGAAAATCCAGAATCTTATTGGGAGCATGCCACAAAGGTGCCAAACTGTCATCGAATGTCGTGGAGGCCATACACGATACTAACTCTATGTAACGAGTGTTTAACTTTGAAAAATAAGCACAATATTCAATTGCTTACATAGCAAAATTATTTGAAAAGTTAATTGTCAGCAATAAATAAATAAATAAATAACCACAAATAATGTACTTTATTAATTTCATGTTTGTACCTTTATCCAATGAAAAAACATTTGCATATTTCATAGTGTTCCTCTAATTGTTTTGAGCAGTGTAGTTAAATATAACATAAGAAAAAATGTATTGTTTGCTCAGAGAGCTACCTATGTAATAAATGGTAGATATCAGTGCCTAAAGCTGCAAGTCCTGGATTAAAATCCAGGTTCAGGCATAAATTTATCTTTTTAGTTGCATTCTTTAATTATCTTTATTTCCAAAAAGATTATTTATGCAGAAAAGCCAGGAAGTCAAAATTAGAACATGTCACAAATAAGAAAATTAGAAACATAATGGAAGCAGAAGAAAGCATAATTGAAAGAATTGTGGAGAAGGAATTAAAATGGTTAGGATATATTGTAGGAATGGAAGTTGAAATATGGCCAAAACAACTATATGAACTGACCAGAAAGAAGAAAAGAGGGAGATCAAAGTTAATATGGAAGGAAAACATGAGGATAGCAATGCAAACAAGAGAGCTAAGCATTGAAGATGCCCAATATCATAGGCTTTGGAGGTTTGGCACACGAAGATGGCAGCAGCAGTAAAAACCCGAAGATAGATCAATAAAGAAAATTTATGTTTGGATGTGCCAGTATAACCCCTCCATGGTATCTTCACCTTGTCATGGTAGAGTAGCCTGCATGCATAAGCGACCCCGAGAGCTATGCCGGCAGTAGTATTGCTGCCTAAAGGGTTACCCATGCTAGACAGTCAAAGGCAATAAGCCAGACAAAAAAAGTACCTTGGTTGAAAGAGTGATATTTCACCATAAAATGATCTGTCAAGAAATGCAGACATGGGTAAAATTTTCCGATCCGATTGAGGGTCTTTCCACTTTTCAGCGGTTGCCCTTTTACCAGCCGGCTGCTGGCCCTTCACATCCACATGTGCCAATCACAGAGGTAGATGATCAACAGCCAGTGTAGGGGTGACATGTGGTTAGCATGTCGAGTCCCCCAGCCGTTATAGCTGGTTCCTCAACCTGGAGCCGCTACTTATTGTAGCTACCCAATTGCCTCACGATGCTGGGTGGGCACCAGTCCCATACTGGCCGAAATACCATGAGAAAATTTCTTCCCCCATGGAGACTCGAACCAGTGCAAGTCCCGTAGCTCTGCGCCAAGGCTTCCTACCTTAACCGCTCGGCTATGGCGCGGGACGGTAAAATTTTCCAGAGGTAAAATAGTCCCCAGTTCGGTTGTCCAGGTGAAGGCTATATCAGGGAATCGATGGCAAAAACTCATAAAAACAGAGACATGTTCCTAGGAACATGGAATGTTACGAGATTATATATGGGAAATGAAAGAGGGGCAAACCAGAGGCAAAGCTCCCAGTAGATGGGCTAAAAATGAGGTGGGAGAATAACTAATCATGATTTGAGGGAAGAATATTATACAAGAGATAATTGAAAAATATCTCTGGATAGGGATGTATGGAGAGCTTATATCTGTATGACCATGATAATGCCATAGAATTAGTTATGTGCCAGTATAACTCTGGAAAGCCTGGGGCAATTTCAACCAAATTCAGTACATAGATTAGTTACAATCTGTAAAAGATGGTGTAAGGGTATGAGACCCCAAGGAGAGGAATTAGGGTGAGGGGGTGACATGTAGAAATAATCAAAAACAATCTTAGTATCAAATTCATAGTTTTCATGGTTGCAGAGATGAATAGTTACGCCCTTGATGCAGTTTTTAAGTTCAAATTTGCCCCTTCGACATGGGGAGTCAGAATGGGTAAAAAGTAAAATGTTCAAAAAGATCCAGATTAGTGATGAATCCAAATTATTGTAAATTTCAGCCCAGTAGCTGCACAACAGTAACTCATCGGTTTCATTATTTTTTAATAATTGGCTCGAGTCTTGTATTTGTCCATACAAGATTCTTATTCCACTGTTGCACTACACAATTTTACCATTTATAATAACGTTTCATACTATTTTAAAACTATTCTTTAAATATTTATATAATTACGCAAAATTATGAATGAAGTTTTACAGGGTAGTGTCACAAAATTATGCAACAAAGCATGAGTTAATGCAATGTTACATTTTAAAATGTGATCCACTAATTGTATATTACAGTAACGATAATTTCAACGAAATACAATTACATGTCAAATTTGGTGGTACTTACATCAAATTCCACATCAAACTCATACTTTAATAGGTTATGGATGTACCAACACTTCCCAAACCATCTTGTGCCTTCTTTATTTGATTCTAATCGAAACCAGTCATTGTCTGCACTTTTATTATTTTGAACATACTGTGAAAATTAAAGGAAAATGAACAAAACATTATTTTATTCCATGCCATATGTTCAGTTGTCAAACATTAACCTTGAAAATGTTTTCATTTTACATTAACATCAATATATGAAATAAAGGTTTTCATATACCTTAATCAAAGCTTGATATTCCTCTTTCAGCCTTTGAACCCATAAATCTTTATCTCTAGGTCCAGCTTTTGTTTTTAAAAGTGGAATATTACTAAGAGTTTTCTTCGTTGCTTCGTCCACCATTTTTAACTTCAGTTGCGCAACACGTGTCGCCAGTGCTGCCCATAGAGAAACTTCGAATAGAGGGGAAACTGAGTACAGTGACATCTAAAAAATTTCGGTCGTTTACGATGAACTACAATGAGCAAACTACAATGGTAGCGCTGTTTCGTAGTAACAGAATATGTAACTAAATAAAACAAATGCAAGGCACACGGCGTCGTTCACGGCCACAGAGTTTCTCTATGGTTCACGGCGTGTTTAACGGTGTTCACTCGGGATTATGGGAAGTTAGCCATTTTGTAAATTTTAATTTTTAGCTGCTATCCTTTCGTTCTATGTAGACGGTACTGTAAATTATCGAAAGTTAAAATCATTACTTAGATTTTATTTTACTCTAATTTGTAAGTAAATTCAAGCTTGTTTACATTTTTTAATGTGAATCTATTTTCAAAGATAAACCTACTAGAAGTGATAAAATTCTAAGATTTGTTAGGTTAGGAAGAGTGATGTTAGTGTACAGTCATTTCTAATAAACATTTTAAAAATGTGACTTTATAATGGACAGATGTACGACATGGCTAAGGTTATTTAATAAATATTGTATAAAATATGTATGTGAGAATAAGGGGGTAGGTCAATTGTACATATTTATTAAAAGAGCTCATAATGCACGTTTTAAAATTTTAATAAACGAAAATAAATTAACATGTTTTATTTATTTCCATCCTTCCTTTCTGTTAAAATTAAAGAAAATCTGTAGGTCTGAGAGACTGAGTATACATAATTCCACAATTTAAGATTAATTAATACGTTATTTATTCCTATAAAAGTTAAATTCCATAATTATTCACCAGATGGCGTTATATAATTATAATTCATAATTTTACCACCAGGCGGTGCTGAATTTCATATTAGTACCAAAGAAAGAACCGAAAAAATTTAGGTGTCGTTAGTAGTATTACACTAGCGCCGCCTGTGGCATGTACGCGCAACTCGTCCACTTTCTTCTCTGGTACTCTGTGAGTGCTGCCAACTCGGTTATGCTAAATGTCTTTAAACTGATGTCCAAAAAGTCGCTATGTTCATTTGTAGCCCAAATTTCAAATAAATTTATAATTTTCTAGCTAATGCTACGGTTTATTATACAGCGTGTCGCGCCCGACGTGACGCGAATTCGCGTTTCGCTCGGCGTGATGCTGGTTCCACATGGAGCGCATACGCTACAGCGCATATGTTTATGGAATTGTCGCCAGATGGCACCACATATATGGAAAATCAAAATGACCAACGTTCATAATAAATTTCCAAATGTGTTTACAAAAACTAATGTATACAAACCTGTCCCTGCATAACCTAATAAAATAAATTACTTACATACTATTTAGTAAACTGTAAACTAATCTGATGTACACTAAACTGGCCCATCGGAATCTAACAAAATGAAGTGATTGAATATTTATTTCTTAAAATATGGTTTGGAATTAAATACAAATGTTGGTAATTCACACATATGTCCTGCCATCTGGTGGATTTAATTTTATGAGCGTTCACGTATGCCAATTTCAATTCTAATAAAGAACTTTGAAAATAAATTGAGAGGAAAAGTCATAATTTGTGTACATTGATAAACATATTAAAATTCTTCATAAAAAAAGTTTCAAGTGTCGTTGCAAAACGATTAAAATAGTTCGAAATATTAGTAAAGACAGAAAAAAGTACCTAGAGCAACAGCATCATATGAATGTTGTATGGAAAATCATAGAATAAATTATTCTTTAGTTCTTAAATAAACATATGGTTGATGAATATACCAAATTTTAGAATACTTCAGATTTTCGCCTGAGCAGTTTTATCAGGTTTTGAATTTAATAGAAGACGAAATTTATGCACATCCATAATATCCCCGAGATACAATATTTACAGCTTTTATTTATCTCTTGACCTCTCTTGACTAAGTTCAAGCCACAATAATTTTTTTCTGTACATCTCTGTACTCCTTCATGCTCATATTGTAAAAAACATGTATAGATCTCGATGATTTGCAACAAAACTGTCTAACTTTCGTCGTTAAAATTGGAAAGTTATAAAACAAGTACTGTATTTCCGACATTTTCTTAACAAATCTTAGTTTGTTTTTAGCAATTACACCAATGAGTATGGGTAATATCTTCTATATTCTTTGTTTGCGCTGGCAAATTGCGTCCTGGATTCAAGAGATTCCAAAACACGACGCGACATGTCAGCGCAAATTTTTTTGCGCCAGCAATTTGCGTTGTAGATAAACCACCTCCATTTAAATACATGGGGAGCAATTTTTGCGCTGGCGCGTTGCGTCGTAGATAAACCACAGCATAATGCTACGGTTTATTATACAGCGTGTCGCGCCCGACGTGACGCGAATTCGCGTTTCGCTCGGCGTGATGCTGGTTCCACATGGAGCGCATACACTACAGCGCATATGTTTATGGAATTGTCGCCAGATGGCACCACATATATGGAAAATCAAAATGACCAACGTTCATAATAAATTTCCAAATGTGTTTACAAAAACTAATGTATACAAACCTGTCCCTGCATAACCTAATAAAATAAATTACTTACATACTATTTAGTAAACTGTAAACTAATCTGATGTACACTAAACTGGCCCATCGGAATCTAACAAAATGAAGTGATTGAATATTTATTTCTTAAAATATGGTTTGGAATTAAATACAAATGTTGGTAATTCACACACATGTCCTGCCATCTGGTGGATTTAATTTTATGAGCGTTCACGTATGCCAACTTCAATTCTAATAAAGAACTTTGAAAATAAATTGAGAGGAAAAGTCATAATTTGTGTACATTGATAAACATATTAAAATTCTTCATAAAAAAAGTTTCAAGTGTCGTTGCGAAACGATTAAAATAGTTCGAAATATTAGTAAAGACAGAAAAAGTACCTAGAGCAACAGCATCATATGAATGTTGTATGGAAAATCATAGAATAAATAATTCTTTAGTTCTTAAATAAACATATGGTTGATGAATATACCAAATTTTAGAATACTTCAGATTTTCGCCTGAGCAGTTTTATCAGGTTTTGAATTTAATAGAAGACGAAATTTATGCACATCCATAATATCCCCGAGATACAATATTTACAGCTTTTATTTATCTCTTGACTAAGTTCAAGCCACAATAATATTTTTCTGTACATCTCTGTACTCCTTCATGCTCATATTGTAAAAAACATGTATAGATCTCGATGATTTGCAACAAAACAGTCTAACTTTCGTCGTTAAAATTGGAAAGTTATAAAACAAGTACTGTATTTCCGACATTTTGTTAACAAATCTTAGTTTGTTTTTAGCAATTACACCAATGAGTATGGGTAATATCTTCTGTATTCTTTGTTTGCGCTGGCAAATTGCGTCCTGGATTCAAGAGATTCCAAATCACGACGCGACATGTCAGCGCAAATTTTTTTGCGCCAGCAATTTGCGTTGTAGATAAACCACCTCCATTTAAATACATGGGGAGCAATTTTTGCGCTGGCGCGTTGCGTCGTAGATAAACCACAGCATTATACTCGGTTTACGTTGCTACGCCTAAATAAATGAAATATTAAAGGTCAATTAAATCGTAATAGAAGTTCCAAGATGGCGAACAGTGTTGAAGAACGACTAGAAAGCGCTCTTAGAATCATAGAAAATAACACAGGAACGACGGGATACCTGAGCAAAGACATGAAGGAAAACATCCAGCAAGCGGTAAGTGATATTAGAAACTGCTTTGCCTCAATGAAATTCAATCTAGTTGATAAAAATGTTGAAAAGGAAACATTTAACAATGAGGTTAACGGTAAGCAAGCAGTCGCAAAGGAAGGGGAAGGAGACAGCACCTCTGCGGGACAACTAGCGCCATCTATTGGCTCTGCAACCGAAGCAGAAAGAGGCGACCAGCAGCTAACGACATCTGGCGGGGAGATGAAAGAATCTTCGCACAGAGATGAAGAGCAGATCGAAGCACCCAAAGGACAGCGGCCGAATAGCACCGACAACGATGACTCAATGGGAATAAAATTAAAAGTAGATTACATCATGGATTTTATTTCAAACAAACTGGCCTCAATCATTGAGGAAAATATACAAAACAGTATAAATAGCCGACTTACTACTCCGGAAAGAAGATCAAACGCTCCCCTCCCTGAAGAAAGACAGAAACAAGGAATCAGAGAAGAGGGACCAGAACAAGGGGGAAATGCAGAATGGGAAGTAGTAAAATCAAGAAGACAACGACTAGATCGGAATATCGCTGATGGATCCAAAAAAACGGATGACGAACTGCAAGCAGCTGATAGGAAAGCCTGGCTGTATGTAGGAAAGCTCAGAAAGAACACAACAACAGAATCGCTCACAAGATATCTTGAGAGAAATGGAATTCAAGGGGAAATAACTTGCGAAGAACTGAACACACTAGGTGATACGAAAGCCTTCAAGGTAAGCTTCCCACTCCACCAACTGAAGGAGACAGAACAGCCTGATTTCTGGCCCATGGGAATAAGGGTAAGGAGATTTCGATTTCGAAAAACCTACCGAGATGAAGGAGTCGACCTTGAATAAACAAGTAAATTTCCTTCTGTGGAACATAGAAGGTCTAAGAAATGCAATAACATATATACCTCTGGAAACAATAGCAAACTATGACGCTATAATAACCACCGAAACATTTCTAACCGAAAATTACCATTTACAAGATTACTATGGAGTTCACACATTAGCAAAACCTACAGCAGGAAGACCAGCGGGCGGGGTTTCTATATTTATTAAACCAACCCTAGGAACGATAAAGAAAGTAATCAAAGAGGAAAATATGCTGATAGTAAAAACCCCAATCATCACAATCATAGGAATATACATCAATCCTCAGACTACAACAACTGACGCAGTCGAGAAAATAGAAGAAGCCTTCACGCATACAAATAACGATGAAAGAATAATCCTTGCTGGTGATATGAACTGTAGAATAGATAAACCAAATAGCAAAACCAATCTCATAATGGAAACATTAACAGATAAAGGTCTCACATTAGTAAACAAGCCCGCAATGAAAACATATATAGCACCTAATGGTTCCAGCTCCATCGATCTTGTACTATACAAAGGTAGAAACATGACCATAACTAACCAAGAAGGATTATGGACATCAGCAATGGCTCCGATAAGAAAACATATACCAATAGTAACAACAGCAATACTGCATCAAATTCCAACAACTCCCATATCAATGCTACACAAACGTTCAAGGAAGCTAGACTCGGAAAAACTAGAACGCAACAAAGAAAAAATAGAAGAAGTAAATAAATTAATAAATCAGGAAGAGATAGACAAGAGTGTCGCACAAATCACAGAAATCTTACAAGCATGCAGTAGCGAAAAAAAGAAAAGGAAATCACAGCCTTGGTTCAACAAAGACTGCTATGACAAACGGAAAGAAACGATCACAGCACTACATCGAGCAAGAACCACAAAAAACAATGAAGACCTAAATAGGTATGCGAAGCATAGAAAAGAATACAAGAAGCTAATAAAAGAAACTAGGACCAACCACATTGAAGAAGAGGCAAAGCGAATAACCGAAGAAGCAAGAAAAGATCCTTACATAGTTCTCAGAAAATCAAGACCAATGACCGCGAGTGAATTATCCATGGAAGATTGGGAAAATCACTTCCAATGTCTTTTAAACCACCACCAAAGAACTATGTCACAAGAAACACGTACCAGAACAATCACTGAACACCCAGAGCACATAACTAAAGAAGAGATAAACCACGCCATAATATCGGCTAAGAACAAGAAAGCAGCGGGTCCCGACGGCATCTATGCTGAACATCTAAAAGACTCCTTGCACCTAATGGAAGACGTATGGCACAACTTATACAACAAATGTATAAACATAGGAAAAATCCCAGAAGCCTGGAGAACATCAGTAATAAAGATCATGCATAAAGGGAAAGGAGACACCAACAACCCAGACTCGTACCGCGGCATTGCTCTTGAAAACTCTGCGTTCAAAATTTTCTCAAAACTCTTAACAACCAGGATCACGAACATAGCGGATAGACACATTCCGGAATGCCAATTTGGCTTCAGAAAGGGCAGAGGCACATTACAAGCGGTGAACTACCTCATAGACTCGATTGAAGACACATTAAGACATAATGGAAAGAAGTATTTCGCAGTGTTCATTGATTACAAGAAAGCGTTCGACCTCATCAACAGAGAAGTACTCCTTCAAAAACTCAGGCGGATATTAGAGCACTCGAGCCCATTAACAACGATTGTGACAAGCATCCTGGATCACAACTATGTTCAACTGTACGACGAGGTCGCACTATCAAAGAAAATAAAGCAAACAAATGGGGTACTGCAAGGGAACCCCATCAGCCCACTGCTCTTCAACATCATGACAGCTGATATTGTGGATATCACCAAAGATAGTGCGACATCGATCATAATGTACGCTGATGACATGGTATTGGGATCATCAAACAAAGATGAACTACAATGTACATTAAATAGACTCGAAAAATGGGCAAATGAAAACTTCCTGCAAATAAACCATCAGAAAACTAAACAGATGACCTTCAGAAAAGGAGGAAAACCTACCGAAAATGACAGGCTAATGCTCCTTGGTGAGCCACTAGACGTTGTATCGCAATTCACCTACCTAGGCATCACCCTACAAACAACCATTAAATCCTACAGAATACATGTGCAACAGAAGGTTTCAGCTGCAATAAGAGCGATATACAGCATCAAAAATCTCCACCAATTATCAACAGAAACAGCTATGACGCTCTTCCAGACAGTCATAACTCCCATAACAACATATGGAATTAACATAATATGGGACAAACTCACAAACAGAGACTTGACACAAATAGAAACAGTAAAAGCACGCTTCATGAAAAGAGTTCTGGGAGTTGGAAAAACAGCACCTTCAAGAATGACGTACGTCTTAATGAAAGAAACCTTCTTCATTGAAGACATTAGACGGCAGCTATTCCTACCGAATACCTGCGCATATGAGACAACAATGCAAGGACTACAGGAGAAGAGGAATGACATCTGCAGCGAATTCTACACAACAGAGGCTATGTGTACGAGAGAGTGGACACGACCAAACTACGAGATGAGGCACATCCTAACACGGTATGCAATCCATGGCTTTCACCACAAGGTTTGCAGCATAAAGCGATTCCACGAGCCAAACCAAGAATGCATATGCGAACTGTGTAACAATCCATGTGAACGATATCACGTCGAAAAGTGTGCGGAAAGACAATTATCGTTTAACAAGTTTTGCTTAGACTAAATTTACTAACAATTTGCACATTTGTGCGCATTTACTTTCATTCATTCAATTAAATCGTATGTCATATGCTGAGACGAACCAAACATGGAGGTTGCTAGTCAGATTTTAATTTCAGGTAAACCTCCGCTTCTAATTGTCGGATTTCGCTCATTTTTTGATAATACCTACCTCGGTTTATTTTAATAGGATATACTGAGTTTCGTTGTCAAACATCGAAAATTATGACCACTGGAGTGATTTTTAAATTTTCACTTCAGGTGAACTCCTACACCTAATGGTTTTAGAGGGTCCAATTGTGAATCTAAACTATCGAGGCACCTACTCAAACACACATAAAAAATGTCATTATAATCGGTCCAATCGTTTAGGAGTGGTTCAGTGACAAACACATGTACATAATAATTATATACAGTATATAAAGGTGATAAGTGTCTGGAAGAAGTCAAACATTTTATTAGGTTGCAATGTTACTAATGATTTAACCTTCCGTTGGGCGCATTTGATCTGAGAGGCACAGGTTGTCAACTTTGTCCCCTCCCACTGTCGTCAGACTGGGCTGTTTTTTTTTTACCTACTGTAAACAACCACACCACTCGACCGTTACCGCGGCGGGTTGTAAATATTTTGTTCAGAGAAGCTCATTGTGCCCAAGGTCATTACATTATTGAATATGTATATTTTGAAAATATTTGCAAAAAGAAAATTATTTATTTAACTTATTTAGACTAAATAATATTATATTCTTGAATAATTTTGCTAAAAACATAGGCTAAATGTTGATCCATCCATAGTAATTCTGCCCAAGGGCAAGTCTTTCACTGCAATCATAGCATTTTCATGCTATGCTTTACAGCATTACTAGGGAATTGTAGGTGTGGTAGCTTCCCGTTCGTTTCCACACCGGTGAAGGATGATGATGACAATGATAAGGACGATGATGATGGTGGCTATATGATTTCAGGGACCATTTGGGCCTTAAAGTTTTCCTGAAATTTGTCTAAATGTTGATAATGTGAACTATTTTGAAGTATATTTGAACTGAACCAAACATGTTCTTATTTTTATATCATGTTGTATGAAGGCTTCTCACAAATTTGTTTAATCAATATTATGTCCAATAAAACGTTTTCCAGCAAATTTTGAATATTTTATCCTTTGGACATCCCTAACAATAACATTTCTTCGACTTCCCGTTGTTCAGATTGGCAAACAGTGTGTTAAATAATTTTTTTAAGCATGTGCTGATCAGGCACATTGCACCCAAACTCAGTCAGAATATTGCGCCCGACGGAAGGTTAATGATGGTCGACCGGCATCCTTGTAGTTCAGAGACTTCTATAAATATAGGGGCTTCATCTCATCTCATTCCTTGATCCGACCCTGAGGATATTTATATTTATAGTAATTTTATAAGGAGAGCAGGAGATTGGATGGACCATCAAAATTGGCTATTGCGATGTCAAAAACATTAATCAACCTATATATCTATCTATATATAAGGAGATAATGAGGATAGGTTTCTATATGGATGGATCTAAAATAAATTATATATTTTAAAATTAATTTCACTTAACATGAATTTAAAACAAAATGGTACATTTGCATAAATAACGAATAATTTTAATCATTAATGGTACAATATTACAAATATACTAAATGCCAGTTTCATCAACATATGTTAAAAGTAGAATAATAGTTAACACAATACTAAAATTTTAAAAACATGTTATAATATTTTTGTTTTCGATCATTTTGTGCAAATTAAAAAAAAAATGACTAATGGGTGGGCAAATGTAAGGCACCCCAATTTAATTTTCATAACCTAGAAGCTAAAGGATACAAGTCCCAAAATAGTATATTGCGATACAAGTGAGGTAAGCACTTGTTACTGATCGAGAAAAAGTTTGAAAAAAACAAGGCGCTTGCGCCGAGTTTTTTCAATTTTCGAGATCTGTTACGTGCTTACCTCATGTGTATTGCATACTATTTTTTGGTCGATGTGACCAATTTTTATTAAATATAGTAATAAATGAATTAAAATATTGGTTGGATCTAAATGACTTCTATGAGAAAGAAACATTTGGTGATCGTTGCTATGTAGCTTTTCATTTGTTTTATTATAAGCAAGGATTGTTGGCTGTGGAGACATTTTTATATGTAGTACCGTGATTAGAATCTGTTTGATAATTTTATTATGGAAGGAGATGATAGAGAAATTGAAGAAGCCTGGAGGGGATGTTCTGCATTAATTCTGGAAAAGTCTAAAGAAAGGTACGAGTTAGCGTACAAAACATTCAAGAAATGTTTTATTTTACTTACCGAACATGTGCTTTTTGAGTCCATAATAGCATTGTGATTTCTTTTGTTTGTACAGCAACCAGGTTAGATGTGGGAACGTTGATTTACTTCCAGTAACAACAATATTGGTAAGTATAAGAAATTAGTCACATCGACCAAAAAACTTGTTTTGAGAAAAAGATTTTTGACTTTGTATCTCTTTCTCAGATCCTAGCGATGCTATTCTGTTTAACATAAGGGAAAGAGGTTGCAGTACAACACGTTGTTAAAACAACATAACAATTTGTTAAATCTTAACATTTATTGGTGAAACCAGACATAACTGACTAAATTAGTCACTGATTTTTTATTTAAATGTTTAGATGAATTACATATTACAATTATAATTTTTTATTTGGGAAAACGCTATGTATCTAAAAATTATTTTAAAATAAATTTCATCATATTTCACCATCTTCCTCCATTCTTATACAAACTCAAGACACATTCTCTCAGCATTTCATTTGTTTTTGATGAAATAACGGAATGGACATCTAGATTTCATTTTAAGAACTACTGTGGCATATGGGCTACATCCATTAACAACAACAATATCAAGTCAGAAGAAAATTCAAAGTATTTAGGCCACATTGTATTGTTTCCATGTACACACCACACAATAATACTTAACCTATCTTAGTCTCTTATATAATTATTAACAAATTTATACAACTTTAATGTAATTTTAGGAATTAAGATATTTGGTCTGTTTATTCTCATGACTGTAAACGCTGATGATGGGGCTCAGAAGCCTCGAAACATACGTTCAACAAAAACAACCATAAGAGATAAGAATAAACAGACTAAATATCTTAATTATTAAACAAACCTCTTAATGTTACTTCCTATTGTATTTTAAAATAATTTTAGGAGTTGCTCAGCTGATTGGGGGCAGTCCCAATGATATTTAAGTCAAGTTCAGTTGAATAGAAATTTGTAGAACCTTCTGGAAATTTTCATAAATGAATACAACTGTAAATACTGTACTTATACTTTTTTAAGGGAAGTCATGAAGAGGGGGTAAAAACTAGTTCATGATTAAAAAAATTATATCTCTCATTCTAATTTTATCTGACATTATTACAAATATGTGTTAATTAAAAAAATATATGTTTAGCTTCATATATACGTATGTATATATATATATAATTATATTTGAAAAGAAAAATATATGCCTAGACTGGGGTTTGAACCCAGGACCTTTGATATCTATGTCAATGCTCTTCCATCTGAGCTACCTAGGCCTCCAATGGAAGAGCATTGACATAGAGAGTCAAAGGTCCTGGGTTGAAACCCCAGTCTAGGTGTATATTTTTCTTTTCAAATATAATTTGTCCATCATTAAGATGTTTAAAAACGAATAATATTAACATATATACAGGATGTTGCAAAAAAACACCAACAACAGAGATGAGGTAGTATATTGAAATATTAAAATATTCCATAATTTTATATTTTAATTTTGAATAATACCTGAACGGAACACATCATGAATCTTATAAAAGTTGAATATTGAAATATGTTTATCATTTTTTAATAAGGTACCAATGTCCGGAAATGATGTGTTTTCACACTATGACTAGTTAATTATGTCTCAAGATCAGTGTTAGTTCCAAGGATTTGAAGACTCATTACTTGACAACACCTCACAGGTACGGAGCTCCAGCTCACTTCCATGTCAATGTGAAGAGACATTTGGATACCACGTATCCAGGTTGATGGATTGGAAGAGGGTGAGCAGTTCCATGGCCTCTGAGATCACCTAATCTTAACCCTCTTACTACTTTTTGTGGAGCAACATTAAACAGTATGTTTATTAGACTCCAGTCGAGTCATGTATGGATCTTATAGCCCGAATCCACGCTGCTGCAGAAATAAACCAAATGAGGGCGCCGATGTACATACTGCAATGAGATGGGAGGTAGATATTTTGAAAACTTGATACGGCTGTCACAGTATCGTCAAGTTTTGAGTCTTGAAATCCAACTAACCGAACTCTTGAGAAGTTAGCTATACATAGTGTGAAAACACATCATTTCCAGACATTGGAACCTTATTAAAAAATTGTTAACATATCTCAATATATCACCTCACTTCTGTTGTCGGCATTTTTTTTATTCAACACTCTGTATGTATGTATATATATATATGATAGAATTAATTCCTTTTTGCTGTCTAATATATATATATATATATATATATATATAATATATATATATATATATATATATAAATATATATATAGTAGATATGTTCAAACATCCTATTTAAATTAATTTTTAAATAATTGAAGTTTGGCTGTCACACATCTGTATCAAGCTACAGTTTTTCTCATCTTCTATATTAAATGAAAAATGGTCACTGTACAGCAAACTCCCGATTATCCGTGTTAATTGGGACCGAGATATGCACGGAAAATCCAAAAACACGGATAATCCAATTAAGTTATTCGGCACCGTGGAAGTTGACCACAAATGTATTTACCCATTTTAACACTATTTAAATGCAACAAATATTCATAAAATGTTATACTAAATCTATTTAGGTGTGAGTCATAATTATTATTATTTTATTTTACTCGTAAATATGAAAAAAAAGTGGGACTCTTTCCAGGTCATGACCACTCTGGTTATGACAGTTATTCAAAATGGCCACTGTAATCAGCGACAACTACACTAGTAAACACAGATATCCACACTTATAACCAGCGATGACAAATAATCACGATGACCACACTACTAACCAGCGATAAACCCACTACCACAGCATATCCATGGTTTCAATCTGTAACAACAAACTTTCACTGACTCCACAACGGAAATTTCTGAAATTGTATTGTATTCTCAGAATGTTGGTTGGTATTGTTAACACATCAGGGGAGGGGGTTGTGAGTGAAGGTTACTCTATTGTGCTAGTTTCTAAGCGCAGTTCACACTAGCATGTTTAAAAATAAATAACTTTTTCATAACAATACAAAATACAGTATTCTTAAAAAAATACAGTAAAAAGAGTCATTCCCGGATAATCTGCAAACTGGATAATATGCGCATGGATAATTGGGAGTTTACTGTATATAAAAATGAGTCCTATCAATTTTATTGTTGTTTTTTAATAGAAATTGCTCTTTACCTCTCTTTACAATTATTGTTCTCTCCTTAAAAACCTCTAAATAAAATGAATTTGATTATATTTTGTAGATGGAATTAATTATTTTTGCTGTCTAATTGAAGATTGGGGAAAATAAATACCCATGCAATGCCAGGTAATCAGCTAGTTTACAATAAATAAAACAGGTCAAGTATTATGTAAACATACAAACGTACTGTCAACAGTCAAGCAGAATCATCCCCCAAAATGTCTACATCTAATACACGCACACACGTACATAGGAAGCCTACATTTCATGTTACTAAAATGAGAGTATTTGTGCTCTATCTTACGTAGTTCAGTTGTTCTACAAGTTGGCTTCCCATTTATTATACACACAACCTTTATGTTTCAATAAATTGCTTCGTATTATTTGTCTTTACAAACTGTTGCATTGATTTATAAATTTTAAAGTCACAAGTAGATAGGACGAGGATGTTACATAAAAACATTTAAATCTCTAAAAATTAAATACAGGACTTTTGCAGGGGTAACATTTATGTGGTGAGGTATTCTTTTTAAATATTACACAGAAATGTTTTTTCTAAGATTAAAAATATAACAACATATAATTAGTAACATGCTTTTAATGCAGTTCAAAACCTAACAAATTTTCCAAACTTAATTGTCAATGACTTTTAAATCATAAAGTTAGCTGATGATGGGAGAAAGATCTCTTGAAACCTGTTCAAGTGGAGCTTAAATGTGTTTCCGACTACTTACAAGAATTAAATTACATTTGAAGAGAAAAATTATACGCTCAGACTGGGGTTTGAACCCAGGACCTTTTGCACTCTTGGCAAATGCTTTACCAAGTGAGCTACCTGAGCAAGTTTGTGTTTTTTGCAGACTTTTAAACATTTTTGTATAAAATTCTTGCATAAAATTTATGTAACTCTTTTTACATTTACTTTTTATGTGGTAAAGCAGGTCCAGATTCAATTCCTTGTTCAACTGTCAATTTTTCTTAAAAAAAAAATTAATCTATGCAGGATTTGAATACCTCAAACTACATGTAACATCAGAAAAATGTATGTCTAAACTGGGATTTGAACCAAAGGTCTCTAGTTTTATACACCAGTGCTCTGTCAGTGAGCTACTTAGGCATCTCAATTTAAACAGAATTTTTTTTCTCTCTCTTATGCAATCCCTGCTCAGCTGAGACAATGAACCTTCATTCCACACACCATCTGGTACCTTCTTCTCAAGAAGATTTTAGGGGAATTTAACACTAGTTCTATAATTAGTACGCTGAATGACTAAAGAACAGTCAATGCCCATTAGGGCGAACCTTTCTTCTTATTATTCTAAAACTAGAAAATATTTATTTTCAATGTTTTTATTTTAAACTAGCTAATACCCGGTATGCTACGCCTAAATAAATTAAATATTAAACGTTAATTAAATTGTATGGTATACGCTGAGTTGAACCAAACATGGTGGTTGCTAGTCAGTTTTTAATATCAATTTCAAATGAACCTCCACTTCTAATTGTCTGATTTCGCTCATTTTTGGACACTAATTACCTCAGTTTATTTTAATATGATATAATGAGTTTCATTGTAAAACGTCGAAAATTGTGACCGCTAGAGTTATTTTTAAATTTTAACTTCAGGTGAACACCTAATGGTTTTAGAGAGTCCAATTGTGAATATAACCATCCAGGGACCTACTCAAACACACACAAAAATTTAATCAAAATTGGTCCAGTCGTATGGGAGGAGTTTTAATTTCAGATTTCAGGTAAACCTCCACTTCTAATTGTTGAATTTTGCTCATTTTTAGATAATACCCACCTCGAGTTATTTTAATACGATATACTGAGTTTCGTTGTGAAACATAAAAAATTGTGACCGTTAAAGTGATTTAAAAATATTCTAAACTCTCTCCAAGCGCGACAGGCCTAGAAGTTCCTTGGCTGACCATCCGGCTGCTGGCCTCACATCCACATGTGTTAATCACAGAGGTAGACGATCATCCTGCCAGTGTAAGGGTGACATGTGATCAGCATGTTGGATCCCCCAGCCATTATAGCTGGTTTTCTCAACTTGGACTTGCTACTTATTGTAGCTATCCAAATGCCTCACGATGCTGGGTGGGCACCGGTCCCACACTGGCCGAAATTCCATGAGAAAAATTTCTTCCCCTCAAAGACTTGAACCAGCGCAAGTCCCGTAGCTCTGCACCAAGACTTCTTGCCTTAACCACTTGGCTATGGTGCAGGACTTTTTAAAATATTCACTTCTGGTGAATTCCCACATCTAATGGTTTTAGAAGATCCAACTGCAAATCTAAACCATCAAGGGAACCAATCAGACACACACAAGAAATTTCATCAAAATCAGTCCAGTCGTTTAACAGGAATTGCGAGACTAACACACGGCAATTGAATTTATATATATATATAGATTTATGACATCTCACTGAAAGACAAATTATATTTGAAGAGAAAAACTTGTATTAGACATTCCAGATGTTAGTTTGGTATTTTATTTTGATACTAATTATATGTGTTATTTTTAATCAAAGAAAACAGGAACATTAGCAATGATTACAAGACAAAGGAACATACAGTTGACAACTCTGTTCGGTATGTGAGGAGAAATATCACAAAGGTTAATAAAACGTTCACTTCATCATGACAATAATACTAGGGCTTGAACGCTGATGAACGTAACATATAAGTTAATTCACTTTAGCTTAAAAACTTCATCTATTTTCTCTCAACGTGCACAGCTTGTTGACAAAATATTATACAATGATGGAGATTTAATGTTAAAAGGTTTACATTTTTGTGTTAATATACATTTAGCTTTAAAATTATATACATATTTTTTAGATGTTTAAACCATTCTGTCTGAATCAGTTATTTAAATTGATATATAGAGTTAGAAATTTTCTTGAATCACCTCATATTTGTAGATTTTTTGAAGACTAGTTTTGATGCATTACCCTATCATTATCAATTCATTCAGCAGTTGGCAATCCTGTAGGTTGATTTCTGCTCCCTCTCTTGGCTGACCGATGAACTTCCAAATCAAATTTTTTTCCCCGGGAATTTCAAAATTCATTATTTTATTTTTATTTTTGTGGATGTAAATTTTCTCCCAAATTGTAGCTATTGCAGATTTTTCTATTTCCTCTTTTTAAACAATTCTAAGATGTTCTTTTAATCTTGAATTCAAGTTCCTTTTTGTTTTTCCTATGTATATTTTTTCACAATCTTTAAAAAAAAAATATATATATATATATATATACTCCATGGCAGAACAGGCCTAGAAGGTCCTTGGCCTACCCACCGACTGCTGGCCTCACATCCAACACACGTTCATCACAAAGGTAGATGTTCATCCAGCCAATGTAGGGGTGACATATGGTCAGCAAGTTGGGTCCCCCAGGAACAGGCCTAGAAGGTCCTTGGCCTACCAACCGGTTGCTGACCTCACATCTGCATATGTTCATCCAGCCAGTGTAGGGGTAATATGTGGTCAGCATGTCGGGTCCCCCAGGCATTATAGTTGGTTTTCTCAACCTGGAGTCACTACTTATTGTAGCTACCCAAATGCCTCACGATACTAGGTGGGCACCAGTCCCATACTGGCCAAAATTTCTTTTCCCATAGAGACTCAAACCAGCACAAGTTCCATAGATCTGTGTCAAGGCATCCTACATTAACCACTCATATATATATGCCTATACACACATAGGAAAAACAAAAAGGAACTTATATGCAAGATTGAAAGAACACTGTAGAAATGTTAAAAATGGGGAAAATTAAAAAAGCTGCAATAGCTGCACATGCATGGTCAGAAAAACACAGAATCGAAAGAAATGCCAAATTACTGAAACAGATAAATCTAAGAAACTCACAATTTGGGAGAAAATTTACATCCACATAAATAAAAAGAAAATAATGGATTTTGAAATTCCTGGGAAAAAAAAATTGATTTGGAAGATCATCGATCAGCCAACAGAGGGCGCAGAAATCAATCTAAGGATCGCCAACTGCCGATCAAACAGTTAGAAAGAATTGGTAATGATGCGTAATGTATCAAAACTAGTCTTCAAGAAATCTACAATTATGTGGTGGGTCATGAAAACTTGTAACTCTATTTATTAATTAAAATAAACCTCGTAGTGTCACTTCCTTTAAATATTACATTAAACAGTTATTCAAAAGCTGAACTTATCTATATCGACAAACAGTTTTCTTAGGTATGATGATCTTGAAGAAGATTTTCGGGCTGTAGGCCGTGAGGCTTGTAGTTCCCCGACGTTTCGCCAGAGACTGCGTCTGGCATCCTCAAGGGTAGTCTTGAGACTGGCAATTCTGTCCACTGTCTGTCCTATTTATACATTCACCGCGATGTCTCGGTAAGTTATATCTGCCTTCTGATTGGTCAGTGGTAGGGACTTCCATTGTTCCAATGAGATTGCTGTTTAATAGTCAAGTCGACTGTACTTGCAGAGGTTTACATTTTGCGTTTTTTACAACCGGTATCCATACTTTGTTGACTACCAGTTCTAAAAAACACAAAATGTAAACCTCTGCAAGTACAGTCGACTAGACTATTAAACAGCAATCTCATTGGAACAATGGAAGTCCCTAACACTGACCAATCAGAAGGCAGATATAACTTACCAAGACATCGCTGTGAACGTATAAATAGGACAGACAGTGGACAGAATTGCCAGTCTCAAGACAACCCTTGAGGATGCCAGACGCAGTCTCTGGGGAAACGTCAGGGAACTACAAGCCTCATGACCATGGCCTACAGCCCGAAAATCTTCATCAAGATCATTATAGCAACTCCGGCCGTGAAAGTCTACGTGAATACATTAGTTTTCTTAGGGTTTGTAATAAATAAGAAAGTAAAATTTTAATAGAAGTAGTCTGCCCTAGCGGTTTTATTGCTGTACCCGTAATGTTTTAAGTGCAGAACTTGACTGAATTTTAACTTTAAAAAATTATGTAATTTTGTCGCAGCTTGGTGTATTCTGCTACTTATAATAAAAGTTTGATTGATTCTAACCTCTTGTTTTCAGTTTTATGAGTAAGAAAAGTTTCAATTTTCATTGAGTACTAGATCATCAACTTACAAGCCCTACAACTCACATTACACACGATGGAAGTAATGTAAATGCATAGATTTTAAGTATGAATTCCTTATGAAAATCCTTAATACATTTTGGGCAAAAAGGTATGTTTTTCTCAGAAAAAATATTGTACAAAAATATTTTGGTGCATTACTTTATATTGATCTTAAATACTGAACTATTGGCCGCGGTGGACTACTGGTTATGCTCCTTGCCTCTGGTTCTGAGGGTCGCGGGTTCAAACCCAGCCGGGGTAGATTGATTTTTTTAGGATGGAAAAATCCAAGGAGCAAGTCCTCCGGGAGGAACTTTAAGCCGTGGGTCCCGAGTCTGAAGATTTTCAGGCTCGTAAAAGATCCTTAAGCCTGAATGAAAAGGCCTCTAAGCAAAATTTACCGAATTTTCCCATCCTAGTACTACCTTGGTTTCCTAGATGTCAGTATGAGGCAGAACGCTGACCATGGACCATTCAAATGACATCTATACAAAAACAAGTGTAACTAAATTAGTATGGTTAAAATTCTTCCCTGTAGGGGGGGGAGTGCCTAAATCTCTGTTAAGGCAAACATGGGCTTACAAGAAGATATTTTAATTTATTTTACACTAAAGCAGGCCATGAGATAAAAAAAAAATACCAAATGAAAACATTGTCCCTTTTCATGTCTCCTACGTAGAGTCTGAAATCAGTTCAGTATCTCTTCTTCTTCTTGTAAGCCCATGTTTCCTTTAACAGAGATTTAGGCGCTCTCCCCCTACAGGGTAGAATTTGAACCATCCTAATTTAGTTACACTTGTTTTCGTATAGATGTCATTTGAGTGGTCCATGGTCAGCATTCTGCCTCATACTGACATCTAGGAAACCAAGGTAGTACTAGGATGGGACAATTTGGTAAATTTTGCTTAGAGACCTTTTCATTCAGGTTTAAGGATCTTTTACAAGCTTGAAAATCTTTAGACTCGGGACCCACGGCTTAAAGTCCCTCCCGGAGGACTTGCTCCTTGGATTTTTTCATCCTTAAAAAAATCCATCGACCCCGGCCGGGTTTGAACCCGCGACCCTCGGGACCAGAGGCAAGGAGCATAACCACTAGTCCACCGCGGCCGATTTAAATTAAAATAACAAACTCAAATAGAAGTTATGTATGCAACAAGGAAGTAATGTACAGTACTTACATCCTGAATTGTGTTTATAATTTTGTTTCACTCCTATACTTCGCAGAAACGAGAGACACTGGGTTCGAATTCTGATTTAGGTATATATTTTTCTTTACAAATAAAACAAGATAATTTTTTTGTAATGAATAGTTTTGTATGAATAGTTTTCACAATTAGTACAAGGGATTTAAAGAGAGAAAAAATTGTGTCTGGTATTGGATGCTTACATAGCTGAAAGGTCAGCACACAACGCTGGAGATCCTCGGTTCAAATTCGATTCATGCAGAAACTGTTCTCTTTAGTAGTATTAACTAATACATTTTTCCACAAAAATATTTTTTCTGAGAAAATGATATATTTATGATGCAAAGAACACAAGACACTTTTCACAAGGTATTCATAATATTTGAGCATTTATATCTCTTCCACCCTGCATTTTTAAAAATACTACAAACTGACAAAAATTCCATCACTCAAAATAAATTGTATGGCAACACACATTATTTTTATTGCTAACAAGAGTGTACTGTATTTACCAAATTAGAAAATTCTACCATTTAAATTAAATAAGATTTTAATTGATGACAAAAACAAAGAATAATATTATCAATTAATATAATAAATTTGGGAAATTTTACATTATCAGGTTTTCTTAATAAGAATTAAATGAATCGTTAAATTCTTCTTACCTCATATATCTATGTTTTAACACAGAACTAGCAACATCCCATCTTCAGCTGTTTTCACAACTGTCAATTTTTCATTATGTCGGTAATTTCTAAACTTTGTAATCAAATTAGGTTCGTCTGGAAACACAAAGTTCATGTTTCAATATTTTTTTTTTTTGAATGTATATCTTTTCCCAAAATGTTAATTCCAAAGGTTTAGATAGATGTTTCAAAAGTTTTGCTAATTTGATTAAAAAGTTCTTTAAAAGTACACCAGATGACAGTATAGAAGATTATTGGCATAATGAAATGACAGTCGTGAAAACAGCTGAAGATGGGAATTATATTTTTCTTGATATTGCAGTTCTGTGTTAAAAAAACATAGATGTATGAGGTCATAAAAATTTCACAATTCATTTAATTCTTAATATTATCAAGTGTTAAAAACAAATATTTAAATAAATAAATTATTCAGCCATACAAAACTAAACGATTCTAGTGAAAATGACATACTATATTAAATAAATAAAAAAATAATTATAGCAGTGTGTGAATATCACAATTTATTATAATTAAAGCATATTCTGCAAAAAGGAATCAACTCTCAAATTTAAAATATATGAGCTTATGCTTTGTTGTTCGTCAAGTATCGCTCCATCTCCTGCAATAAAGATCCAACGAACCACCTACATTTTTATGCCATCTATTAGCAAAGTAAAAAAAAAAAAAACTGATATAATATGCTATATTTCTCTTTCTGCAAAAATAACCAAACAACAAAAATGTGTAAAATCTCAGAATTTAAAAAATGTTCAAATTACTTTCTTTCTCAAAAAATATAAGTTCTTTGATATTCTGTTACTTTATTTAACACCAAGCTAATGCCTTTCTTTAAAACCACAAAATTCCTCTTCTTACAGGCTCCAGCGATAGAACAATAGCAACATTTTGTGTCTGAAAGAGAGGTGACGTAGGCTTCCAAAAATTAGAGCAACACATGTGCAACTGCTGTGAAATAACTGATTTGTTCAGCTCCTACAACATATATAGACTTACTTTATTTAACTAAAGTTCAGAATGAAGGGAACAAGAATACCACGTCAAATCTTAAATTACCAGCCACTAGGCAAGAGATCTTTGGGCAGACCCTTCAAACTTTGGATTGAGACACGACCGTAACAGACCACTGGGTCTATCACATGAAAGGAAGAAGAAGAACTAAAGTTTATGGTGTGACACATCTTAGAAGCCCTTGGTCTATCAGACAGCCTAATATTTCTTCTTCCTTTAGGTTGGTATTGAAGCAACATTTTTGGGAGTCTATAGAGTGTCATTCTTTCTATATGTTGAATTTTTTCTATAACAGTGTAGAAGTTTAATTTGGTTCTTATTTTTTCATTATATTTCTTATCTTAAAGATTACATTCATGCAATTGTCGTGACAAAGCCACATTAGGACCAGCAGCATCAAACAACAACCTGGATGCTGTAGCAAAGAATGAACTGCTGAAGATGGGATGGATGTCCTGAAAGGCCTACAGACATAAAGATCACATATTTTAAAAGTTGAGGACGACGGATTTTACCTAAGAAGGTATTTTAACTTATTTTATTTCATGACTCTCCACCTCAACGGTTTTAACAATGAATTTTATTTGTAAGATGTTACTGGACCAAGTTTACTTTTAGTTACCTTATGTCCATAGATGTCATGCAGTCAACACACTGACTCAATGAGACATCTAACAGGCAACTAAGGTATTACTAGGACAATTAATGAATGAGTAATTTCTTATCTTACCTCATATTTCATGTTTTTTTAAACATGGAACTGCAGTTTTCATAAGTAATGCCACGAGTGATTTCCAAATTATCGATAAATTCATGACTCACGAAGTGAGCAGTGAATTTATCTAAGAATTTGGAAATCAAGAGTGGCATTTGTTAGGACTATTTAATGAATAAAATTAAGCTGTTTACTCACAAATCATTATTTAATTATAGTTATTTTAAAATATTTATATATTTAATGTAAACGGCGATGTTTGAAAACAAATGAGAAACGATTGGTACGCTTCATCTGCTTCTTTTGTTTATCACTGCAATCAGATCATACAATTTATTGCCAAAGGAATGCAATATTGTAAGAATGCTCTCTAGTGGAGAAAAAATTAAACACATCAAACTGTATATTAATTCATTTCTGATGTCGTATGATGTAAATATGACAATTATATTTTTCTGGATTATTACCTGGGAAAAAATACATTTAAGAAAGTGCAAACAGTGGTTTCTTTTATTGGAGGTATAATCAATTGCTACAAATGTTTTTATATTAACTCCTGCAAGCACTATGTGTTGACATCCATGCACTATACATACAATCTGGTAGCCGTATTTCTTACAGAGCCAGTCACTGCAAAATAATGGTCAGACCTGTTCAGAATATTAAAAAGGAGGAGCTTTCTTTAATATGGTAAATTTAATATTGATAATCCAGCAACTGCTGGAACTACAGGCAAGGAGCATAACTACTAGTTCACTGCGGCCAACCCATCTAACTATAGTCTTCAAGAAATCTACAATTATGAGGTAAAAATCAAACTATTTATTAATAGGAAATTATGTTTTGATGTTCATAGTAAGCGAGTAGTATTATCATCATTGATGATAAGGCCTCATTGAGCCTGTTCCTATATCTCGAGATGTTCCAGTGTTGTTTAGGTCTTCCTTCTGTTTCTGTTTTCAATCATCTTACAAAATGCTCTCTAATTAAAAACTTTTGGCATCAACCTTTATATGAAAAACTGTGCTATGGATGTAAGGAAGGTGAAAAGGAGTGAAAAATAAAATGTCCAATTATTTACTAAATAAAACTATCAAAGTTTTATCGATTTTTATAAATATTGAACATTTTTCTACCTCTCTATCAATATTCCCCCCTCTCTCTATGTATCTATCTAAACTAATTGCCAAAAAGAACTCAAAGAAGAAATTATGCTAAAAAAATTACATAATAAAAAGCTGATATGAACTGACCAACCAAATAAAAAATCTAAAAATCAACAAAAACATCAAAATGACATCATTTTGACATAAAAAATCTTCATAAAAACATTCCAATCAATGAAACAATATAAAATGATTTATGGAAATCAATAAAACTTTGATAGTTTTATTTAGTAAATAGAGAATATGGATTTTCATCAACTAAACGTCAGATCAATTGATTATACTGTTCAAAATGACAGGTTAGTGTCAAATCCATAGTTTTCAGATCACTAAGGTGATGGGTGAAATGAAAATTGGGGTAAATAAATATGTGGGCAATGTTGGATAAACAGCTAGTACTTTGATACAGGTGAATTCTATGGTAAATAACATAACATTTGTAACAAACTTAAATTGTATATTTAATTTTTTTTAGCCTTAAAATGATTAGATGGTTTTGAGAAAAAAGTACTTTCCAACTAGAGATGCTATAATCTGCAATAGAGGAGCTATTTATGCTATTATTATATTGAAAATTAACAGTTTTATTTTAGTAAAGTATGTACCTTTATATTAATCAAAAAAGGAACAAAAATTGATTAATGAAAGTACTCTTCAGACAGATAAAGATATTGGTAAAAAATTCAAGAAGTTCACATACCATCCTTTAGTATTTGATAAGATTCAAAAATCTTCAACAAATTCAACATTAAATTAGCACCGAAAAATGATTACAGTTTAGGTAATTTAATAAAAACCAACAAAAATGAAAAGATTGAAGACTGCAAAAAATTGGGAATTTATCAAATTAATTGTAAAGATTGTGAAAAGTTATACATAGGAAAAACAAAAAGGAATCTAAATACAAGATTAAAGGAACACCCCAGAAATATTAAAAATGGAGAAACAGAAAAATCTGCTATAGTTCCACATGCCTGGTCAGAAAAACATAGAATAGAAACCAAAACAAAATTACTTAAACAATTGGAAAAACCGAAGGAACTCACAATTTGGGAAAAAACTTACATATGCAAGAATAAAAACACAACTATGAATTTTGAAATACCTGGTTATAAGGAGAGGGGATTCATTTGGAAGTTCGTCGGTCAGCCGTCAGATGGTGCGGAGGTCAGTCTACAGGATAGAAGGCCGTTGGACATCAGTTGTGAATGTAATACAGCATTGAGAATGTCACAAATGAAGTGAAGAAACTCGAGTCTGCGTGGGAGTTAAGAAGTATGAGGTGAGTGAAGAAACAACTCAACAATATTAATCTCTCCATTGTTTCCAATCATATTTAAAAATACAGGGCTATTCAGAAAGAAGGAACAGACTTCAAACATTTTACATAGAATTCACCTATATTGAAAATAGTTGCAAGATTTCATACTGAAATTACAATCACTTGCTTGAATTTCATATATACATATATTATAATTTTACAATGATATTGTTTATTGCTAGAAGCCTTGAAATAAGATCAAATACAATAAATAATTTACATATTTTATTTAATAATTTAAATAATTTGTTATGTGTTCAAGATAATGTTTGTTGCCATGCATTTACATCATGTTCTTATTTCAAAATACTGATCCTTAATATTATTCTGTTAAAAAAATAACTGACACACACATGGGCTCACTTAGGGGATGGCAGATACTGTGCACCATTTGAAGTTAGCACTAAAAAAACTTGGTAATGTATGACAATCCATCCAGAACTAATTTTATAATGGACTAGGACACTGGGGCACGCTGTAGCCTAGTGGTTAAGGCACTGCACTACAAGCCGGAAGGTCGAGGGTTTAAGTCCCGTTGGGGTCAAGATTTTTTAAACTGACCCAAACCTTCTGGCGGCACTAGGCCCTGGGGTCGACTCAGCCTCTAACGGAAATGAGTATCAGATGCTTGTTCTGGGGGTAAAGGCGGCCGTCATGCAGGGCTGACATCAAGTGCCGATTGTCTAGAAAAAGTGGGAGCCTTGACCTCCTACTACCCCAAGGGTATCCTGAGGCCTGTTGTGGGATCACTTTACTTTACTAGGGGACTTCAGTCCCATCAGATGGTATCTTTATCTTGTTTGTGATAGATGACCTTGTATGCTTAAATGACCCTATGATCTATACTGGTGGTAGCATATCTACCAGAAGGGTTACCCATGCTGACAGATCAAAGGCAATAAGCCAGAGTGAAAGATATTTGATCAAAACATGAGTTTTTTTTAATTTTTTTTAAATTTGTTAATGTCCCATCTGGAGGGACCTTAATCAGTTTAATTTTGATGAAGGGGGTTGCACTCAAAATGCAACTAAAAAGTGGAGATAAACAAATGCAACAATTATTTGGTAGAAAAAAGTAACTCCAAGCACAATAGGCCTAGTAGGTCCTTGGCCTACCATCCAGCTGCTGTTCTCACATCCACATGTGTTAACCACAGAGGTTGACAATCATGAAGCCAGAATACGGATGACATGTGGTCAGCATGTCGGGTCCCCCAGCCATTATAGCTGGTCTTCTCAACCTGGAGTCACTACTTATTGTAGCTACCTAAATGTCTCACGATGCTGGGGGACACCAGTCCCATACTGACCGAAATCCCATGAGAAAATTTCTTCCCCCATGGGGACTCGAACCAGCGCAAGTCCTGTAGCTTTGCTCCAAGGCTTCTTGCCTTAACCACTCGGCTATGGAATAGAGACAACAATTATTTGATACAGCTGCAAAATTTAGAGAAATGCAGCTTTTCCAATAGATTTTGGCTCACTGGGAATGAACAAGCAGATGTTAGCTGAGAACAGTTCCAGAATGTACATCAGGCATTGTCGGTCAGCACCCTTGTCATTCACAGACCTGTATATACATGGTGCTTTATCTCATCTCATCCCCTCGACCCGACCCTGAGTTGGACACGAGTTGAGGATATTATATTATATTATTGTTCCAGAATCATTAAAAAAAAAAACGGAATATTCCCCGTGAAACAGTACTGTAGCTGAGTGGTTAAAATCAAAGTTCATGCAGCTTTACCATTTCTTACAAATGGATTGTCTGAATAAATTAATTTACGGGGTGAATCATAAATATGGCTATACATTTGATCGCATTGTGTGATGAAAATATTACCATTACAGGAAATATATAATTACCATTGGAAAGGCAATTATTCAAATTACAACAATGGAATAAAACAAAATAGTGTAGAACTTACACCATTAGTCAAAATGGCATTTAATATGCAACAGCAAATTACAATTGCTGCATGGGCAACAACATATGCTAATGATTGTGAGGCCGCAAGACGTGAGTTGAATGTAGCATTGCAGCTGTCGACTGTGGGGAAGTGGAGAAAACGACTGCTGGAAACGGGAAGGATGCAGAAAATCAAACCTCCTAAAATTCCTCGCATTAGCACGGATGCAGAAACAACGAAGAGAATTGTGGAGGCGTTCGACGCTAGCCCACAAAAACCAACCCGCCAAGCTGCACGTGAGCAGTGATTTGTTTTCTTTTGTTCTATCGTTGTAATTTGAAGGATTCCCTTCCCAATGATATCATATTTCCTCTAATATTAATATTTTCGTCACAAAATGCGATCAAACGTATAGCCATATTTCTGAATCTTTTTGTACACACATGATCATAAAAATATTGTGGAAAGCAACGGGAAGCTACCACACCTATAATTTCCTAGTAAAGCTGCAAATCATAGTATGAAAATGCTATGATTGCAGTGAAGGACCTGCCCTCGGGCAGAATTACTATAAATAGAATCATAAAATGACTCCTGTTTATAGCAAAACAATGACCTTTCATTACTTCCCACATTCTATGAAAATGGATGAGATATTTTGAAGAAATGCTCCCCATATATTTATTCTTTAAAAAATAGATGACATATTGATGGCCTAGAACCATATTGTTTGTTCTAAGTCCATCTCGAAGTATAATTATTCTTGATGTTTTTATTATTAATTTAAGACTTCTCATTGAAGGATAAATTATATTTGAAGAGAAAAATTTTTGCCTAGACCGAGACTCGAACCCGGGATCCTTGGCTTTCCAGGCCAAATGCTCAACCAACTGAGGTACCGAGGCGAGTTGCGATCTAGATGCAAATCTTTCTCTTATATACGTTGCAATTCCCTCGTGCCAAATGCTTGAAACATTTGCTTCTATCTTTGCAAACGGCGGCTTCTTAGTTAAGAAGACATTAATTGGGAATTTAACACTACTTTATAAAGCCAGTAGGGCTTCTACTGACGTTTTTATTATTAATTTAACACTTCTCACTGAAGGATAAATTATATTTGAAGAGAAAAAACATTTTTTTTTTTGCAAAGATAGAAGCAAAGGTTTCAAGCATTTGGCGCAAGGGAATTGCAATGTATATAAGAGAAAAATTTGCATCTAGATTGCAACTCGCCTCGGTAGCTCAGTTGGTAGAGCACTTGGCCCGGAAAGCCAAGGGTCCCGGGTTTGAGTCTCGGTCTAGGCAAAAATTTTTCTCTTCAAATATAATTATTCTTGTTATGAAATTAATATTTTATGTCCCATGTCCATGTGCATTGTGAGAATAAAACAGGAATAAAATATTTTATATTTGAAGAGAAAATTTTTCGCCTAGACCGAGACTCGAACCCGGGACCCGAAAGGAAAGGGTCCCGGGTTCGAGTCTCGGTCTAGGCGAAAATTTTTCTCTTCAAATATAATTTATCCTTCAATGAGAAGTGTTAAATTAATAATAAAATCGTCAATACAATATTTTATATATAATTTTTAACCGAAAATGTCGAATTCCTATTCGTTTTCACACTGCTCATGGATACAGGGCATGAAACGTAACAAGAATGGACTTAGAACAGTATGGTTCTGGACCATCGTGTATCGCATACTGACGTGTGTATAAAAATTCTCTGTCAATCATAAAAGCTGACACTTAGCCACCAAATATCCTAGGTAAGTCCATGTGTCAACAAAACATAATAAATTGTACATTCTTTCTTAAAAATCTAACAGTAACATATGTTTACCATACTATTGCCATATTCTGAGTGATTGTCAATTAAATTTTTAATATCAATCACTAAAAATAATTCAATTAATCACAATTTTTATTAATGACATTTGAAAAGTTCAATATTTTTTAGGTTATTACCAAGAAGAAATCACTGAACAGTTCTATTCTATAGAATATACTGAATGTAATTTTGAGTTTCCTAAATAATTCAGCAGAATTTATTAATTGGTGACCTAAACATACGAAGCTAACAGTATGTAACATTGAAAGATAGCTATGAATTATGGGTATAACAAAATAACCAACTTATGCTAAAAACTAAAAGAATAATTCAAATTAATCTAAAATTTAATAAGTTGAAAAAAAATAAACCCTAACCTTAATTTGTTCTTTTCTGTAGTAATTTTGGTTTCTTCTCAAATCTATGATTTTTTTATGCATGGAGCTGAAATAACTAAAAAGTGATCCTCATCAAAACAAAAACATATGACCTGCTCACTTTTCATTGGTTATGGACACCGATGTTGTTGTTTTCAAATGGCTGGAGCTTGGTTTGCACCATTAGTCCTCTTGCTTCCCAATAAAGTCCTGCAATGTCTTTCCTGTCCTTTTTCTCGGGGTCTATTCGCCTGCAATTTAGCAAATGTTCCTTGCTTAGGAGAACATTTTCTCCACACAAGGAGCATCCCATAGTTCTAGGGACAATCCCCATTCTATGAAGGTGGTCATCCAGACAGTCATGGCCAGTTTCCAATCTAAAGAGAGCTACTGCTGTTCTTCTAGGGAGATGTTTTATTGTTTCAGCATATTTTGCTATGTCTTCATATATCTTATATTGAAGATCTTTTATATTCTGTTCTCTTCTTTTGAGATGTATCTTTTTGTTTTGGCTCCTGTTGTCTTCTTTGTAGGGATATCTCTTTTGTTGTCCTCAGTCTTTCTTTGCTAACAAGTCTGCTCTTTCATTACCCACATGTGACGGTACCCACTGTAATACAATGTGTTTACCTTGAGCTACTTCAATTTTATACATGGTTCTTATGTTCTGAATGATTGGGGTGTTACCAGTTATTGCTTGTATTGCTGACATTGAATCTATAAATATTACTATCTTCATGCTTATGCTGGGCCTGTATAAAATATTCTGTAGTGTGGTTTGTACTGCCTTTAGTTCTGTTGCTCCCGATCCAAGTGCAATATATTGGGAAAAGATTTCACTGTATATTCCTGCTCTGGTTCTATCTTCTGAGCCATCAGTATATATCCTTAACCATTCATCTTGTGGGTATCTGGTATCTATGGTTTCCAAGGAGATTTGTAACATGTTACATGGTAGGTCCTTAGATTTGGATATAGGTTGTGTAAGCGATACTTCTGATTTTATATCCAGATAGTCTGATGGGTTTATGAGTGGTGGGCCGGGTAATACTTAGCTTTTTGTTCTTTCTGGAATTATTTCATTTACTCCAATGTACATACAAGTAATAAATAGGTGAAAAAATAGTTTATGTTGAGTTGTTTTTGACTCACCTCATACTTCTTAACTCCATCGCAGACTCGAGTTTCGTCACTGTATTTGTGACATTCTCAATGCTGTGTCACGTTCACAACTGACGTCCAACAGCCTCCTCTCCTGCAGACTGACCTCCGCACCATCTGATGGCTGACCGATGAACTTCCAAATCAATCCCCTCTCCTTATCACCGGGTATTTCAAAATTCATAGTTATGTTAATAACTAACAGTCTGCAGGAGAAGAGGCCGTTGGACATCAGTTGTGAACGTGATAGAGCATTGAGAATGTCACAAATACAGTGAAGAAACTCGAGTCTGCGGTGGAGTTAAGAAGTATGAGGTGAGTCAAAAACAACTCAACATAAATTAAAATAAACCTCATAGAGTTATTTCCTACCTACATAACTTAATGAAAACATAGTTCCCTTCATTAAATTAAAAATATGTCCTCTGAATATACTTGTTATTCTTTGTGAATGAAAATAATAATATTCAAAACATAGAAAATATTCTATTGAAGACTACGCCAATTTTGGAATATATTAAACAGTACCAACTAAATTGGAAACACCATCTTGAAAGAATAAGTTCAAATCGGATCCCCAAAGCTGTTTATAATTATATACCAAGAGGACAAAGATCTCTGGGCCGTCCTATGAAACGCTGGAGGGAAAATTTTCTATAGGATCGTAACAGGCCTTGGCCTAATACTTGGAAGGAAGAAGAAGAAGAAAATATTTCAAAATACACTTAATCAATAATTACAACTTAAAATAGTTTATTACATATAGATGATGCATTTGAGTCATGCTTCTGTCATTGTGTAATGGACAGCACACTCGTACAGAGACCGAGAGGTCCAGGGTTCAAATCCCGGTTCAAGCATTGGTTTTTCTATCTTAAAAGTAGATTCTATCCAGGATTGGAAAATGTTAATTTGAAATAAAAACATGGAAAATATTATCATATTGTTTATGCAATATAAGGCATTCGAGACCTAGGAGATCTTTTTGTACTTTCATTTCTCTAATCCTTTACAATCATGTAGCTTAATAACAGAGTAGTGCAATTTTGTTTCTGATGTACTGTGTTGTGGTAACATTGGTAGAGAGAGGAAGTTGTGCATCAATGGCACAGTTTATTATTATTTTTTATAATTATTATTATTACTATTACACAGCTCTAAAAAAAAATTGTTGCCCTGAATATCTCAGCGAATTCTATGTTCTCAAGTGCACAGTTTACGAATATATTCATGAAAGTGCTGAATGTGCTCTAGTTTTTTATGATTTTTGCGTATCTTATTTCTTAAACAGTAAAGGCTTGTTACTAATAAAATTTATGTTTCCAGTCATGATTTGATTTCTGCACATTTTTTTTGCACATACAAACATCACATGATCCCCACTCTCACAACCCTCACTCCACACATCGGCCGCGATCTCAGTTATTTGACAAAATTAAAGTACTCACGACGTGCATCCGGGCACGATAAAACAATTTGTCAAAGCGTTGGACAAGGAAGGAAAATGTTTCAAATACGTATGTAGAAAATTTCCTAAGTTCAGTATGTAAAAGTTAAAAGGCGGAATATTTGATGGTCCTCAAATTTGGCAATTGATGAAAGATGCAAATTTTATCAAAGTTATGACTTCCGGAAAGTGAAGCTTGGAATGGTTTTGTATTGGTAGTAGAAAATTTCCTAGAAAACTATAAAGCACCAAATTATAATGAAATTGTGCAAAACATGTTGATAAGCTTCAAGATTCTGGGAGCAAATATGAGTATAAAGTTACACTTTCTCCACAGTCACCTGGATAGATTTTCGGATAATTTAGGAAATTATAGCGACAAACAGGGAGTGCGCTTTCACTAGGATCTAAAAGTAATGGAGGAAAGGTATCAGGGTAGATGGGACTGTCACATGATGGCAGATTACTGCTGGTCTTTAAAAAGACCCTAAAAAATTATTGAAGAAAATCTTATAAAAGGCATTTCACTGAAGTATAACATGGGTTTTCAATATTTTTCTTTCTATTTACATCAGTGCATACTAATTTTTTAAAAAAACAATTGACATTATAAATATATATTTTTCTTAATAAATTAATGAGTCATTTTTACATCTTACCTCATATATCATATAACATGATATGAGGTAAGATGTAAAAATGACTCATTAATTTATTAATTAAGAACCTCATAATGTGTTTCCCAGTTTTAACTTTGAATATATTTTTCTTTCTATTTACATCAGTGCATACTCATTTTTCAAAAAACAATTAACATTATAAAATATATATATTTTTTAATATTTTCCAATTTTTGTAGTGTAAAATGAAAATAAAGATTAAAAAACAGCGAATCTTCCAAAATCATTGATAGTTTCATGAATTGTGAGCATAAATATATCCGAAATTAATCTTATATCAAGGGCAACAAAACCACTGTTGACCAGTGTTATTATTATAAATGTAATTTTTTATTTATTTCCATTGTCAACTTTATATTGTGTAGCCTGCCTATATTTATTATGTATCATTAATCAACATGTAGATTATATGTTATTATATGTACAATTTAACCTGGTGAAGTGGAAGAGAAGATCTTAACTCCATCAGGTAAAATAAATAAAAAATAAGAATGTATGGTTTAATTTATGTGAAATGATAGTTAAGTAACTTATTCTTGGTAATAACCCATTTTTTTCTTTTTGTTTTTAAACATTTTTCTTGCTCCTCACAAGAACAAAGATATTTAATATGAAATATTGCATTAATATTTGGAGTTTTGGATTTTCACAGTTTTTATACTATATCTTCAGATATTAAAATTGATTATTTAAGCAATATTAAATATTTTGAACAGCCATTTTCTTTATTGAAAGATTATTTTATTATTAATTTCATAAAAATACCACATCTGACTGTACTCACATGCAAAAAATGAAAGTTAGAATACTCAGGTATAAGAAATAACAGTGATAACTGTAAGCATTCAAAACACCAAATAACAAATACTGAAATTAATTCTCAATGCAGAGTTTCAGAATTACTTTAACCCTTTCAAAGCTACAGTCCTTTGTTATTAACATTTGTCCAAATTAGTTTTTTTCTTCTTCCAGTGCATGATTACTAGAGCCACTCTCTTGTTTGGATTTTCTTTTTAATTTTACAGAAAGAAACTAACAGGCTAGGATGGTTTCATTTTCTGGTGTTTAGTTGGAGGTTATTGCTTGTATAGTGGCCTTCGAGTCTGCCAGAATAACAGCTTTTGTAAACATTTTCGTTCGGAATAGGAGGTTCTGAATGGAGAAGACTGCATAACAGTGAATTACATGGTCTTTATAGGAAGCCAGATATAATGAGAGATGTGCATGGAAGCTTCGTGTAGGAAAACCAGAGGGAAAATGCCCAATTGGTAAAATGAGGTGGGAGAATAACTAACTATGATTTGGGGGAAGTAGATTATACAAGGGATGATTGGAAAACATTGGCTCATGATAGGGATATATGGACAGCTTATGTCCATGTGGCCATGAACCTATGGGTTCGATAGTGCCAGTGAGTTTGTTAGTTAGTTATAGGAGGTTCTGGAGTGCTGCTTCTATGACTTTTACTTTAACATTGAAGGCTGTACTGTTTGTGCCTACTGTAATATATTAGTAAAATGTTATCAGTGCTTATTTTATTTCAATATTTCATAAAAATTTAATATGTTAAAATTGCTATTTATTTTTTAAAGAGAAACATTTTTTCATAAATTTATTATGGGAAATGACATTATGAGGATCTTCAATTATGAATGAGTCGATTTTATCTTACCTCATACTTCATGTTTTTCAAATATGGGAACTGTAGTTTTCAAGAGGCTTCCCTCTCATCGTCAGCCATGTTATCAACTACCAGATTTTTAATCAAAACAACAGCAGATGGCAACTTTGTAAATGAAGATTCAAACAAAAATCCGGTAGACGATGTCATGGCTGACAATGCGAGGGACGCCTCTTGAAAACTGCAGTTTCCATGTTTGAAAAACGTGAAGTATGAGGTAAGATAAAATAAGAATTGACTCATTCATAAGAAACATTTTTGCCTGAACTAAGATTAAACCCTAGATCCCCAATTTTATGTACTGGTACACTAACCACTTGAGTTATCCAGGCATTCTTGTTCTGACATAAATTTTCCCTCTCTCATAATCCCACTTCCTCCTCTGACAAAGCATCGTTTACAACACAATTGCGTTGCTTTTAATTTATGATGGGATTTTAGCACCGCTATTTAAGCTGTTATTCTGATGTTATATGTAAATTTATACACTCAAGTTGACCATTTGAATCATTTTTTGAACAGAACATTTTTTAAGAATTAAATTAATGTTTTTGTTACCTCACTTCACCCTCCATGGTATCTTTACCTTGTCGTGGTGGAGTGGCTTGCGTGCTTAAATGATCCTGAGAGCTATGCCGGCAGTAGCATTGCTGCCGATAGGGTTACCCATGCCTGACTGGTCGAAGGTGATAAGCCAGACGAAAAAACTACTTTGGTTGAAAGAGTGACGATCTTCCACCGTAAAAATACAACCATCAAGAAATGCGGACATGGGTTCAACTGGGGTAAAATTTTCCAGAGGTCAAATAGTCCCCATTCGGTTCTCCAGGTGGGGACTACTTCAGGGAACCCATGCCAAAGGTTCAAACATAGGGACATGTTCCTAGGAACATGGAATGTTAGGACTACATAACAATGAACTACATGGTCTTTATAGGAAACCAGATATAATAAGAACAGTTAAGTCTCGTAGACTGCGATGGGCAGGACATGTTGCATGTATGGGAAATGAAAGATTTGCATGGAAGCTTCTTGTAGGAAAGCCAGAGGGAAAATGCCCAGTTGGTAGACCAAAAATAAGGTGGGAGAATACCATTAACTATGATTTGATGGAAGTAAATTATACAGGGAATGATTGGAAAGCATTAGCTCAGGATAGGGATGTATGGAGAGATTATGTCCATGCAGCCATGAACCTACGGGTTCGATAGTGCCAGTAAGTAAGTAAGTATTACCACACCTCGTATCCTTTTTCTTTTATACTGCAGTTTCGGAGCTTATCTCCATCATCAGTAGCCACAGGTTGACCGGTGTTATGTCGTTTCTTGGCGAAGAAAACCGGTCGACCTGTGGCTACTGATGATGGAGATAAGCTCTGAAACTGCAGTATAGAAGAAAAAGGATATGAGGTGAGGTAATAAAAACATTAATTTAATTCTTAAATTAAACCTCATAGTGTTCTTTCCCTGTGAAAGTTAAAGAAAGTGGGATTTGAACCCAGATTTCCAGTTTCATATACTAACCACTTGTAAAATTGGGTTCAAATATCCATTCATGCAAAAATTTCTCTAATTAATACTCAAAGAAAAATATTAATTCATCCTTCAGTGTGAGTCATAAATTTAAAATACAAAAAAATTATATCGGCAGCTCTTTTAATTTTAAATATCTTTTAATTTTCTCCTTTGTTTCCAAAATATTGACATTAAATTCTTGAATATTATGTAATTTGATATCGCCATCTTGTTAACAGTTATTAAAACAGTTTTTAACAACGTACATTGGTTTTTGTCTTCTTTATGACTTGAGTAGTCAACTTTATTCAAATTTAATGTTATATGTAAATGTATACACAAGTTTTGAACAGAATTTTCTTTTTTAACTTTCTCTTCAAATATAATTTGTCCTTCAGTGAAAAATATTAAATTAATAATAGAAACATTGAAAGAAGCTGTACTGGCTTTATAAATTAATGCTTAAATTCCCAATAAAAAGTCTTCTTAAAAAAAAAAACAGCCATTTGCATGATCGAGCAAGAGTTCATAGCATTTGGCACTCGGGAATTAATAATGCATAAGAGACAAATTTAGGTTTAGATTGGAGGCCTAGGTAGCTCAGTTGGTAGAGCATTGGCATAGAAAGCCAAGGTTCTGAATTCAAACCCCGGTCTAGGTGTATATTTTCCTCTTCAAATAGAACATTTTTTGCCTTAAGTGGGATTTGAACCTAGATTTCCAGTTTTATGTACTGACCACTTGTAAAACTGGAGATATTGGGTTCAAATACCAGTTCACACAAAAAATTCCCTAACTAATAATTGAAAAATAAATCTGTTCTTCAGTGTGAGTGATAAATTTAAAATAAAAACATCAAAAAAATTCTCTCTTCAAAAAATTACTTAGCAATCAACCTGACTGTATAAATTTACATAAAACATAAGAAAAAAAACACAATATCTAGAATCAGGGTCGTGTAAAAAGAATAATTTAAGAAAAATATTAAAATGGATGGCGCCTAGCAAAAGAAGAAGATGTCGGACAAAAATAATGTGAATTGATGGTGTTTTAAGCAGCATGAGGGAAAAAGTATTGGACAATTAAGATTGGAATGACAGAGAAATGCAGAGGATAATAATGATAGATTAACTGGATGCAGGAAGATGATCTGAAATTTATTATTTATTTAGATAAATAAATAAATAAAACATAAAAATCTTTTTATTTAAATCTGAACCAACCCTGTCTAAAATTATATTATTTGTATTACTTATTAATTAATTATTTACATTCTTTTTCACAATTTACCTTCATGCACAGAAACTTGGGATATATTTTGAAATTATATTTCAAATATAATTCATAGAAAATATATATTTTCTATGAATATTATTATAATTTCAACTTTTCACAAAATTAGCCAATTTTGTTTCAAAATAAACTTTTTACTGAAATTCACAAAAATAATATCCATTTTTATTAACCATTTAATCACAAGTTTTGTCAAGAAACATTGCAATCACTTAAAAATATTTTGTCATTGTTTTATCATTTTTATGAAAAAGAAAAGAGTGTGTCTAATGATATGGTCTGTGTGCAAAGAGAGTATGTGGCATATGGACTCATCATTGCTTTCAGACACACAACGTCACCTAGTGTATTGAATTTCTTTAAAGAGTACAAACTAATTAATAGTGAGTGGAGAACATATTTTTAACGACTCACCTCATATAATTTCAAATTTCTTTGATACCGGCGGTTTCAGACAATATCTTGTCCCTCTTCAGTCATGACTTCCACTGAAATTTGAAATTGTATGAGGTGTAATTAAAACATTTGGACTGTTCATTCTTACCACCAGGTCAGTAAGCTCGGAAAAGGAGGAAGTGCGGTATTTTGGGTGTGGGATTAGCGCCGACTCCGTAACCGAGTGACCCAAGAACAATCTGTGAGGTCATCAGGAGTTGAGTGACCTGACGTACTAATGCTCAGGCTGGACCCACTTCAGCAACAAAACACGTCCCCAGGCGGTGCACTGGGGGAAAGGTTGGGGGATCTGCTAGACAGTCCTCCCGGCTAAGTCCAAGGGACTCGTGAACCATTAGTGGGGTTGGCAGGAGTTGAGCGCCTTGTCGTACTACTGCTACCTGTTGGAGCTTGCGAGCTCCATGCTGGCCCACAACTGCAACAGGACACGTCCCTGGGGGCAGGCCAGGGCATGGCTCGGACTAGTGCAGAGGGGAGCAACTGTGCTGGTTTCCGGCTAAGCCTACGGGCTCGTGGACAAACTGTGGGGTCACCAGGAGATGAGCACCTGGATGTACTAAAGTCTCATACTGTGGGGCTTGAGGATTCAAGCCCTAGCCGGTGTCACAACGGCTGCAGGATGCGTCCCTGGAGGTAGAACAGGGGAACGGTCGGTGGATCTGCGACAGCAGTCCTCCCGGTTAGGCACGAGGAGCCCGTGGACCAACTGTGGGGTCGTCAGGAATGAGTGACCTGACACACTATGTAGCTCAGCAATTTCCCTGAAGTTGCAACTCCAACACCTTCTTCCTGAGGTGTTGGTTTTATTGCCGAGAACAACGTGGATGCGATAGTTAAGGTAGGGCAAGTATCTGGGACTTGGGAGTATGGTCTCTGACTGAGGTATCCCAAGGGGTGGAGGCATGGGTCCAGATGTTCATTCTTACCTCTTAGAGTTGTTTTTGTCGAACGTATGTTTCAGAGGTTCTTAGCCCCATCGTCAGCGATTACAGACTCACTGACGATGGGGCTAAGAAGCTCTGAAACACATGTTCGACAAAAACAACTCTAAGAGGTAAGAATGAACAGACCAAATATTTTAATTATTAAACAAACCTCTTAATATTTGAAGAGAAAATTTTTTTGCCTAGACCGAGACTCGAACCCGGGACCTTTGGCTTGCCAGGCCAAATGCTCTACCAAACCGAGGTGAGTTACGATCTAGACGCAAATTTTTCTCGTATATACATTGTAATTCCCTCTCACCAAATGCTTTTGAAACCATTGTTTCTATCTTTGCAAATGGCGGCTTCTTAGTTAAGAAGACATTTATTGGGAATTTAACATTACTTTGTAAAGCTAGTAAGGCTTCTTATGATGTTTTTATTATTAATTTAACATTTCTCAATGAAAGATAAATTATATTTGAAGAGAAAAATTTTCGCCTAGACTGAGACTCGAACCTGGGACCTTTGGCTTGCCAGGCCAATTGCTCTACCAACTGAGCTCTTCAAATATAATTTGTCTTTCATTGAGAAATGTTAAATTAATAATAAAAACATCATTAGAAGCCTTACTAGCTTTATAAAGTAATGTTAAATTCCCAATAAATGTCTTCTTAACTAAGAAGCCGCCATTTGCAATTACAACGTATATACGAGAAAAATTTGTGTCTAGATCGTAACTCGCCTCGGTAGCTCAGTTGGTAGAGCATTTGGCCCGGCAAGCCAAAGGTCCCGGGTTCGAGTCTCGGTCTAGGCGAAAATTTTTCTCTTCTTCTTCTGCTTCATGAAATTAGGCCTTCTGACCTGTTTTCACATCAAGTGGGAACATTTTTCTCTTCAAATATAATTTATCTTTCATTGAGAAATGTTAAATTAATAATAAAAAAAACCTCTTAATGTTACTTCCTATTGTATTTTAAAATTGTATGAGGTGAGTCGTTAAAAATATGTTCTCCGCTCACTATTAATGATATAACCTCATAAAGTTTACTTCCCAACATTAAGTTAAATATAGTACAAACTAAATTTAAAAGGGTTGTCAGATATTTGTATCACAATGTTAGTATACTCAATTCACATAATCAAACAGCATACTTATGGCAAATTAAATTACAAATTATTTTTATATTTGTGAAGGTATTTATTAAGTTTTCAATTAATGTTACCTAATGACTAAATTAGTATGCTGTCACTGCAGCAGCATCACTTTGGCAATTAAAGTTGTTTTCTCCTTTCTTTGTTTCAAATTTTAAAAATTGTATTCAGTTTCAATAGTGACTCCTTTGCACTTTAATTCATGGGCAGACGTCTCAAGGAGGACCAAAAACCCTTAAAATTTTGGAATTACAAATTATAAAAAAATGGATTCTCAACAATCAATCTTGCCACAAATATTTTTATTGTTTTTCAAACTAGAATTAAAAACTATGCCTGAAAGGGTTAAAGAGAATGGTTTAACTGATTGAGATCTAAAAGCAGATGGACAAGAGATCTCAAATTTCAATTTTGTACGTAATGAGAATAAAGAAATAAAAATAATAAAAAGAAGTTGGAGAATTTTAAGTGATCACAGAGAAAACAATGTAGAGTGATCAAAAAATAGATTAATTATTACACTCATTGAATGTAACGTTGAAAGTTCTCCAAACAAAGACAAAGATTATGTGTCACCCATTTGATCCCCTCTGGAATGGAGGGGCAGAGGCTCACGAGTAACAGAAGTGATGTGGTGGCCAGGATGTGGCAGTCTTCACACATCTAAATAAAAATACAGAAACACATAAAATTAATTATAAAATTATATTTAAATTAATGTTGGGAAGTAAACATCATGAGGTTATATCATTAATAGTGAGTGGAGAACATATTTTTAATAACTCACCTCATACAATTTCAAATTTATTTGAGACCATTGGTTTCAAACACATTTTTCGTTCATCTTCAGTCATGATACCAACTGTTGAAATTCTTTGTTTGTTGATTTCTTTATGGTTACCTCTGGTGCTGCCATCTTTGGTTGGGTTTATAAATTTCGAAATAAAATTTTTTTCTACAGGAATATCGAACTTCATCGATCAATATTTATTCTTTTATCTATTTATTTTATAAACCCAACCAAAGATGGCAGCACTAGAGGTAACCATGGAGAAATCAACAAACAGAGAATTTCAATAGCTGAAGATGAACGAAAAATTCATTTGAAACCAATAGTCTCAAAGAAATTTGGATTTGTATGAGGTGAGTTATTAAAAATATGTTCTCCACTTAACATAAATTAATTATAAGAATTCATCGCAAGCGGCACTAAGAGGTAAATATCAATAGAATACACAGACCTGTAAATATTTTGATTTTTTAAATGCCCCAGGTTGTCCTTTTTGGACACTTCATGTGTTCTCTCCTGGCATTGGTATAAATGTAACCAACTTCTGAGGTTGAGGTGCCTGGAAGGCGAGGTTACGTTGCCCCGATGATATGATGGGTGATGATGATGATGATGATGATAGTGGTGCGCCAGGAGAGCCCTTAATCCTAAGCTTAATCTAAGATGAATATGAATGATGATGATTGCGATGGTCACATGATGTTTGGGGACCGTTTGGGCCTTAAAGTTTCCTGACATTTGTCTTACAGGTGAGGAAAAACCCCAGATAAAAACCTCATACAGGAAGCTGTCCTGACCAGGGATCGAACCCGGGCCTGCTGCATGAGAAAGCATGCTCAAGACCAGAGCAGTGGACTCCTGTAAAGATTTTACGGCATGAGATATTTTAATGAAAATAAGGCAAGTCAAATCCCTGATGATGGAACTGTTACTAGTTTCTGTGTATCACAGATTTTACACAATTCTATTTTTAAAACAAAAACTGAGATCGCACGGCCCACTACTTATACACAGTATATAAGTGCTGTGTTAAAATATGCTAACATCTAAAAGATAATACAATTTTATAATGTTGGTTGGTTGGTTGGTATCTAATGTCGAGCACTTGATAATGAAATCATTCGCTCTCTTGCACTCCAATGTTTAGCAGAAAGGCTGGAGTACAATAAACTAGGCTACTGCGGAAATGCTACTGTCTTTAACAGGGAGGAGACCCTTTAATTCCTTCCATCGAAGGCTTATAGGAACCGACCTGGACAGTAACCTAGTGTCCAATCCCTCACCTTCTCGTGGTGCAGTTGTTAGTAATCATGCTTATGCATGATGAATGAAAGGGAAGGGCTACTCACCAATAAGCACTGGTCAGTTTGGTGAGTTTTTCTTTTTTTGACCGAATTGGTATTACTTCTTCTTCCCATACCAATTCCCTCTCTCAACTTTTCTATCCAGTCTCCCTTGACGGACCTCTTGTTTCTTTCGACCCTGATGGTATTCGAGTATTTGAGGCCTAGGGGTTCATTTCTCCTTCCTTCCTATACCTACTTTCTCTCTATGGGTGATGTAACCGCCACATGTGGTGCCTACTACCAAACGGTTACAACTAGTTTATTGTACTCCAATACAAACATGAAGCCTTGGAAAAAGAAATTTTATAATGTAATCACTGATTTTATTCATAGTAGACCTGTAGTTGTGTTTAACTGAGGATAGGTTCATCCTATGACAACAATTCAAGTTCTCAATGTTTTTATTATTAATTTCATACATCGCAATGATGGATAAATCATATTTGAAGAGAAAAATTATACGCTCAGACCGGGACCCTTGGTTCTCTAGACCAAGTGCTCTACCACCTGAGCAAGTACTGATCTAAATGCAAATCCTTCTCTATATATGCTGTACTTCCCGCCCACCAAATGCTATGAAGCCTTTGCTTCTATCTTTGCAAATGACAGCTCCTTTATTAAGAAGACATATTTGGGAATTATACATTACATTATAAATGCCAGTATGGCTTTTTTTGATGTTTTTATTATTAATTTTATACATCTGATTGATGGATAAATCATATTTGAAGCTCAGGTGGTAGAGCATTTGGTATAGAAAACCAAGGGTCCCAGGTTGAAGTCCCGGTTTGAGCATATATTTTTTCTCTTCAAATATGACCTATTCATCATTGAGATGTATGAAATTAATAATAAAAACAACGAAAAAGGCCGTACTGGCATTTATAATGTAATGTATAATTCCCAAATATGTCTTCTTAATAAAGGAGCAGCCATTTGCAAAAATAGAAGCAAAGGCTTCATAGCATTTGGTTGGCGGGAATTACAATGTATATAGAGAAGGATTTGCATTTAGATCGATACTTGCTCAGGTAGCTCAGGTGGTAGAGCACTTGGTCTAGAGAACCAAGGGTCCTGGGTTCAAGTCCTGGCCTGAGCATTTAATTTTTCTCTTCAAATATGATTCAAGTCCTATCAATTAATCAAAATTAAACAATTTGGTATGCTATTTGGGTATAGAAAGAAAGTTACTAATTGGCCAAAAAGAAAACAACTGGTGCCAGGGACAAAGAATGTAATAAATCGCCCAATAGTTGATTCTGAAAAAAATATTGCTACCTCTTTTGCACATAAAACTAGTATTAATGAAGCAATATGTTAAAGTTTTGGATAAAAATGTCCCTTGTTACTATTACATTTCTAAAAAATTCTGTTACAGTTGGAGGCAAAAAATGAAGGAAGACTTTTTGATGGCCACAGACTCGCTAACTTATTAGGGATGTTACTTTTAAAAACTGCTCGCCTCGATTTATGAAATTTTTCTCTGTCGTCAATTATCCTACATTTAATGTCTCCTTAATTTCATTATTTTGTATCCTATTTTTTTTCTCTTTTATGTAGAAATGCCATTTCTGTAGCTTAGATATTCCATTGATATTTACCTCTTAGTATTTCGTAATGGGGGGAAGTAGTGATATCTTAAAACATCTTGTGTGAAAATTACCAAATTCATGTACAGTAAAATCTGTCTTAGCCAGAACCTTTATAAGAAGGAAACCTGTAGAGACGGAAAAAAATCTTCAGAACAGTACGATTTTATATGTAAAATCATTCTGTATGAGCCAGAAACCTTCATAATGCGGAAACGGAATGGTTTTTAAAGAACCGATAATTAATTTTTACCTCAGTAAGATGGAAAATTATTCTTAAGCACATTCTAATTACAGTATTAATGACCACATGTGAATATTCTGCATGTGGCGCTTCCGCATTATATCGTTTTACCTTCTTGTGTTGCCATTGAATTGCGGGGATACCCTTGTCTGCTTACGTAACCTGCGAGGGAGTTGCGAAACTATTCAGTCCAGTTGAAGTCTTCCTGTAATTGAGTTCCTTCTCGCTTTTGTGTAATAAAGTTGTTTTATATTGATGTGCAAACTGTGCTGTGTATTTTCAGTTCAATACGTTTATATCTTTAAAGACACTGTAGTAGGGCTACTCTAAATAATTTGCTTGTAATTTGGGAACCCTTTAGAAGAAGAAAAACTACCAAGACAGAAATATATTTAAGGAACCGTCATGTTCCTTCATAGACAGATTTTACTGCATTAAGATTTTATGCATTGGTTAATTTGACATGGGCTTGCTGTATAGTCATGCCATAACGTAGTGGTTAAGGCAATGTGCTACAAGCCGGAAGGTCGAGGGTTCAAGTCCCAGTGGGGTCAGGATTTTTAAACTTTCCCAAACCTTCTGGTGGCACTATGGCCCAGGGGTCAACTCAATCTCTAATGGAAATGAGTACCAGACGCTTGTTCTGGGGGTAAAGGCGGCCGTCATGCAGGGCTGACATCAAGTGCTGATTGTCCAGAAAAAGTGGGAGCCTTAACCTAAATTATAGCATGTTTTCTGAATTTATTGCAAGGTTCCAATTTATATTTGTATTCTATTGTAGAATTTGTTGAAATGTGTGAATATTTACCAATCGACTACATGTTCTGTTGCTGTTCCTGTGCCATCTTCTGTTTGAACAGTGCTGTTTCATCAAATATGTATTTCTTAAGAGTTTCTTTTGGCAAGTCATCCAGCTCCATAGCAAATCGGAATGGTTCTTCAGCTACAGGCTATAAAAATAACCATATTTATCATAAGTAATGTCATGAGTTGATTTCCAAATCATCGATAAATTCACAAGTCATAAAGTGAGGAGTGAATTTATCTAGAGAATTTGGAAATCAAGAGTGGCATTTGTTAGGACTATTTAATGAATAAAATTAAGCTGTTTACTCACAAATCATTATTTAAATATAGTTACTGATATTTTAAAATACTTACATATTAAATGTACAGCAAACTTCCGATTATCCGTGTGCATATTATCCGGGAATGACTCTTTTTACTGTATTTTTAAAAAATACTGTATTTTGTATTGTTATGAAAAAAATATTAATTTTTAAACATGCTACTGTGAACTGCACTTAGAAACTAGCACAATAGAGTAACCTTCACTCACAACCCCCTCCCCTGACGTGTTTAACGGTACCAACCAACATTCTGAGAATACAATACAATTTTGGAAATTTCCATTGTGTGAGTCACTGAAAGTTTGTTATTACAGATTGAAACCACAGATATGCTGTGGCAGTGGGTTTATCGCTGGTTAGTAGTGTGGTCATCGGTGGTTACTAGTCCATGGATATGCTGTGGCAGTGGGTTTATCGCTGAATTGTAGTGTGGGAATCACTTATTATTTGTCATCGCTGGTTATAAGTGTGGATATCAGTGGTTACTAGTGTAGTTGTCGCTGGTTATGGTGGCCATTTTGAACAACTATCATAACCAGAGTGGTCAATGATAGGAAATAGTCCCACTTTTATTTTTTTCATATTTATGAATAAAATAAAATAATGATAATTATGGCTCGCACCTAAATTCATTTAATATAACATTTCATGAATATTTGTTGCATTTAAGTTGTGTTAAAGTGGGTAAAGTGGCGCCGAATAACTTAATTGGATTATCCGTGTTTTTCGATTTTCCGTGCATATCTCGGTCACAATTAACATGGATAATCGGGAGTTTGCTGTAATTATACAGGTTTCAAAGCTTAGGCAGCTTCATCTTCAGCAATTTCTTGTTGACTGATGTTATGTCGATCTGGAGAACTGCTTCTTCCTCCCTCTGTTGATGGACTGATGAACCTCTGATCAAATCAAAATCTCCGGGAATTTCAAAGTTCATAAGTTTTTCTTTCTTGTTTTTTTATGTGGATTTTTTCCCAAACCGTGAGTTCTTTTTTGTTTTTCTATTTGTTTAATTAAAGTGGCTTTTGTATTAATTAGGTGTTTTTCAGACCAAGCATGAGCAGCTACTGGTGATTTTTCTACTTCATTTTTGACATTTCTAAGATGTTCTTTTACAATTAAAACATTTTGTCTGTTCATTCCTACCTGTTAGAATTGTTTTTTGTCGAACATATGTTCTCAGAGCTTCTTAGCCCCATTGTCAGTGATTACAGACAATTACAGAGTCTGTAATCGCTGACGATGGGGCTAATATTTTGTCTGTTCATTCTTACCTCTTAGAGTTGTTTTTGTCGAACATATGTTTCAGAAATTAAATAAAAATAAAACGTAGTTTTATTTGATTTTCATATTTATTATATAATTCAGTGACAGCTGTTTCGGTACACTGTACCTTCTTCAGACATATTAACAAATAAATATGAAAATCAAATAAAACTATGTTTTATTTTTATTTAATTTATAAATATGGATTTTCATCAAGTAAACACCAACTCAATTGATTATATGTTTCAGAGCTTCTTAGCCCCATTGTCAGTGATTACAGAGTCTGTAATCGCTGACGATGGGGCTAACATTTTGTCTGTTCATTCTTACCTCTTAGAGTTTGGTGGTTACTAGTCCACAGATATGCTGTGGCAGTGGGTTTATCGCTGAATTGTAGTATGGGAATCGCTTATTATTTGTCATCGCTGGTTATAAGTGTGGATATCAGTGGTTACTAGTGTAGTTGTCGCTGGTTATGGTGGCCATTTTGAACAACTATCATAACCAGAGTGGTCAATGATAGGAAATTGATTATATGTTTCAGAGCTTCTTAGCCCCATTGTCAGTGATTACAGACAATTACAGAGTCTGTAATCGCTGACGATGGGGCTAACATTTTGTCTGTTCATTCTTACCTCTTAGAGTTTGGTGGTTACTAGTCCACAGATATGCTGTGGCAGTGGGTTTATCTCTGAATTGTAGTATGGGAATCGCTTATTATTTGTCATCGCTGGTTATAAGTGTGGATATCAGTGGTTACTAGTGTAGTTGTCACTGGTTATGGTGGCCATTTTGAACAACTATCATAACCAGAGTGGTCAATGATAGGAAATTGATTATATGTTTCAGAGCTTCTTAGCCCCATTGTCAGTGATTACAGACAATTACAGAGTCTGTAATCGCTGACGATGGGGCTAACATTTTGTCTGTTCATTCTTACCTCTTAGAGTTGTTTTTGTCGAACATATGTTTCAGAGCTTCTCAGCCCCATCGTCAGCGAGTCTGTTATCGCTGACGATGGGGCTAAGAAGCTCTGAAACATATGTTTGACAAAAACTCTAAGAGGTAAGAATGAACAGACAAAAGTTTTAATTATTAAACAAACCTCTTAATTCATAGTTAAATATGGGAAATAACATTATGAGGTTCTTAATTCGTAAATTAATGAGTCATTAATTTACGAAACCTCTTAATGTTACTTCCTATTGTATTTAAAAGTAAAATGTTCTATTACCCTTGTTTTCAAATTTCTTTTTGTTTTCCTATATAAATTTTGTCACAATTCCTGCATTTGATCCGATAAATTCCTGATTTGTCCACCAACAGAGGAAGGAAGAAGCAGTTCTCCTGATCGACATAACATCAGTCGACAAGAAATTACTGAAGATGAAGCTGCCTAAGCTTTGAAACCAGTTTAATTAGAAGACTGGATATGAGGTGAGGTATAAATTTAAATCTTAAATTAAATCTCATATGATTATTTCCTATAAAGGTCCAATATAGAAAGTACTCACTTCATCAGCTGGGTCATAATACTGTTCTAAATAAGGGTGTGCCAGTGCGTCTTCAACACCAATCCTGTTGTGTGGATTGAATGTCAACATCTTGTCCAATAAGTCCAGAGCTTTAGCATCTGCATTAGGGAACATTTTAGTCCATGGAACTTTAGGTTTGAATGGTAGTGACTGCAAGTAACTCCTCGCTTTCTCGTTTATAATACATTCCAGATCTTCCTGAGTTGGTGACCCGAGAACTCCTAGAATATGGTTAAGTTGGTCTAGATAATGTTTTCCAGGAAATATCGGTCGATTTGATAACATTTCTGCTAGTATACAACCTACAGACCATATGTCTATGGATTTTGTATAGCCCTGAAAATAAAAATAACATTACATTAGACATTTGTATTCATAAATTAAATATATACAAAATCCCCAATACCAAGCAAAATTTGTTTAAATAACAAAATTTTAGAGAGAGTTAATGAGTTTACTTATTTAGGATATAAACCCTCTTTTGTTGAAAATTTGGATTTATCAGAGAAAATCGTGAAATTCAACAAATCAACGGGAATCATTAATAGAGTTTTAAAACCTTCATTAGTGCAAAAATCAACTCGTACTCGTCTTTATCAAATAATGGCCTGACCAGTCCTATGTTATGGGAGTGAAGCATGGACTATAAGGACGAGAGATGAAAGCAGACTAACAGCTTGTGAGATGAAATTTATGCGCCGAACAGCTGGCTACACCAAGTGGGATCGAAAGAAAAATGTAGAAATCCTTCAAGAACTTAATGTGTCACCAATACTGGACTACATCTCCAGATATCAGCTAAACTGGAAGGAACATGTCTCAAGAATGGCTAGATTCAGGATCCCCAAGGCAATAATGAACTACTGTCCAAATGGGAAATGGTCACTTGGTCGACCTATGAAAAGATGGCACGAAAACCGCTTTCTCATGCCGTAACTGTTCTTCTAGGACTAATACCTAGCAGGATCATGATGAATTAAATATATACATAAATATCCTCAACTGCACTTAGGGATCCTCATCTAGGGGATATGTGGAAGGCGACCATAAGGTGCCCAAGCTGAGCAAAACATTGCTTCCACTTACTTGTGTTATGTTCCTTTTATCTTTTCAGTACATAGCCTCTCTTGGCTAATTTTTGTTTTTTCGACTTTGATGGTACAGTAAAACCTGTCTACGAAGGAACATGACGGTTCCTTAAATATATTTCTGTCTTGGCAGTTATCCTTCTTATAAAGGGTTCCCAAATTACAAGCTTGAATTTTCTCATGCAATGTAAGGGTTTTACATGCACCCTTTAAAGATATAACATATTAACTGAAATACAGACGAAATAGTGTATGTAACAAGCTCAGTTTGCACGGCAATACAAAACAATTTTATTACACAAAAGAAGGAACTCAACTACAGGAAGACTGAAGAGTTTCACAACTCCTCGCAGGTAACGTAAGCAGGCGAGGAAAAGCGAGGGATTCCCCACTGTCACACATAAGCAAGGGTATCCCCGCAATACTATGGCAACACAAGAAGGTAAAACTATATTGTTTATTTTTTATTATTTCACTCACCTCATACTTCATAAAGTATGAGGTGAGTGAAATAATAAAAAATAAACAATATTAAAAAACCTCATAGTGTTATTTCCTATCTACATAACTTAATAGGTAAAACTATATAATGCAGAAGGCGTCATATACAGAATTTTCACGTGTGGTTATTAATACTGTAATTAGAACGTGCTTAAGAATAATTTTCCGTCTTACTGAGGTAAAAATTAACTATTGGTACTTTAAAAAACCATTCCGTTTCTGCATTATGAAGATTTCCGGCTTATACAGGACGATTTTACATGTAAAATCATACCGTTCTGGAGATTTTTTTCTGTCTCTACAGGTTTCCTTCTTATAAAGGTTCCGGCTAAGACAGGTTTTACTATATTAGAGCATTCGAGGTCTAGGAGATATTTTCCTACTTTCATTCCTCGCTATTGATCTATCTAATTCTTACAACCTCGTGGGCACTCACCTTGATGGGTGAGGAGGGTTAACCTTGTTTTGACATATTAGGTAAACAAGGAACTAAAAAAAGAGTCCACATAAACTGCATGTACAGCCTTTGAAAAAAATGATGGCGCAACTCTTGATGGTGGAAAGTTAAAAGTTTTGAAGAGCGATTCACACAAGTAAGTTGTTACATGTGCTGTCTCCTTTGAGGTCAAATTCGGCGGCATAAGGGGCCAATTATAGATTTATACCAATCGTTATTAAAAGAATTTCAACAAATAAATTTATTAATTGAATTTCTAAGTTACAAGAGTTATCAGATGACTGAAAGCAAGTAACAGTCTCTTAAACCAATCGATAGTAAATTAGCGCTTACTTCTGATGCAGTATTTGTATTGTTCGCTTTAGTAGAGCAGTCGGTAAGATGCTTTCTTGCGATGATGCAGGCCCAGGTTCGATCCCAGTCAGGATTTTTTTTAATAACATTGTTATTTTTTATAATGCCTACACGTTACCAGGCTACGTTATATAAATAAATTTGTATACATAGGGAAATTAATTAATTAAAGGAAACACCTCATATATATTCTTCTTCTTCTTCCTCTACGCATGAAAGCTGGCAGCTTGTTGCATGTTCATTCACTACAGGTACAGGGTATGGTGACGTCCTTTCATCATAGTTGTGGTCGTCCTAAAGGCCTTTTCTGCTGAGGTGTCCAGTCATGTACTTTCTTCACTAATATATATATATATATATATATATATATCATGCAGCCAGAGTAAGGGTGACGTGGTCAGCATGTCAAATCCCTCCAGCCATTATAGCTGGTTTACTCAACCTGGAGCCGCTACTTATTGTAGCTACCCAAATGTCTCACGATGCTGGGTGGACACATGTCCCATACTGGCCGAAATTTCATGAGAAAATTTCTATCCTCATGGAGACTCGAACCAGCGCAAGCTCTGCACAAGGCATCTTGCCTTAACCACTCCACTATGGCGCGGGACTTAGTATGAAATAGGGTGTGCTCGAATTGCTTCATTGAGGTCATGAATGAGCAAGAAAGAGGAAGGAAAGACACGGAGAGAGTTGAACGTTTTAGTGCAATGGAATGTTTTGTTGAGGCCATACATTGTGGATAACAATACAGAACAGTTTTCCCCAACACATACCTTGGAGTTCAACATAATTTCAGGAGCTCTGTACCATCGTGTGGCTACATATTCCGTCAAAAATCCTGTATGGTCATGATCCGGATCCGCTACTCTCGCCAAACCAAAATCACATATCTGCAACACACAATACAATCGTACTATTATGCTAAAAATAATAACTTACAAAAAACTGCATTTCTTTTTCCATTGAATTAGCACAACAATTTTTATTAAGTAACTCTAAGAAACTGGGTTCACCACTCTTATTTCAGGCTAACATGAGGCCCAGGTCCAATTCCAAGATGGGACAAGTTTCTTGGGATTTTTTCCTCACCTGTAAGATGAATGTCATAAAACTTTAAAGCCCGAATAGTTTTCAAACACCATATGGCCATCATACCGCACTTGCTCGGAGTGGGGAGTGTAAAATATGTGGATTTTTAAAATTAGAGGTCCTGTTCTGACTTACTTCAATTACGGTAGATAAGTACAAAAAAGGGGGCATGCCGTAGCATAGTGGTTAAGGCACTGCGCTACAAGCTGGAAGGTCGAGGGTTCAAGTCCCGGTGGGGTCAGGATTTTTAAACTGACCCAAACCTTCTGGCAGCACTATGGCCCTGGGGTCGACTCAGCCTCTAACTGAAATGAGTACCAGACTCTTGTTCTGGGGTAAAGGCGGCCGTCACGCAGGGCTGACAACCTGTCTGACATCAAGTGCCGATTGTCCAGAAAAAGTGGGAGACTTAACCTCCCACTACCCCAAGGGCCTCCCGAGGCCTGTAGTGGGAATAAAAAAAACTACAAAGACGTTAGACTGAAAATATATAAAACAGTTATTCTGCCAGTTATATGGATGTGAAACATGGACTCTTACTTTAAGGGAGGAAAGAAGATTATCAGTATTTGAGAATAAAGTTCTTAGAAAAATTTTTGAGCCAAGAAAGAGATGAACAGACAGGTGGAGAAAACTACATAATACTGAGCTACATGGTATGTATAGGAAGCCAGATATAATAAGAACAGTTAAGTCTCGTAGACTTCGAGGGAAAATTTTCTATAGGATCGTAACAGGCCTTGGCCTAATACTTGGAAGGAAGAAGAAGAAGAAGTCTCGTAGACTGCGATGGGCAGGACATGTGGCACATATGGGGGATGAAAGAGGTGCATGAAAGGTTCTTGTAGGAAAACCAGAGGGAAAAAGCCCAGATGATAGACCAAGAATGAGGTGGGAGAATAACATTAACCATGATTTGAGGGAAGTAAATTATACAGGGTATTACTTATTTTAGGAATTTACACTATGAGGTATATTCATTTAGGCAGATTTTTTTTATATCACTCACCTCATATTGTTCTTCTTTTGACTATAAACTAGTTTCGGAACATAGTTTCGCTCCTTCCATTGGCCAACTGAAAAACCTCGAAACCAGGCCATTCTCCCCGGGAATTTCAAGGTTTTTCAGTCGGCCAATGGTAGGAGTGAAGGATGGCTCTTCAAGACAACAGAACAACGGTCGTGACGATACTAAGGATGGAACAGAAACAATGTTCCAAAACTAGTTTATAGACAAAAGAAGAACAATATGAGGTCAGTGATATAAAAATCTTGTAGCCGGATCTTGGACTATTACTGCACTGAAAAGAAAATGACTATAATGTAAAAATGCAATATTACTGGTATTCAACATTGGAACATAGCTATGAATTATGGATATAACTCATGGAAATCAAAATATTAATCCACATTGGTATTAAACTTAAAAAACCAACCAAAGTAACTCATTCTAACCTATTAGTTGTATCCATTTTGTGTAACACATGTCATTACAAGTTTTATAGACTGCCATTTGCACTAGAATAGGCAATATCCTTGGTAGAAATATGGTTTAACCTCAAACTGATATAAGTTAACTAAAGAACTTACCCATACTGGTACCTTATTTTTATTTTCTCTGTCTACTGTATTTTATTGTTGTCTCATTAACTGCGATGGGCAGGGTATGTGGCAGGAACGGGGAATGAAAGAGGGGCATGGAAGCTTAATGTAGGAAAACCAGAGGGAAAATAACAATAAACCATGATTTGAGGGAAGTAAATTATACAGGGAATGAATGGAAATTATACAGAAGTCAGAGGATGATTTACAAAGAGCCATTTACATGTTGAATCAATTAGGACTCTATTATAATCTCAAAGTCTCAACTTCAAAAACTAAAATTATGGCTTTTCAGGGCAAAGTGCCAGTCAGAGCAAAAAATAGTAATCAATAATGAAATAATAGAACAGATAGCACACTTTAACTATCTTGGTTCAGATATAACATATAGCTATGATTGGGATATACATAATAAATTAAACTGATATCAAATGATGTGTGGCACCATAAGAAGAATCCTCCGAAAGATTCGAAGAGAAACTCAGCTCAGGTTTTATAAATTTATGGCTGTTCCTGTTCTTTTATATGGATCTGAATCTTGGGTACTTACAAAAAAAGATATCTCACACATTCAAGCCACTGAAATGAAATTTTTAAGATCTGTAAAAAGATGTACATGCATGGATAGATTACACAATGAATCAATAAGAAATGAACTGGAGATATTTTCAATAGTTGATAAACTAAAAGAGCACAAATACCGATGGAAAGAACATTTAGACAGAATGGACAATACAAGATTATCTAAAACGATCAACACCTACAAACCGCATGGAAAAAGGTCTTTGGGACGGCTAAGGAAATGATGGACTTGAGACCGGAACACGTCACATTGACCTAATCCTTGAAAAGAAGAAGAAGAATGATTGGAAAATATTTGACCAGGATATGGAGGTGTGGTGTGTGAGCTTATGTCCAAGGTGACACGAACCTACGGGTTTGATAATGCCAGTGAGTTAGTTACTGTGTGATTAGTTACGTTAAATTTCTAACATAGATTATTAAGTTAGGAAAATGGAGGCGGCAATATTCGGAATTTTGTAAATTATCTCCACCATATACAAAACTATCAGAACAACTGGAAAGCCCATCTCCAATGAATGTCATCTCACAGAATTTCAAAGCTATGCTTCATTACTATTCTCAAGGCAAAATATCGCTGGGACGTCAAAAAAGCGTTGGATGCAAAATTCCTCTTTGAGACTATAACAGGCCACATAGCCTAATACTTGCATGGATGATGATATTAATTTATTGTGAAACATTTTCTGGAAAAATGGAATATTGTGAGATAAAAATAAAATTAATATATGTCACCGGCCAGGGTCGATGGATATTTTTAGGACGGAAAAATCCAAGGAGCAAGTCCTCCAGGAGGGACTTTAAGCCGTGGGTCCTGAGTGTGAAGATTTTCAGACTTGTAAAAGATCCTTAAGCCTGAATGAAAGGCCTCTAGGCAAAATTTACCAAATTTTTCCGCCCTAGTACTACCTTGGTTTCCTAGATGTCAGTATGAGGCAGAACGCTGAGCACGGACCACTCAAATGACATCTATAAGAAAACAAGTGTAACTAAATTAGTATGGTTCAAATTCTTCCCTATAGGGGGAGAGCACCTAAATCTCTATTAAGGGAAATATGGGCTTACGAGAAGAAGAATATATATCACAAAATTGTTAAAAACATCATTACTTGTGGAATAGAACTTTGGCCATTAACAACAAAAAGAAATAAATATCTTTTGGCAACAGAAATGGATTTTATATGATGGGCAGCAAGAATTTCAAGAAAAGAGAAAATTAGAAACAAGGGAGAAAATGGAGATCAAAGACACTATTTAGATTATATTAAAACTCAGCAATTAAGATGGTACAGGATCGGCTACCAAAATATGTTATGGAATGGAAACCTATGGGAAGAAGAGGCAGAGGAAGGCTTAAAACTTCCTGGAGTCAAGGAATATATTTATTAGGGTTATAAATTTTTGGACCTTTATGAAATAAAATATTTCCTGTGCAATGAATGTATGAACTTTTGCTTAAAAAACCATTGAAAAAGGCCCTCATTTCACTGAGCTTCAAGAAATGGTCACCCCCAAATTAATATTAAATATTAATATATAAATATATTTGGGAGTGACCTTTTTTGAAGCTCAGTGAAATGAAGGCATTTTTCAATGGTTTTAAGTAAAAGTTCATCCATCCATTGCACAGGAAATATTTTAAGTCCAAAAAGTTATAACCCTAATATATATACAAGAATGAGAAACATCTACAACCAGGAGATTGGATGGACCGACAAAATTAGCTATTAGGAATTGGACGATGTCAAACACATTAATGAACTCATGATCTATGTATCTATTGTGAAAAATTATAATTTTCCTCCAAGATTTTTGGAATTTTATCAATACCATGATATGAATCTGCACATGCAATTCTCAAACTAACATGCAATACTGATAACCCATAACATTATTAACCCATTGGCTTACACAGACGCTGATCAAGTGAAGCCCATTCTTACACAGACGACTGTGAGCCGGACTGAGCAGCTGTAGCTTCTTCTTAGTGTTTCTTTAGTTTTGTCAATAGATGGCATGACATGTTATATACCGTTGGAAAGCTGAGAGAACAATCTATTCAATGGTGTACAACAAAATTGATTTCTCTCGATAGATCGCGAGTTATAAGCCACTGTTTTTCGAAAAAGCTAATTTTGTTAAAATTAAATGGTAAATATGGGTGCAACAATGGAGGAAAATATTAATAAGCCAATGGGTTATATAAAAAAAAGTACAAACATTTTTTTAAAATCTATTGTGCAGCATTCCACTGTTTTTTATTGCATATCAGCTGCTGTATTGTTAACATCTTTCCATAATGGATACAATGCATTGTTGACATTTATTGTTGTTAAATATATGTAGAAAATAACACTATGAGGTTTCTTTTAATTATTGATGAGTCGTACATTTTGACTCACCTCATATTTCTTGATTTTTATGCAGAGTAGTTTCATTGCTTCCATGCAATATTCTCGATGCATTACAACTGTTGCCTTGCAGTTGTCCTTCCTGCCAGCCTCTGCTGGCTGACTGATGAACTTCCAAATCAAATTTTTTTCCCCTTTCACCGGGAATTTCAAAATTCATGGTTTTATTTTTATTCTTGCAGATGTAAATTTTCTCCCAAATTGTGAGTTCCTTAGATTTTTCTAACTGTTTTAGTAATTTTGCCTTATGTAAATTAATGAGTCATTTTTTCACAACTTACCTCTTTATGTTTCTTTAAACACGGGAACTAGTTTTGAAGAGAGAGAGAGAGAGAGAGAGATCCTTTTCTTGAAATCTAGTTCCCGTGTTTAAAGAAACATGAAATATGAGGTAAGATGTGAAAAAATGACTCATTAATTTACGAATTAAGAACCTCATAATGTTGTTGTTTTCTAATGGCGAGATCTGTCGCTTAAGTAATTTTCTCTCTGGCTTCCCAGTACAAGCGAACAAGATCCTTAGAGTGTTGTGCAGTTGGATTTAAAGCTGGACAGACTAGAAGGTGGTCATAATGTTACTATTTTTTTAAATGCAGTGGCTTTTGAAATTTTTCATTAGCCAATAATGACTGAGGAAAACAAACAATAACAAGAAAGATTATAAAATGTTCATCATCTTTTCCCTGGCTTCCCAGTATCTGTCCACGAAATTGTTGGTTGTTAGGGTTGGGCAAGTTCGGATGTGATCAGCATCCATATCTTCCATAGTGTTGCAGAGGATACATTGTTGAGTTGGTAGAAGACCGAGGTGATGAAGGTTTACCTTCCTGTTGCAGTACGGAACGATGCAATGGCTACTCTTCTGGGCCAATCTGGCAGTGTAGTTTGGATGGATGCTTTCCAAGGTTTGTCAGTCATTTGGAGCACTAGGAAGGTTCTGAAGGCTTCTCTCACTCTGAAGCGGATGTTCACAGCTGCTCTAGAGTAAGATATAATGTTCTGTGGTGTCTGAAGGATGTGGGTTCCATTCTTGGCCAGCAAAGCTGCCATTTCATTCCCTGTAATGTCACAATGGGATGGTATCCACTGCAGAGAAACATTTTTACCTGCTACATTGAGATTTCTGATGATCTGTCTACTCTGTAATATTTCTTTGTTAGCAGGAGATGCTAGGTAATTTGCTATTGCTGATATGGCTGCCTTAGAATCGCTTGTGAATTCTGCCTTAGTTTCAATTCTAAAACAGTTAGAAAAATCTAAGGAACTTACAATTTGGGAGAAAATTTACATGTGCAAGAATAAAAAGAAAACCATGAATTTTTAAATTCCTGGTGAAAGAGAAAAATAAATTATTTGGAAGTTCATCGGTCAGCCAGCAGAGGGAGCGGAAATCAACGTTTGCAGGAAGGACAACTGCAATGCAACAGTTGTAATGCATCAAGAATATCGCATGGAAGCGACGAAATTAATCTGCATAAAAAATGAAGAAATATAAGGTAAGTCAAAATGTACAACTCATTAATAACACAGGTCAACATGATTTTTGTCTCATGAGTACCAATAGTTGTACTTAATGCAGTTTTTTATCGTGTTCTCAAATATGTATTCGGAATTTCTCCATCACCGACAGTTTCTTTTATTTCAATTTCAGTTAATGGATTTAAATAATTATTTTTTTAATAAACATTTTTTCGTCCATTTGTCCATTGTAAAATAAAACCAAATGAGGTAACTCAGGAGATTTCAGCTATGGAAAAGAGATATCAAGGCAAATGAAATCCTAATATGCTGGCCGATTATTGTTGGACCATCAAGAGGGATGCTCCACAGACAAAATGTAGCAGAAAATCGCCATTTCTTACTTTCTAGGTGAGTCCGAATGTTCAAATATTGTGTAGTTACGAACATAGAAAATATTGAAGTGTTTGAAATTACAAATTCCTGCCTCTCGGAAACCTTGCGTGATGGAGAAAAACCGATATCATATTTGAATTCAGGAGAAAAAATACTATCAGAATCACATATTTTTCTTTCTGAGACAAAAAAAAAGTTTATTTTTTGTTGCTCAGTGTTATCTGTTGTGTTACATTAAAGAGTTGACATAAAATTTCTGTGTACAATATTACTCCCTTGTCCATGCAGCACGATGCTGTGTCTTTTAATTAATACATTCTAATGTAAATCAACCCTTGAAAATCCAAACATGCAAATATCAGCAATATCCCTGTATTGTTGGTGAATTTTAAACAAACATTCATGTTACTGATTGGCCTCACTTACGTGGTTTCAGATCTAGTGATTAATAACATAAGTAAGTAATGTATGATATTACAACAGAAGATTGGATAACCATTGAGTACTGAAATATGAAGTTAAAATATGTAAACCATGTACAATGTTTTATCTAAAATGATTAGGGGATTCTAGTGCAAATGACAGTCTACAGAAACTAGAAGAAAGATGACAAAAATTCACAAATTACTATAGCAGTATGTTAATAAAAACCCGTGGAATATATATATATATATATATATATATATACACACAGTAAAACTTGTTTAATCCGGAACATGGATAATGCGGAAATCTGTCCAATGCGAACAAATTTATTGGTCCCGGCGAAATAATAGAAAATTTATGTGTATTTATTTTGCATAAAACGGAATCTGTCCAATGTGTAAACGGAAGGATATTTCTACACAATTCATGAAAAAATTATAAAATGGAATGACAGAGAAAAATGAATTATTTTCCACTTCATTAAATTCCCATTAGAAAAAAAAAAAGAAAGGAATCATTCCTGCTGCCAGGTGAATTACAGATTCTACCTGTACCTGAAATTGTATTTGGCTTCACTGCACACCTGTTATGCGAAATACAGATGTGTCTTACAAATAACCATTGCACTGTAAAATCTTAAATTAGTCTGAGACCGATATTTCACAGATAGTGTTCCGAAATTATGGAATAAAAATGGTTAAAATGTATGTATCATTCTTGTTAAACGAAAACTGAATGTGACTGAAGAAAAATCACCAAATTCTGGATCGATGCTCCAAAGTCAAGCTCTTGCTAAATCCCTAGGGAATAACAATTTCAAGGCATCTTCAGATTGGCTGGACAGTTTTAAAAGACGACACAATGTAGTGTGGAATGAAATTTGCAGGAAATCAAAAGAATGTGGACAAAAGTATAGTTAGTGAGTGGAAACCGAAACTGCATACTTTAGTTTAAGGATACGCACCTAAGAGACATTTTTAATGCTGACGAAACGGGACTTTTTTTTTCACGCGTTACCATCGAAGTTACTCATATATACTTTACTTCGCTTTTCAAAGGCAGCAGAACTGCAATTAATCCAAAGTATGTAAAAAGACATACGGTACTGTATAAGCTAAGATTAGGCCTATTAATAAGTTTGGTTTTTTATAATGCAGAATTTTGTCTAATGTGGAAAAAAATTGGTCCCATGCGATTCTGCTCGAGCAAGTTTTATTGTATATATATATATATGTGTGTGTATTTGGTTTTTCTTTGAAGAAAAGACAGAAATTACCTGAAAACTGAATGGATTCAGATAGAAATAACCTAAAAATCACCATATTAACAATGTATATCATTGGAAGATAGTTATGAATTTATTATGGATACAGGGGAATATGCTTAAAACTAAAAAAAAAAAAAAAAAAAAAAAAAATCCATATCAATCTTGAATTTAATAACATAACCAAAATAACTCATTATCTAATTAATATAAAAGCTATGTTCAAGTAAACAAACAGAAAAAAAAAAACTCACGGTTTGGGGAAAGAAATCCACATTAAAAAAAAACAAGAAAGAAAAACTTATGAACTTCGAAATTCCCAGGAATTTTGATTTGATCCGAAAGTTCATTTGTCCACCAACAGAGGGAGGAAGATGCAGTTCTCCTGATCGACTTAACATAAGTCGACAAGAAATTACTGAAGATGAAGCTGCCTAAGCTTTGAAACCGGTATAATTAGAAGACTGGATATGAGGTGAGGTATAAAACATTTTAATTAAATCTTGGCTAAAACAAAATTTGACCATATTGAATAACAGAAAACCAAAATATATCTGCTTATACTTTTATCATTTAATTATAAATCAGAGAAAAATCTCTACTTAATTCATCATCAATCCATGTTATTTTTGACAATCCACCTCTTCTTCTACCATCTATTCTAGTATTTTTCTTGAGAATGTATCTTTTATCAGTCTTTTAACATGACTATAATATTTTAATTTGTAATAGCAACAACAATAATACAGATCTGAATGCTGTTTTCAGTTCATGTTAATATATAACATTGGGGTGAATAATATTACTAACATTTTTAACTCAAAGAAAAATTCAAAATCAGACTAATTGGGTGAGATATGTCAATAATTAATCTAGAGATCCGTGAAATTCACGAGTCGCAATAACACAAAATGCTCTAATTTTGTCATTTTCTTGTACCATTTCTTAACTCCACTTCCCATAACATAAAAAAAAAAAATATGAATTGCAAAATAACGCGAAATCCTACGATAACATGAAATAATGCCAAAATTTAAAAATTTTCAACGAATTCTGGAGATTTTTTTGTTCATCATCATAATCATGAACAAATTCGTTTAGACCATGTGGCCTGTACGGTAAAACCTAGCGAAGATGTCTTGATCTTCCACCGATGTTTTGGTCTTCCTTGGTCCCCTATGTCCAGTGGGGTATATTGGAATGCCAATTTTTGGAAGTCTATTTTTGCCATTCTATCAAAATTTTCATAATGCATTTTTAAACACTGTTTTTGGATTCCAGCTTCTTTTTAACAGCCATATTTGATCTGCTTTCTCCATGCACTCTTGCAAAGGGAAATGATTGCAACACAGTTCACAACATAGAGGTAATCTTTTCTATCCTTTTCATGCTCAAATATGGTCTCTCCATAGATTTTAAGTTCTATGGCCAATATGAATTCCAAGAAATACAAATTATATTAACGTGCAAGATAAGTTTTTTCCCCCTAAATTTTTGCAGACATAATTATCAATTTTATATCAATCATTATTAAGTAATGGTATATTTGAGTCTATATTCTTTAACATTCTTACCTCATATGTTTATTCTGTTGGACGATCGTTTCAGAGCTATTGCTCCATCTTCAGCTTGTTCACAAACTGTTTTTCTTTTCTTTTCTTCACAGATCCAGGGCCAACAACTTGAAGAAAAGAAAAAACCAGTTTGTGAACAAGCTGAAGATGGAGCAATAGCTTTGAAACGATTGTCCAACAGAATAAACATATGAGGTAAGAATGTTAAAGAATACAAACTCAAATATTAAATTAAACCTCATAATGTAACTTCCTAATGATTTGAAAGTAATGGTATGTTCAAATCTGAAGAAAACATTTCTTCAAGTACAAGCAGTAACCTGACAATATTGCAAGCACTGCCAAATTTGAATAAGCCAACAATGGACCACGAGTAATTATATCAGATTGGTAAATATTATTATTCCCAATTTAATTAAAACAGAATTTAATTACATTTTTTCTATTGGATTACATATCTATAACATGCATTGTACATTTTTCATACACATTAGTGACTACGATTAAGATTTTATGCATTTTAGTGTATTAAAATTGATATCAATTGTACAAGCTAAAAGTTGACCTTAAACTACTGGATATATCATTCTTATTGTCTTTAATATACTGAACTAGGATTAAAAAGACTCATATTTACATTTTTTTAGAATAACACCGCAAATTCCCAATAACACTGAAATCTTGAAATTTTAAAATTAATTTTCCCTAAAAATAAAACCACTTTTACGGATCTCTACCTATTAATACTACATGAAAATGATAATCACGTGGAAAAAGAAATTTGAGATTAACTAAACAAAATGATCTGAAGGTTGATAAATATAGATGAGAGAGTAGAGGAATATAAATATTTGGAATCAACCGTCTTCACAGTCGACCGCTCTTAAAAGTAATTCAGACATAAAGAATAACATGTATTGAAATATTCAAGGGTTGTGATCTATAAATCGATAGCCAAGCTCAAGCCAAAAAAACTACAAACATAATGTTGGATGCCCTGACTATGCACACTAAATAGCGACAGCGACATTCAGTTTTACGAGTGACTCACAGTTATCAGGCAACAATTCAAGCCTGAGGATCTTATTGGTGGTATGGGCATGAAACCCATGGGTTCTGTACAGGGAACATGTGCCTGAAAACAGGGGTTCAATTCTGTTTCACGATCAATTCAAGCTTTTGGGATGTTACATAAATACCACCTCCTAATAAAGAGATATCATTAATAAATTAATGAGTAATTTTTTAAACATCTTACCTCATATTTTATGTTTCTTCAAACATGGGAACTAGTTTTCGAGAGAAGGATCTCTCTCATTTTCAACCGAAAATCTGGTAGTCATAATGTCGATTGAAAATGAGAGAGATCCTTCTCTTGAAAACTAGTTCCTGTGTTTGAAGAAAAATAAAATATGAGGTAAGATGTTTAAAAAATGACTCATTAATTTACGAATTAAGAACCTCATAATGTTATTTCCCACATTTAACTATGAAAAGATACATTTCAATTACATACAAAAGGCATAGGAAAAAAAAAACAAAAACAAATGTATCATCTCAAATGTTCACTAAAAATGACATGTAACTTTTGTAGGTTTTCAAAAAAACATGTAATTAATTAATAATTTTTTTTTATGAAAAAACATTTTTGCCTGAACCAAGATTACAACCCAAGGTATCCAATTTTTGCACTGGCACACTAATCATTTGTGCTATCCAGGCATCCTGGTTCAAATACAAAAGAAACTGGGATTTGAACACAAGATCTCAAATTTTATGCACTGTTGCACTAACCATTGTGCTATCCAGGTAACCCTGTTGAAACATAATGGTTAGTGTTGTAAAAAATACAATGCAAAAGATTTTTCAAATAAAACAATAAAAACCTCCAAAACTTTGATGTTTTCATCATTGGTTTCATACATCTCAATGATGGATAAATCATATTTGAAGAGAAAAATTATACACCCAGACTGGGATTCGAACATTTGGCTAAGGTCCTGGGTTCGAGTCTCAGTCTAGGCATATGATTTTTCTCTTCAAATATGATTTATCTCTAGAATTTGTTAAAAAATTCAATAATAGTATTATTTTGCATTATCATACAATTTTGAACTATTTGGAGATTCAAAAATGCTTTTTCTGAGATTATGGAAGTGGTACAAGAAAATAATAAAAAAAAGAGCATTTTGAAAATTTCACACATCTCTAGTAATACGATCACAACAGGGTCTTGTGGTCAGAGCTTCTGACTATAGATCCCAAGGTCCTGGGTTTAATACCCATTCTATTCTCTACACAGCAAGACAATCAGAAAACAGTACTTTCGTCATGGACCACATAGAGAATGACGTCACTAGGTTATCACCTTTAAATAGTGGGAACATTTCCAGTGACCAGCCAATCTGTAGTCATCAGCTAAGGAATTTATCAATGGCAAGCACAGTTTCCTGATGATATCTACCATAGCAATATATGAAACATTGACTTGTATCAGCTCTGATTCAGTCCAGAAGACGATTTTAAGAATCAAGATAGAATTTCTGCCATACATATCGCTGATTTGTAAGAAGAGTGACATAACTCATAAAACAGAGTTTTCCCAGGAGATGCATTTAAAGATTTGAATTAGAAAGATCAACACTGTAGTAAGACAGGGATGTGGACTTTCACCGGCTTTTCATTATATATATGAATAGATTAATAAACGATGGGGGGAAAACACAACGAGGATATATACCCATCAATAGGAACCTCAAACTCGATGCTATTCTTTTTGCAGACGATTTAGCTCTTCTGTCACTTTCCAAAAATGATTTGCAACAATCAATTTATAATTTACAAAAATAGGTGCCAAATTTAATATGGAAATATCAATTAACAAAACTAAAATTATGGCAATTCATGGGAAGGACCCCATACAAAGTAAAATCTGTCTACAGAATAAAATTTTAGAGAGATATCTAATCAATTTAAATATCTTGGATATTATCTCTCTATCTGGGATGAAAAGGATATCCCTGAAAAAATTACTAGTTATAATAAAAGTTCAGGAATTATTAATGAAGTTATGAAACCATCCCTTGTACAAAAAAACACCAGATTACGTTTATATAACACTTTGGCTAGACCAGTGTCGACCTATGGTAGTGAAGCATGGACACTAAAAAGACAACATGAAAGCAGAATAATGGCTTGTGAAATGAGATTCATGCGCAGAACAGCGGGTTACACCAGATGGGATCAGAAAAGGAACACCGATATCTTAAAAGAATTGAAGACTATGCCAATTTTAGAATATATTAAACAGTACCAACTAAATTGGAAACACCATCTAGAAAGAATGAGTTCAAATTGGATCCCCAAAGCTGCTTATAATTATATACCAAAAGGACGAAGATCACTGGGCCGTCCTATTAAACACTGGAGGGAAAATTTTCTATAGGATTGTAACAGGCCTTGGCCTAATACTTGGAAAGAAGAAGAAGAAGAAATAGAACTTTGTCCCTAATTGTCATAAATATCAAATTACAATGGAAAGCAGAAGGTCCTGGGTTCAAACCCCAGTCTGAGCATATATATTGCTCTTCAAATATAATGAAATTACTATACCAACTCATTGTATACAGTCACTTATGTTTTTCTTCCAGAGTTTTGTCTTTCATGTAGTGCCAATAACTCAAAATTGGCAGTTTTTTAGTTACGTCATTCTTCTCGCAAATTAACGATATGTATTAGATATTGGGAAGAAAATCTCCTTAGCTCAAGTTCCAAAATATTCAAAAATGCAATATTATATGAGTGTATGTTTCAACACACAAAGAATACATTAAGAAAGTTTAAAGATGATCCCATTTTTCCATGGATGACAGTTCTCTTGTGAGTTTGTTTTGTGAAAGTGCTCTTATTAAATAAAACACATGTTTACCTTGAGATCGCACGTTGTGTTTAACAGGAGGTTACTGGGCTTCAGGTCTCTGTGTAACACATTGGCTGAATGTATGTATTTCAACCCTCGTAGGATTTGGTACAGAAAATAGCAGATATGATCATTGCTTAATCTCTGAAAATAAACAAAAAAAAGTCATAATATAATCACACAAAGATATCACAACAAAAACAAAAATCAAACATTTATAATGTATTTATCATAAGTAATGCCACCAGTGATTTCCAAATTATCGATAAATTCACTCCTCACTTCATGAGTTGTGAATTTATCTAGAGAATTTGGAAATCAACAGTGGAATTTGTTAGGACTATTTAACGAATAAAATTAAGCTGTTTACTCACAAATCATTATTTAAATATAGTTATTTTAAAATATTTATATATTTAATGTAAACGGCGATGTTTGAAAACAAATGAGAAACGATTGGTATGCTTCATTTGCTTCTTTTGTACATCACTGCAACCACATCATATTATTTATTGCCAAAGGAACACAATATTGTAAGAATGCACTCTAGTGGAGAAAAAATGAAACACATCAAACTGTATATTAATTTATTTCTGATGTCCTATGACAATTATATTTTTCTGGAATGGTATTACCTGGGAAAAAATACATTTAAGAAAGTGCAAAAAGTGGTTTCTTTTTTGGTGGTATAATCAATTGCTACAAATGTTTTTATATTAACTCCCTCATGCACTATATATACAATATGGTAGCCGTATTTCTTAGAGAGTCAGTCACTGCAAAATAATGCTACGACCTATTCAGAATATTAAAAAGGAGGTGCTTTCTTTATTATGATAAACTTTAGTTGGTAAATTCTAGGCGAATCACGACTGTGATTGGTTGTAAATAAAAAATCATGGCAAAGTGATTGGTCATTGACTCCCATTGGGGCATGAGTTAAATAGTCAAAAATATGAGAATATATCGGTCAGAGATATGGCACATGAAAGCAAGAACAACAGACAAATTGCATCCAACATAAATGGACTTCTGGCAATGACCAGGAAGTAGTGTTTCAGTTGCTTTAGCTGTTTGTATAGCAGATTTAGTCCCTAAAGAAGACTGGAAAGGTGAGTACATCATTTAAAATTCCCTCTCATAACTTACACAAGGTAATTCTACTAAAATATTATGGTATTTCCTGTTCACAAATGATATGGTATATGTCATGACCTTCAAATTATCAGAGTAACATGCTGTTTACATTACTTATCTGGGGCCTGTTTCACAAAACTAGCAGTAAGCTAACAGGAATGTAGACTGATAATTTAGATTGCTAAAACTCAAAATAAATACTTAGGTACCAAAATAAACGGACATAATGCGTTAGAAGAGGAAATTAAGGAAAGATTGATAAATGGGAATAAAGCTTATTTTGCAAATAGAGCCTTATTTAAAAGCAAATTAATATAAAAAACTGTCCACCGCTATGGTCTTGAGGTAGCGTGCCGCCTTGTCATGCAGCGGGTCCAGGTTTGATCCACGGTCGGGGCTGTTTTTCTGGGTGAGGTTTTTATCGGGGTTTTTCCTCACCTGTAAGACAAATGTCAGGAAAACTAAAGCCCAAATGGTCCCCAAAATCACATGGCCATCATCATCATCCTTCACGGTGTGGAAAGCAATGGGAAGCTACCACACCTACAAATCCTTAGAAAAGCTGTGAGCATAGCATGAAAATGCTATGATTGCAGTGAAGGACCTGTCCTCGGGCAGAATTACTATGGATGGATGGATCAAAAACAGCAAAAGTTAGGTTATACAAAACACTCGTTAGACCAGTAGTTACATATGCTAGTGAAACTTGGGTCCTAAAAGAAACAATAAAACAGAAATTATTAATTTTTGAAAGGAAAATTCTAAGACAAATATTTTGACCAAATAGAGGAAAAATGATAACTGTTGGAGAATTAAAACAAATAACTAAGTAAACAAATTAATCAAATAAAATTCATCGGAGAACATATTGTTTAAACAACTCACCTCATAGGATTCATGCATTCCTATGAGGTGAGTTGTTTAAACAATATGTTCTCCAATGAATTTTAATGATTATACCTCATAATGTTTACTTCCCAACATTAATTAAATATAAATTAATCAAAAATCAGATTATAGTAAACCATATAAGATCTCTCAGAATTGGTTAGCTGGGACATGTAATAAGGAATGGATGATCAGAGATTGGTTAAGAAACTCCATAAATGGAAATCTATAGGAGGCAGAGCAATTGGAAGATCGAAGATCAGATGGGAGGATGACACAATGAATGATCTAAGGAAACTGAAAGTGACTAACTTGAATATGGCAAGAGACAGATTGGCATGGAGGAGGATTGTTGAGAAGGCGAAAACTTTCACTTTTGAAGTTGTTGCACCTTAGGATGATGATGATGATGGAAACTCAAAAACTGTTTAAAAATAGTAGTAGTTGTAATAGTAGTAGTAGAAGGACTCTATCAGAGTAAAGAATATAATACAATACAGAATTATTTATAAATAGATCACACGATGCAGCAATGTCAAGTATTAATACAGAGCAAACCGAAACAATAGATAACATTCAAATTAAGTACATTACAAATTAGATAAGTAAGTTATGGATTAAGATTATATAAGCTAATGTACAATAATTAATTTAATTATCTGTTCCAAGACAATCAAGGGATTGCAAAGAGGTCTTCATCTACTAAAAATATACTGTAGGAATCGGGGATTGACTGTAAATATTAGTAAGACAAAAACAATGACTTCAAAAATGGGACGGTTTATGGTAGAGTAGAGGAATGGAAATATAGAGATCAAATACTTCAAAACGTGAAACATTTTGAATATCTTGATACAATGTTGAAAATGAACGGAAAGTGGAAGAAACACATCGATATAGCATTATTCAAAGGGAGGGGACAACTTAATAGTATTTTCAGTATTCTGGGTAGAGTGCCCGATATTCCAGTTAGTACGTTAGAAAAAATGTATGGAGTAATGCACTATGGCAGTGAGATTTGGGGTTTTCAAAGAACGGAAATACTAAATAAGGTTAGCTCAATGGTTAGAGCATCAGCATGGAAAGCTGAAAGTTTGGGGTTCGATTCCCGGTTCAGGCATAAATTTTTCTCTTTACCATTTGATTACAATAATTTAGTAGTGTACTTTAATATACTTATTTCAATCATAGTAACAGCTTTAGCTTCTTAATATTAATTTAATACATACGCATTTTCTAAAATATATTACAGGACTTAAAATAACCTTGTCTGAGACCTGAAGGCTGAAGAAATGTAGGAAGACCAAAACGATGTTGGAAGGATGACTCATAATACATTGTGGAGCAGGGAGCGGAATGAGCCAATAGGCTCATATCTTGAAGATGATGATAATGTTACTAACAATAACAGCAATCAGGTTAAGAAAACAGGAGAGCTCATCTTGCTCCTCTAGAAAGGTAAGAACTTAATTTGCTACTACCTCAAGGGTCTTGTATATTTGCCAAATGCAGCAAGAGTTTCAGTTGGTCTTTTCTTTTTTGGACTCTATGAAAAGGAGTTCTAATTTAGGTTAGTTTTAAAAATATATTTCCTGATACTTACCTGTGTTTTTAGTAGTTTATATAAGTCTGTTTCCATCAGACATTGTACAATGTACACATCTTTCATCTGCTCAATTGTAGCAGCACGAAGAATATCTCTGATATCTATGATCTGTAAAATTAAACAAATATTAATATTAGTAAAATTCATATCAAATTCCGTTGAGGTGAAGTCATATGATGAAAGTTAAAAATTAAATTGTACCTGTTGGTGCTGTCGTCCTCAACTTTGTTAAAATATTGTATATAAGATTAACTGGAGTGCTTTCGGAAGTTATCTTCCATCTTCTGCAGGTTGAGTTTGCGCTATATGTTGTTATTGTGTATGGTGATGTTTACTCCAACAGATGCTGCTACAAATAGTTGGGGTAAACATCACCATACACAACAACATCATATAGCAGAAACTCAACCTGCAGAAGATGGAAGATAACTTCTGAAAGCGCTCCACTTAATCTTATATACAATATTTTAACAAAGTTGAGGATGACAGCACCTACCAACAGGTACAATTTAATTTTTAACTTTCATCTTAAATAAATATTGATAAAATAATTTCTGCTTTTTGTTTTTTATTGAATTTATGTGGATTGATACCTGACGCAGTTGACTTAACAATGTAGGATGCAGTACCAACAATATGTCAGTTGATGTGGAAATATAAAACATGTTACCAGCATGAGATTTCAACAAAGATGGAAATATGATGATCTTGAAGAAGATTTCCGGGCCGTGGTCTTGAGGCTTGAAGTTCCCCAACGTTTTGCCAAAGACTGCATCTGGCATCCTCAAGGGTTGTCTTGAGACTGGCAATTTGTCCACTGTCAGTCCTACTTATACCATTCACCACGATGTGTTCGTAGGTTATATCTGTCTTCTGATTGGTCAGCAGTAAGGACTTCCATTGCTCCAATGAGGTTGGTGTTTGATGGTCTAGTAGACTGTTCTTGTAGAGGTTTGCATTCTGTGTTTTTTAGAACCGGTATCCATACTTTGTTGACTTTTAATGATTCTTCTTTTCTATTGAAACTGTTTTTATGTTTGAATATTTCGATGGCTTCTCATTGTAGACGGGTAAAATAGTGTGTGCAGTTAGATAATATGTCTGTATTCTGGTATTGTACTCTGTGGCCATCAAGTAAAGAGTGTTCTGCTACTGCCGACTTATCCATTTGTTTAAGACGACTGTATCTTTCATGCTCCTTAAGTCTGGTTGCGATGCTGCATTTGGTGGTGCCTATATACACTTTTCCACAAATGAATGGTATCCTGTATATGCCTGCTGTCTGATGGGGATGGAGTTGATCCTTGAGGATGCCAGACGCAATCTCTGGCGAAACATCGGGGAACTTCAAGCCTCAAGACCACGGCCTACAGCCCACAAATCTTCTTCAAGATTATCATAGCAACTCCGGCCGTGAAAGCCTAAGTCAAAAGATGGAAATAGATTGTAACCTGTGGTCCATTGTAACATGCATATTTGTGGTACAAAAGCCAGCTTCCTTTAAAGCAGAATTCTTAAAGAAGAATAATAAAGATAACAGACTTACATTTTCATGCCTGAACCTGGTCAGTATTTTAATTTCTCTCAATGTTCGCTGGCAATACGTCTGATGTTCAAATGGAGATATTTTCTTGATTGCTACTTTGGTTTTTGTTACATTGTCGTAAGCAGATCTGAAACAAATCACAATTTCAATTAATGGAACAATAATTTATGATACAAAAAACTAGAGAACTTTTATTCCAAAAGCAACATTTATTTCCTAAGTCAGAAAGATGTGCAAGATAGTAGGTGTAGGAAGAACAATGCTGGAACTCATAAAGAAGAGGAAAATAAATTGGAATGGCCACTGGCTAAGAAGAAACTGCCTGCTGACAGATGCCCTGAAGGAATGGTTATCGGAAAGAAAGTTAGAGGCAGAAGAATACATCAGATCTTCTTCTTCTTATTCACTTCACGGGCAAGGCAAAATGCCTGTTCCGCCTCACAGTTGTTCTGTCCATCTTTTCACTGGCCTTCCTACATTCCTTGAACCTCTTGGTTTGTAGTTAAATGCTGCTTTTGGTAATCTTGTTACGTTCATTCTTTCCACATGTCTAAACCATTTTTCTCTATATTCTTTGATTTTATCATATAATGGATATATATTTAACTCTGTTCTTATATCTTCATTCTTTAACCGATCCATTCTTGTGCAGCTTTTTGTTCTTCTAAGGAAGTTCATTTCTACGCTTTGTATTCTACTTTGCAATTTTTTGGTCATTACCCAAGTTTCACTCCCATAAAGTAATGCAGGGACTGTCAATGTTTTATAAAACTTATACTAAAGACATCAGATGATAGACAATATTAAAATAAATGGTGTGTATGCAGATACAAAAGGAAGGCTGGGTTAAGGAAAGAGCGGAGAATGCTGAGTTTGCAGTGCAAGACCTGCTCTTGGGCAGAACTAACCAAGGTGACAATTTCTGCAGGAGTAGGAATCATTTGATTATCACACTACTTATATACAACATTTTTTACATTAACTAACTCACTGGCAATACAAATCCAGATGTATATGGGAGCATGGAAAGAACTCTCCATACATCCGTATCCCGAGTTTTTTTTTAAATAATTTCCCGTACAATTCACCTCCCTTGGATCATTGTTAATATTATTCTTGGCAAAATTTTACAACCTGTGAAGCAACCTTTTTAATTTTTTCATTAACTCCTTGTCAAATTTTATTCTTAGGGTTTGATTTTTCAAATTACAGTAAAACCTATCTTAGCCGGAACCTCCATAAGAAGGAAATCTGTAGAGATAGAAAAAAATCTCCAGAATGGTACGATTTTATATGTAAAATCATCCTGTGTAAGCCGGAAACCTTCATAACGTGGAAACAGAATGGTTTTTAAAGTACCAATAGTTAATTTTTACCTCAGTAAGATGGAAAATTATTTTTAAGTGTGTTCTAATTACAATATTAATGACCACACGTGAAAATTCTGCATGTGACGCTTTCTGCATTATATTGTTTTACCTTCTTGTGTCGCCACTGTATTGCGGGGATACCCTTACTTATGTGTGACAGCAGTTAATCCCTCGGTTTTCCTCGCCTGCTTACGTTACCTGCGAGGGAGTTTGGGAAACTCTTCAGTCTTCCTGTAGTTGAGTTCCTTCTCGCTTTTGTGTAATAAAGTTATTTTGTATTGCCGTGCAAACTGAGCTGTGTTACATACACTATTTTGTCTGTATTTCAGTCAATACGTTATGTCTTTAAAGGGTGCGTGTAAAACCTTTACACTGCATGTGAAAATATAGGCTTGTAATTTGGGAACCCTTTATAAGAAGGAAAACTGCCAAGACGGAAATACATTTAAGGAAGCGTCATGTTCCTTCATAGACATGTTTTACGGTATTTTCCACCATTTACAATGATTTTTACATTTTTTCTAACGATTATTTAAATATAATTTTTCTGGGCATAGCCCAGTGTTGAGCCATAGGCTCTCCTTTGTTAGGAATTAATAGACCAAATTCATTTTAGTTATCTAATTTGTCCATAGATGTCATGAATGGCATGTGGTCAACACACTGACTCAATGAGACATCTAACAGGCAACTCAGGTACTACTAGGATGTTTGAGATCAGTACATTTTGCTTAGAGACCTTTTTATTCAGGCTTAAGGATCTATTATGAACCTGAAAATCTTCAGACTTGGGACCCACGGCTTGAAGTCCCTCCCAGAGGACTTGCTCCTTGGATTTTTAATAAATGGTGACACTATACTTTAATCCACCGCTGTGGTCTCGAGGTAGCGTGCTTCCTTGTCACGCAGGAGCCTGGGTTCGATCCCCGGTCGGGGCAGTTTTTCTGGGTGAGGTTTTTATCGGGGTTTTTCCTCGCATGTAAGACAAATGTCAGGAAAACCTTAAGGCCCAAACGGTCCCCGAAATGGCCATCATCATAATCATCATCGTCATCCTTCACCAGTGTGGAAAGCAACGGGAAGCTACCACACCTACAATTCCCTAGTAAAACTGCAATCATAGCATGAAAATGCTATGATTCCAGTGAAGGACCTGCCTTTGGGCAGAATTACTATGGATGGATATTTTAATCGAACAAAATTGAATTGCATATGGTATGAGCGTGTCCTTTCCTTGTAAGTAAATGATATAGGATGGAGTTAAGAGCATAGCCTCCAGGGTTACAAATTAATGTACAGTGATAGAGTGTATGACATTATATGTGCTTGCAACAGTTTGTACACAGGCTGTAACGTGAGAACCAAGCTGCATGCATGTGGTTTACTGTTTCACGAATTCCCTTAGCTGTAAACAAATATTGCTTATGATGCAACTTTATCATAACTAATATATTAAAGGAAAAAGCATTTATTTCATACTATATCTTATTTTATTTCACAATTTTAAAAGTACGTCAATTTTAAATTAAATATCCTCAACCCGTGTCCAACTCAGGGTCGGGTCGAGATGAAGCCCCTATATTTATAGAGGTCTGTGTACTACAAGGTGCCGGTCGACCACTCATGATACGTCGCAGGGGCGGATGAATGAAATGAAACCAAATGGAGAAATAGAATAGAATAGAAATGATGGATTGAAAAATTTGTGGCAGGGGAAAACGGGAGAAACCCCGAGAAAAAACCTGCCCAAGCTCCGTTTCGTCTACCACGAAATCCACATATAGTGGCCAAAACTCGATCTCGGGACCCCAGCGGTGAGAGGCGAGCGACTAACAGCTTGCGCCACGGAGCCGCCCCGTCAAATTTAAAACTAAGCGAATTTCTCCCAGAGTTTACCCTTAAATTCGAAAGGTATCCTATAGGATACATCAATTGTTTTAATTTATCTAATAGTTTCAATAAAACATAAGAAAGATAACAATAATAAATTACTGAAATGTGTGTGGAATTACACAATTAGTCATTACTCAGTGTAGTCAAGTTACTCGTATCACAAAAAACCCTCTAACAAACAAATGAATGCTAAACTATACCCAATAATAATAGTTATATACGATTTCGTTTTCAGTGCGGTCCGCCACATTTACATAACTGACACGATAAATTCTTTATCTTCTTCTGTGGGGGCATGTACATTTACAATTATAAAATCATGTCGTTTACCCATTAGAATTATGTATGATATCCTATCACTAACAAACTTAATATCTCGGATAGCAGATAGGATCCTCCTTCTGACTAAAAAACCATTCAAATACCTAGGAACAATAATCACAAATAGGAATGAGATGCACAAAGAAATTAAACATAGGCTCAATTCTGGAAATGCATGCTATTATGCATTGCAGAGACTTTCGATGTCCCAACTCCTTTCAAAAAACGTTAAGCTGAAAATATATAAAACTATTATTCTACCAGTTATATTATATGGGTACGAAACATGGACTCTTACTTTAAGGGAGGAAAGGAGATTACGAGTATTTGAGAATAAAGTTCTTAGGAAAATTTTTGGACCAAAGAGAGATGAACAGACAGGTGAATGGAGAAGACTACATAACAATGAACTACATGGTCTTTATAGGAAGCCAGATATAATAAGAACAGTTAAGTCTCGTAGACTGCGATGGACAGGACATGTTGCACGTATGGGGAATGAAAGACGTGCATGGAAGCTTCTTGTAGGAAAGCCAGAGGGAAAACGCCCAGTTGGTAGACCAAGAATGAGGTGGGAGAACATTAACTATGATTTGAGGGAAGTAGATTATACAGGGAGTGATTGGAAAGCATTAGCTCAGGATAGGGATGTATGGAGAGCTTATGTCCGCGCGGCCATGAACCTACGGGTTTGATAGTGCCAGTGAGTAAGTAAGTAAGACACGATAAATTACTGTTTTGCTAATTTAAGTGTTAAATTTATGGCCCACGTTTGCTGGCTTATGGAATATATCATTCTATTGTAAATTAAAATCGCATGTATCCAGTTTCGTTGCTAAAAAACAAGCATAGCGGCCGATAGAGCTATTTTTAAATTACGGCTTTCAGGTAAACCGCCATTTCTAATGGTCGGATTTAGCTGATTTTTTAAAGATACCTTTCAAGTTTAATATAATGGAATATACCAAGAGTTGTTGGCAAAAATCGAAAATTGCCAGAGCAATTTTCAATTTTCCTTCAGATTAACCCCCACTCTTAATGGTATGATTTTGTTGTCTTTGTTTTCTTATTTTATTGCTATATGCCGAGTTTGGTTTCGAAAAAATCTTACCACTAGAGTGTTAACACGTACATAGGCCTACACATTTTCTTAAATGTTTGTCATAAGTAACGCCACGAGCGATTTCCAATTTATCTAGAGAATTTGGAAATCAAAAGTGGCATTTGTTAGGACTATTTAATGCATAAAATTATGCTGTTTACTCAAAAATCATTATTTAAATATATTTATTTAAAAATATTTATATATTTAATGTAAACGGCGATGTTTGAAAACAAATGAGAAATGTTTGGTTATGCTTCATTTGTTTATCATTGACACTTAATCATATTATTTATTGCCAAATAGGATCGCAATATTGTAAGAATGCACCCTAGTGGAGAAAAAAATGAAACACATCAAACTGTATATTTGTAACCATCATTATAGGTTATCAATGATTATTTTAGAAAACAACTCAGTAAAATCATTATTTAAAAACACAATTATTGAACACACGATTATCAAATGTATAGTTCGAAGGAATCTGTTCATTATTTGCTATATTCAACGTATTTGTTTGAGAGCCAGATACTGCAAAATAATGTTCTGACCTGTCCAGAATATTAAAAATGAGCTTTCTTTATTTTGATAAACAAAATTCGATAAAGCAAGCCGAAACACGACTGCGATTGGTAGTAAAACAAAATTCATTGAAACGTGATTGGTCATTGACTACCATTTGGGGCATGAGTTAAACAGCCATAGTAATTTTCGTGCCTGCTAATTAAAATCAATGAAGATTCATTCGGAATTATCTAAATCTATCTTCTGACAGTTTGTGTATGTATATTTGTTGAACTGATTTCTAACGACAGATGGAATTACTGTGACATATCTCTCTTTAGATTGCGCCAAAAGCATTATGTTATTAAGGTTGCAGAGGTAACCGCTGCAAGAAAATGTCACGAGGGGATGTAATTACAGGTCTTCAACTGTTTTTACAACACATTACCCGCCAGGAATCGCGCTCTGCGGTAAATTCAATTATTACATAAAAAGCCAGCAGAGATAACATTTATGATATTTCAACGACTCTATGAATTAAAAAAAAAAATATAATACTAAAATTATTTTAGCAAAATCCACTTTTCCAAGAGAGAGGGGTAATTTCTCAGCAAGTCTAATTAATGGACTGATTCAACTGGTTTATGGAATATAACTTATTTTTGTTAATTAAACCCATTAGTTCCAACAAAATAGAAATGATGGTCTCTAGAGCAATTACCATGTGTTGGTTTCTACGCAAATCTCCACTCCTAATGGTCCGATTTCGATGTTTCAAGGAATATGGTATGTGACCTGTTTAGTTGCGAGGTAACAGGCATTTTGGGAGCTCGAGAAATGTTCAAAATGTTATATGTAATATTTTTTTTATATTCAATGGATCAGTTTGTCTCATTTCGACATTTCTGGTATTCTCTCCTGGCACCCACTTCTGAGGTTGGGGCGCCTGGAATGCGGGGTTACGCTGCCCCAATGATATAATAGGCGATGACGATGGGTAATGATGCGCCAGGAGAGGCCTTAAACCTAAACTTAGTCTAATGAGGTGAATATGATACTGATGGCCAGAAGACTGCATAACAGTGAATTACATGGTTGTTATAGGCAGCCAGATATAATAAGAACAGTTAAGTCTCGTAGACTGCGATGGGCAGGACATGTGGCACGAATGGGGAAATGAAAGACGTGCATGGAAGCTTCTTGTAGGAAAGCCAGAGGGAAAACGCCCAGTTGATAGACCAAGAATGAGGTGGGAGAATAACATTAACTATGATTTAGGGAAGTATGTTATACAGGGGGTGATTGGAAAACATTGACTCAGGATAGGGATATATGGAGGGCTTATGTCCGCGCGGCCATGAACCTACGGGTTCGATAGTGCCAGTGAGTTAGTTAGTTAGATGGCCAGATGATGTTCAGGGACTGTTTGGACCTTAAAGTATCCTGGCATTTGTCTTACAGGTGAGGAAAAAACTGAAAAAAAAACCTCACCCAGCAAACTTATCCCGACCGGGGGATCGAACACGGGGCCCGCTGCGTTACAAGGTAGCACGCTACCTCTAGACCACAGCGGTAATCTATAATGGCGTAGCCCATTGTTTAGCCATAGACTCTCCAATGTTACGACTCTCTATCTCTCTCTCTCTCTCTCCACGGCACCACAGGCCTAGAAGGCCCTTGGCCTACCATCCGGCTGCTGGCCTCACATTCACATGTGTTATTCAAGAGGTGGACGAACATCCAGCCAGTGTAGGAGTGACATGTAGTCAGCATGACGGGTCCCCCAGCCGTTAAAGCTGATGTTCTCAACCTGGAGACGCTGCTTATTGTAACTACGCAAATGTCTCACGATGCTGGGTGGGCATCGGTCCCATACTGGCCGAAATTCCATGAGAAAATTAGTTCCCCATGGGGACTCGAACCAGCGCAAGTCCCGTAGCTCTGCACCCAGGCACCTTTGCCTTAATCACTTGTCTTTTTTTTATACCATTGTATGTACCAAGAAAAGAAGGTTTTAGCAAGAAGAGAAGCATTTCCTGCGGTCCTTTGGCAAAAGAATTACAAAAGAGGCTAGTGAAGTGGTTTGTATGGAGTGTATCATTGTATGATGCAGAGATTTGGACATTACGGCAGAATGAGGAAAAGCGACTGGAAGCTTTTGAGATGTGGATATGGAGAAGGATGGATCGTATAAATTGACAGACAAAATAAAAAAAAAATGAAGATGTGCTAGACAGAGTGGGTAAAGGAAGAACAATGCTGGAACTCATAAAGAGGAGGAAAAATAAATTGGATTGACCACTAGCTAAGAAGAAACTGCCTGCTGACGGATGTCCTACAAAGATTTGTCAACGAAAATAAGGCTAGAGGCAGAAAAAGCACCACATGATAGACAATATTAAAATAAATGGTTTGTATGCAGATACAAAAAGGAAAGCTTAGTTAAGGAAACAGGAGAATGCTGAGTTTGCAGTGAAATACCTGCTCTGCTGATTAACGAGGTCAGTAATACATGTCTTATTAAAATGTTACATGCCGTGTTTTGTTGCGAAAAAGGGCGTCCGCTAGAGAGATTTTTAAGTTTCGTCTTTCAAGTACTGTCCTCTGGCCCGATTTCGCACATTTTTGTAGAATAACTTTTTCATGTATGGAGAGCTTATGTTCGCACGAACATTAAGCCTCCGGTTCGATAACGTCAATTAGTTATAAATTATTAACATCCCGGTATAATGCACGTCATCAGAATATGTTACTAATTCCTCTAGAGTACATTGTGAATCTGTAAACACACCAAATTGGAATAACAACACGGTTCTGATAGCAGCTCAAAGCATCTATCTCTTTCCATAGTCAATAACTGAAAAAACTATGTTTAATCAACAATATGTGAGGAGGCAATAACACATAATATACTTCAAAAAACACTTTTTCTTAGAAAAAAAGTTTAAATATCCAAATAAAAGTTTCTGAAAAAAATCAAATATTTACATTGAGATTCAAATACTAAATATATATACCAATGGTCAGCCCCTGGAAGAAATAAACGTGGCAGACCAAGATCGAAATGGAAAACCTGTCAGAAATGTAATGGATTATAGGAATTTGGAATAAGGAGATTGGAATATCCTAGAAATAAATGGAAAATGAAGACGGCAAACCTATAAGTGGGGGAAATCCGAAGAAGAAGAAATTCAAATCCTCGATTGTAATGTATTGCCTTAACCAACTACCTTATAATAATATTAATTAATAATAGATGATCAGTTGATTAATATGTTTGACATCGTCCGATTCCTAATAGCCAATTTTGTCGGTCCATCCAATCTCCTGGTAATAATAATAATAATACTTACTTACTCACTGGCACTATCGAACCAATAGGTTCATGGCCGCGCGGACATAAGCTCTCCATACATCCCTATCCTGAGCTAATGCTTTCCAATCATTCCCTGTATAATCTACTTCCCTCAAATCAATAATAATATATTTTTTTTCATTTCTATGGGTCTTTCAGCACTGCCTGATTTTTATGTAAGATGGGGAAACCAGCCCATCGCTTCAACCCCAACCTGGAGGACCAGGTTATTATTTAATTTAATTATGTTTTTGGCAGAAAGAAAATCAAGAAATCAAGAAAGGAGAAAATTTGGAACCAGAAAATTAGAGAAACAATGAATGTTAAACATAATATTACAGAAGTAATAGAAGAACGAAAGTTGAAATGGTATGGACATCTGAAGAGGATGGAGAATAATAAAATCTCCAGAATGATGCTGGATTGGAATGCTGAAGGCAGGAGGAGGAGGGGGAAACCCAGAGAACAGTGGATGGATGCAGTGAGAAGAAACATGATCAGCAGAGATCTCAAAGAAGATGTTAAGGATAGAAATCTGTGGCGAGCAAAATACATTTGGGCTGAAGGATAACTACTGTATGTAGAGAAAATCCTTAATTTAAAAACGTTAATGTTTTTGCCTGATGAAGTTAAGACCACAAAAGGCCTTCTCTTGCACTTCATCAAGGTCAAATATTATAGATACAGTATTAATACTGAATTAATATAACACGTAATATGCTTGCACACTAGACAGTTAAGAAGAATTATAAAATATACAATAATAATAATAATAATAATAATAATTGTATTGTATTGTAAGCCTATGTTTTCCCTTTACAGAGATTTAGGCGCTATCCCCCTACAGGGAAGAATTTGAACCATACTAATTTAGTTACACTTGTTTTCGTATAGATGTCATTTTGAGTGGTACGTGGTCAGCGTTCCGCCTCATACTGACATCTAGGAAACCAAGGTAGTACTAGGACGGGAAAATTCGGTAAATTTTGCTTAGAGGCCTTTTCATTCAGGCTTAAGGATCTTTTACGAGCCTGAAAATCTTCAGACTCGGGACCCACGGCTTAAAGTTCCTCCCGGAGGACTTGCTCCTTGGATTTTTCCGTCCTAAAAAATCCATCGACCCCGGCCGGGTTTGAACCCGCGACCCTTGGGACCTGAGGCAAGGAGCATAACCACTAGTCCACCGCGGCCGATAATAATAATAATAATAATAATAATAATAATAATAATAATAATAATAATAAATATCCTTAACTCGTGTCCAACTCACGGTCGGGTAGAGGGATGAGATTAGCCCCTATATAGAGGTCTGTGAATAACAAGGGTGCCGGCATACCACGCCTGAGGCACCATCGCAGAGACAGATGAACGAAATAAAACGAAATATATGAGATGAGTATGGAGAAATGGTGGAATTAAATTGTGGCAGGGGAAAACGGGAGAAACCCCGAGAAAAATCTGCCCATGCTTCGTTTCGTCCATCACGAAACTCGATCTCGGGACCCCAGCGTCTAAACTCTTGTGCCACGGAGACGCCCAAGCATTCAGTACTAATTGTATTATTCTATATTATTTGAAAAATTGGGGAGCCTGGAAGGTTTTGTTACGTTACTCCGATACTATCATCATTCTTGAGACAGGGTCCCTAAAGGGTAGAGAATGACTGGGGCGGATCTGAGGATGAGCTCTCAGACTCTACAAAAGGCTCCAAATAGTCAGCGCAAAATATAGCCTCTCTCTACCAAACCCTTCCATCTACCTTCACGTGGTGGGACTGTTTTTACTGAAGATGGAGGGTGAACGGTGAGTTTCTTGCGACATAAAACCAGATGTTCGGGGCAGACAGAGCTCTGTAGCCTTGTAAGGCAGTCTGTCCAGGAGAAAGACAACTCCGAAATTAAACTCTGGTCCTCAAGGTTGGGAGTTTTGCGGTTGGGCTGGTAACCCACCCTAGTAATATATATATATATCACTCAGAAGTCTTAAGTGCGAATACGAAACGATGGACTTGAGATCGGAACAGGTCGCATTGACCTAATCCCGGAAAGGAAGAAGAAATAATTCTTGGGACAGTAGCCCTCAATGTTCCACAGCCTTCTTCTAAAGTTCTCGCCAAGCTTCTCTATCACCCAGCCTTCGTCAGAGCCTTTGCACCATTTAGCATTCCATCTTCCCACCTATGTTTAGGTCTTTCCTCATATCCATACATCCATAGTAATTCTACCCGAAATTCACTGAAATCATAGCATTTTCATGCTATGCTTGCAGCTTTACTAGGGAATTGTAGGTGTGGTAGCTTCCCGTTGCTTTCCACACCGGTGAAGGATGATGATGATAATGATAATGGTAAGGATGATAATGATAAGGATGATGGCCATATGATTTCGGGGACCGTTTGGGCCTTACAGTTTTCCTGACATATGTCTTACAGGTGAGGAAAAACCCCGATAAAAACCTCACCCAGAAAAACTGTCCCGACCGGGGATCGAATCCGGGCCCGCTGCATGACAAGGCAGCACGCTACCTCGAGACCACAGTGGTGGACTTCCCTCATATAATGAGTGATAAATGATGATGAAGCGCCAGGAGAGCCCTTGAACCTAAACTTAATATAAATTTCATTCTATGGGCGATCACAGGAATAATACCCACGACGAAACATACATTTGGATAAAAAATGGCTTGTCATGACCTATTTTTACTTATACAGGCACTCTACATATTCCTCTTTCAAGATCGATAGACGTGTTTGTGCGACAAATTGTGTTTTATTGCCTCAAGCATCGCCTTATCCCCACGTGTTCGCAAGTGCCTCATCTTTCCAAATACTTGAAGAATACATAGTTCGCTCAAAAATTCTCACAAACTTGAATCTATTGAAGGACTTAGGGCAATAGCATGATAAGCTACATATTGTTCTTTCTGAGATATACGGATTTTAATGTTTCAAAAAATTATAAATACTAATTGTACAGTATTGTTGTTAATACATTGTGTGCCTATACAGAGTGATTCAGAAATACGGCTATACGTTTGATCGCATTTTGTGACGAAAATATTATTATTAAAGGAAATATGATGTTATCATTGGAAAAGGAATCATTCAAATTACAACAATAAAACAAAACAAAACAAATCACTGCTCACGTGCAGCTTGGCGGGTTGATTTTTGTGGGCTAGCGTCGAACGCCTCCACAATTCTATTCGTTGTTTCTGCTCCCGTGCTAATGCGAGGCCTTCCAGGAGGTTTGATTTTCTGCATCCTTCCCGTTTCCAGCAGTCGTTTTCTCCACTTCCCCACAGTCGACGGCTGCAATGCTACGTTAAACTCACGTCTTGCGGCCTCACGATCATTAGCATACATTATTGCCCATGCAGCAATTGTAATTTGCTGTTGCATATTCAACGCCATTTTGACTAATGACGTAAGTTCTACACTGTTTTGTTTTATTCCATTGTTGTAATTTGAATAATTTGCCTTTCCAACGGTAATTTCATATTTCCTGTAATGGTAATATTTTCATCACACAACGCGATCAAACGTATAGCCATATTTATGATTCACCCCGTATGTTTTAACTCATCACTGGTGCACTTACAAATTATTTTATGGATATTTCAATACATTTATTTGCTAACATTGTAATGAATTACGTTTCTTAACAGAATGTAGCTTACGTTACTGCCCTAAGCCCTTCAATTGTAGAGTTGAATCTCCCGCCCTTGTATAGAATTCACCAACTATGAGCTTGGTAGAAAACTAGACGAACTGACACTATAACCAGCACCTGGAGCTCCAATTAGTGACATCTCTTACTTCTATAAGTAGAGTGTATTTGAACAATTTAACTCGTGCCCCAAATGGGAGTCAATGACCAATCACGTTTCAATGAATTTTGTTTTACAACTAATAACAGTCGTGTTTCACTCATTCTTTATCGAATTCTCTTTACCAGCTCAGAGCATTATTTTGCAGTGACTGACTCTCCAACAAATAATTGAATATAGCAAATAATGAACAGATTCCTTTGAACTACACATTTTATAATTGTGTGTTCAATAATTGTGTTTTTAAATAATGATTTTACTGAGTTGTTTCCTAAAAATTAATTAATAACCTATAATGTTGGTTATGCCCACCGCTGTGGTCTCGAGGTAGCGTGCTGCCTTGTCACGCAGCGGGTCCGGGTTCGATCCCCGGTATCATGGCAGCTGCCGCCGTTTTCCGGAAACCAAACGCGATTCCTCTCTGTCCATCCATTGATCTTCCTCCAATCCTCTTATATTCATAGCCGCTTGAACCCCTTCTATCCAAGTTTTCTTCGGTCTTCCTCCTTCCCATTGGATCCATTCCATAACAATTTTAGGCAATCTTTGCTCTGGCATTCTTTTGACATGGCCAATAATAATAATAATAATAATAATAATAATAATAATAATAATAATAATAATAATAATAATAATAATAATATAATAATCCACAACAGGGCCTTTTGGCCGTAGCCACCTTGATGTTTCTTCAATTTGGCCCTCGATACAAATAAGTTTGGGCGGCTCTGGACTAAAGGAAAAAAAAAGCCTGAATCAGGATTTCATCCCAATACGCCCTGTGCTCTTAAACTTTAACTACTTAGGTAATCCAGGAACAGATGCAAATTAATTCCGTCTTTAAATACCCGCATGAACTTCTAATCATATTACAACAGGGTCGATTCGACACAAGAAAACATTGTGATTGGGATTTATTCCGTGTCTATCAGCTAATTACGAACTTAAAAAATCCTTGGCGCCACAGGCCTATCACTGGCTGCTTGTTTAAAAAAATGATAACAGAATACAATTAACGAACATTATAGGTTATTAATTACGGAGTTGTTTCCTAAAATGTTGTGTTTAGCATTTCATACTATGCCTTATCTCCTATTATATTTAATATTTTCTAGCTAGAAAAGCTCTAGGGGTTATGTCCCTTGACTCTGGCCGGATTTCAACCCTATCTTTTTTTTTAAAGATGGTAAAATCTGAGAAAAAATCCTCCCTCAGGAGAATTTTTGAGACGTGATACAGTGATCCAGAACGCAAACAAATTGACAAATCTGGAACTCACTATTTGGGCCCCAAATCCAGCCACGTGTGTTAGATTAAAGAGTATAAAAGTATGCGGATTTGCATAACTGATGCGAGGATTTTTAATTGGTTGTTACACGTAAAGTAGTACTTCGTGACTGATTTTAACAAACACAGATTATTTGCGAGATATTTGGAAAAATACATTAATCTATAATCACAGATAGGCCTATGCATTTACAAAACTAATATTTTTGCATGACTGCGCTATTTTGTGTTTTATGAAATCCACAATTTACGTTTGAATATTAATTTTGTATTTACACTAATTCTCCACAAATGGACTCAGCTGGAATTTCTAGAAGAGATATTATTATTATTATTATTATTATTATTATTATTATTATTATTACATAGTTGTCAACGTCAGTCTTAATTCGAGGGGAAAACAAATTATAAGTAATGCCACGAGTGATTTCCAATTTATCTTGAGGGTTTGGAAATCAAGAGTGGCATTTGTTAGGACTATTAAACGAATAAAATTAAGTTGTTTACCCACAAATCACTATTTAAATATAGTTACCGGTATTTTAAAGTATTTATATATTTAATGTAAACGGCGATGTTTGAAAACAAATCAGAAATGTGTGGTTATGTTTATTCACTGCGACTTGATAATATTTATTGCCAACACGATAACCCACTAGATCGCAATATTGTAAGAATGCACCCTCCATCCATCCATCCATCCATAGTAATTCTGCCCGAGGGCAGATGATGATGATGTTGGCCATATGATTTCGGGGACCGTTTGGGCCATAAAGTTTCCCTGACATTTGCCTGACAGGTGAGGAAAACCCCCGATAAAAACCTCACCCAGAAAAACTCCCCCAACCGGGGATCGAACCCGGGCCCGCTGCGTGACAAGGCAGTACGCTACCTCGAGACCACAGTGGTGATATATATATATATAATACTATAATTAAAATGTTTTACATTCAGCAATGCAAGCTTAATATGGTATGATAAAAATTCGCCTGGTAGTGTAATGGATATCACGCTGAGGTACAGACTCAGAGATCCGGGTTCGAATCCCGTCCAGGCATTTATTTTTCTTATCATACCATATTAAGCTTGTATTGCTCAATGTAATACATTTTAATTTTAACATCTATAAAGCGTCACAGCTATAAGGTAAAAATATTCTCTTTAATTTGCTTACTTGTTATAGTCAGCTACTAGGTGGCAGTGAAGACCGAGTTCTCGCGACATCTAGTAATAATGGAGAATATAATACATATATAAGAAAAAATAAGTGTTTGAATTGGATTCGCCTGGTAGTGTAATGGATATCACGCTGAAGTACAGACTCAGATATCCGGGTTCGAATCCCATACAGGCATTTATTTTTCTTATCATACCATATATATATATATATATATATATATATTATTATTATTATTATCATCATCATGATCAGCATTAATATAAGTCTGTGCTGATTTGCTACCTTTTTTTTTGTTATGTCGTTATAACATATTTGACAAGTTCTTGTTCAATTACTGAGACTAATTTCATAAGTCTACCCTTGGCACATTTTAATTTATTATAATGCTACAGGGGCCGGATAGAAAGTGATGGAGGCCGTATCCGGCCCGCGGGCCCCTGCTTTAGCCATACGGTATGTAATGTTCGATTTTCCAGTCTTCATGTAAAATTGTAAAGCACTGAAATAAGATATAGCAGATAAAAACTGTTACTGGTGTAAATTTATCGCTAAATAAACGTCATAAAAATTGTGTAAACAAGGCACATTCGATATTCCATGTGGATGTATTTATTTTACTCCCGATTTCACTGGAAATGAAAATGTAAGCCTTTACACACTAATCACGTAAAACTTACTTTACCTCCAAATGCTATTTACACATCAAACGTAATATTAAATCCTACCGTTTCTAGGAAATCATAAATTACGGAAACCAGAATGTGTACAAACTGTAGCCTACAATGGAGGAGTTTTGAAACATTTTTCTGTTGGTACTGCCGTCACCCGCCAAATTCAGAACGCGCTTCTCCTATAAAAAGTGAAATATCCCAACTAAAGGTACATGCGTTGCTAAAATAAAGACCATCACTATGATAGAATGTGTTTAATTCATTAATCATGAGTAATGCCACGAGTGATTTCCAATTTATCTAGAGAATTTGGAAATCAAGAGTGGCATTTGTTAGGACTATTTAACGAATAAAATTAAGCTGTTTACTCACAAATAATTGTTTAACTATAGTTATTTTAAAATATTTATATATTTAATGTAAACGGCGATGTTTGAAAACAAATCAGAAATGTGAGATTATGTTCATTCACTGCACCCTGATCATATTACTCGTATTTATTGCCAAATAAGGTCACAAGTGGAAAAATAATGAAACACATCAAACTATATATCATCCATCCATAGTAATTCTGCCCGAAGGCAGGTCCTTCACTGCAATCATAGCATTTTCATGCTATGCTTGCAGCTTTACTAGGGAATTGTGTAGGTGTGGTAGCTTCCCGTTACTTTCCACACCGGTGAAGGATGATGATGATAATGATAATGGTAAGGATGATGGCCATATGATTTCGGGGACCGTTTGGGCCTTAAAGTTTTCCTGACATTTGTCTTACAGGTGAGGAAAAACCCCGATAAAAACCTCACCCAGAAAAACTGCCCCGACCGGGGATCGAACCCGGGCCCGCTGCGTGACAAGGCAGCACGCTACCTCGAGACCACAGCGGTGGACCTATATATCATAATCAACATTTATTTTTTAGTAAACAACTCAGTAAAATCAAGGAATCTTTTCATTATTTGCTATATTCAATGTATTTGTTGGAGAAAAATAATGATTTGAGATGTTCAAAATATTAAAAAGGAGGAGCTTTTTTTATTACAAAAGCAGGAGCTGATAAAGAAAAATCGATAAAGAGCGAGGTGAAACACGACTGAGATTGGTTGTAAATAAAAAAATCATTGTAACGTGATTGGTCATTGACTCCCATTTGGGGCATGAGTTAACTAGTCCGTGAAAGAAGATGATGGATGATAAAACATATGCGAATATCTAATAACATAGGTTATGCATTTGTTTTTACGGCACATAATAAATAAGAAATGCTGATAACGTTCTGTTTATACTAACTTATTGGCACTATCGAAACCCGTACGTTCATTGCCGCATGGACATAAGCTCTCCATGCATCCCTATTCCGAGCTTATGTTTTCCAATCATTCTCTGTACAATCTACTTGTATCAAATCATGGTTAATGTTATTCTCCCACCTCATTCTGGTCTACCAATTGGGCGTTTTCCCTCTGGCTTTCCTACAACAAACCTCCATGGATGTCTTTCATTCCCCATTCGTGTCACATGTCCTGCCCATCGCAGTCTACGAGACTTAAGTGTTATTATATCTGGCTTCCTATAAAGACCGTGTAGTTCACTGTTATCTAGTTTTCTCCATTCACATGTCTGTTCATCTCTCTTTGGTCCAAAATTTTTCCTAAGAACTTTATTCTCAAATACTCGTAATCTCCTTTCCTCCCTTAAAGTAAGAGTCCATGTTTCGCACTCATATAATATAACTGGTAGAATAATAGTTTTATATATTTTCAGTTTAACGCTTTTTGAAAGGAGTTGGGACATTAAAAGACTCTGCAATGCATAATAGCAAGCATTTCCAGAATTGAACCTATGTTTAATTTCTTTGTGCATCTCATTCCTATTTGTGATTATTGTTCCTAGGTATTTGAATTCAACCACTTCCTCAAAATTTCCCTCATTTGTCATTACCTGTCCATTTCCATTATATAATGTATTTCTACGTGTGGCGATATATTTAGTTTTATTGATATTAATTCCAGCCATAATTTCTTAATGTTACTCAATAGTGTGTGCGTGTTGGCTGTTAGTATCTCCTCAATATCTGTTTGTAGTATATTAAAGAATGAACTCCATGAGCAAGACAGGCCTAGAGGGTGTCTGGCCTCACATCCACATGTGTCAATTACGGAAGTATTTGATGGCTTCCGTCCATCATCGCTTAAAACATTGTAAAATAGTAATCGCTACTTAGTATTGAAGTTGAACGAACAAATCCGGACGACACGAATGAAAGCACACACAACTGTTAAACATAGTTATTATTTCCGCAAGGAGATGGCGCTCGGAAGTAAAATAGCTTGTAACTTCATTAGTTAATTTGAGATGGAACGCAAGATTACACACCGATGTCAAAATAATTCCATTTTATGTTTCTCTTGTGATTTCTCCACAGTAATAGCATTTAATGGATTCCTTACACTATGGGAGTGGTTTTCAGGCAATGGACCGCGACTCACATTCACCCACACTATGGATAAAGAGATTGACATGGGGGAAAAGGGACTGGAAGAGTTTCGTTCGGTGGATGGAGAAGAGTAGAATAAGGAAATAAGTTTGGCACAAGAATAAGAATATTTAACTGCAAAATCTGTTTAATAATAATAATAATAATAATAATAATAATAATAATAATAACACAGGGATGTGGACTTTCACAGGTGCTTTTCATTATATATATATATATATATATGTTATAATTAAATGTTTAACATTGAGCAATGCAAGCTTAATATGGAATGATAAGAAAAATAAATGCCTGGACGGGATTCGAACCCGGATCTCTGAGTCTGTACCTCAGCGTGATATCCATTACACTACCAGGCGAATCCAATTCAAACACTTATTTTTCTTATATATGTATTATACTCTCCATTATTACCAGATGTCGCGAGAACTCGGTCTTCACCGCCATCTAGCAGCTGACTATATCAAGTAAGCAAATTAAAGAGAATATTTTTACCTTATAGCAGTGACGCTTTATAGATGTTATAATTAAATGTTTAACATTGAGCAATGCAAGCTTAATATGGAATGATAAGAAAAATAAATGCCTGGACGGGATTCGAACCCGGATCTCTGGGTCTGTACCTCAGCGTGATATCCATTACACTACACTCCATGGAGAGTATGGAGAGTATAATACATATATAAGAAAAATAAGTGTTTGAATTGGATTCGCCTGGTAGTGTAATGGATATCACGCTGAGGTACAGACTCAGAGATCCGGGTTCGAATCCCGTCCAGGCATTTATTTTTTTATCATTCCATATATATATATATATAATATATATATATATATATATATATATATATATATATATATAAAATAAACGAATGGAGGAAAACACAAGGAGGATATATACCCATCAATAGGAACCTCAAACTCGATGCTATTCTTTTTGCAGACATTTTGCTCTTCTGGCACTTTCCGAAAATTATTTGCAGCGATCAATTTATAGTTTACAAAAAATAGCTGCCAAATTTAATATGGAAATATCAATTAAAACTAAAATTATGGCATTTCATGGGAAAGACCCCATACAAAGTAAAATCTGTCTCCAGAATAAAATTTTAGAGAGATCTAATCAATTTAAATATCTTAGATATTATCTCTCTATCTGGGATGAAAAGGATATCCCTGAAACAATTACTAGTTATAATAAAAGTTTGGGAATTATTAATCAAGTTATGAAACCATCCCTTGTACAAAAAACACCAGATTACGTTTATATAACACTTTGGCTAGACCAGTGTTGACCTATGGTAGTGAAGCATGGACACTAAAAAAGACAACATGAAAGCAGAATAACGTCTTGTGAAATGAGATTCATGCGCAGAACAGCGGGTTACACCAGATGGGATCGGAAAAGGAACACCGATATCTTAAAAGAATTGACGACTACCCCAATTTTGGAATATATTAAACAGTACTAACTAAATTGGAAACACCATATTGAAAGAATGAGTTCAAATCGGATCCCCAAAGCTGTTTATATTTATATACCAAGAGGACGAAGATCTCTGGACCGTCCTATGAAACGCTGGAGGGAAAATTTTCTATAGGATCGTAACAGACCTTGGCCTAATACTTGGAAGGAAGAAGAAGAAAATAATAATAATAGGCCCTAATCATGAATATGTATATTTGGGAACAAAAATTAATACATTAATAATTAAACTGTTGGAATTAATGGCAGGATCCATCCATAGTAATTCTGCCCGAAGGCAGGTCCTTCACTGCAATCATAGCATTTTGATGCTATGCTTGCAGATTTACTAGGGAATTGTAGGTGTGGTAGCTTCCCGTTGCTTTCCACAAGGATGATGATGATGGCCATATGATTTCGGGGACCGTTTGGGCCTTAAAGTTTTCCTGACATTTGTCTTACAGTTGAGGAAAAACCCCGATAAAAACCTCACCCAGAAAAACTGCCCCGACCGGGGATCGAACCCGGGCCCGCTGCGTGACAAGGCAGCACGCTACCTCGAGACCACAGCGGTGGACAATGGTAGGATAAATAAGGGTAAATCTGCAATATCAAAAATAAATATTTTTTGTGAGATCAATACAAGATGATAAACATTTTTTAAACAATAAGGAGTCCAATGATATGCGGTGCAGAAACTTTTACACAATTTTTATCCGTTTATTGTCTGTTCATTTCTCTTTGGTATAAACATTTTCTTCGCCATCAGAACATCATAGTACACTCACGAATTTAGGCCATTTGTTGACCTGTTTCGGCCTCAAGAGAAACACCATCCAGAAGTCTTTTGAGTGGACGTCCTGGTCTTCTTCTTCCTGCAGGTTGATATCTTAATATTTGTTTGGGTATCCTGTGATCTTCCATTCGATGAACATGTTGCATCCATCTTGACTTATAATCAGAAATTTTGTTTTCTAAAGGTTCCATGTGTAATTCTTCTAAGATGTCTTCAATTTTTTTTTTTTTTGTGATCTAGTAGTATGTATCCTGCAGTCCTCCGAAGGTATCTCATTTCAGTAGATCTAAGTCTCTGTATATCCTTCTGTTTCAACGCCCATACTTTGCTACTATACAAAAGAGTTGGAAGAGCCAGTTTTTTATGCACTTTTAGTCTTGAATCTTTTTGGACTAACTGTGGCTTGAAGATAGAATTTATTAACCCTAAAATTCTTTAAAAAAATATACATTTAAACATTTTCTTAAGAAGTTTATTTTCAAATATTTGTAATATTTTTCTCCTCCTGTAGAATAAGAGACCGTGTTTACCACCCATATAAATATAACTGGAATATTGACCGTTTTACGTACATATTTTTATTTTAACTTTGTGAGAAGTTGGTATCACAAGAGTCCTTGTAATGAATACGACTTCAGCCTATGTTAAATTTGATTCTGCACCTCATTCCTATTTATCATTGTTCCTACGTATTTGAATTCCGCCACTTCTACAAAACTTTTCCTCATGTGATGTAATAAAAGATAAATTAATTTTATACCGCACTGTACTCTGACAGTTCTTAAAAGAGAGAGAGGAAAAAAAAATGAACAAATGGACCTACATACTCATCTGTTTGTGAATGTGTCATGCACTGAGATTAATGTTTATAAATGCCATTTCTCTTTACTAACAAACAGAAGTCTAAAATGTTGCATAAAAACAACCGAAGTCGCATTACATACTAGGCAGCTAATTCCTTCAGACCAATTAATTCGTGGGCTCAGGTTTTCCATGCAATTTTTAAAAATACCTCAAGCAACTTTTATGAAAATCAGAACTAGCACATTTTAGAATGACAACAGGTCATTTGTGATCCCACTACAGGCCTTAGGAGGCCTTTGGGATAGTAAGTGGTTAAAGCGTTAACAAGTCTGGCAAAACACCTTTACAAAATCAATGTTCTGCCTTCACCGAAATGCATTTTATGCAATCACCCAGATGAAGAAACGGACGAAGGTCATCTGAACAACTGTATCGCTGTCAAACATGAAGATTCTAAGACCTCAAAGTATTGGAGAGCAAGATGCAGCACATTAGACAACAAATTTTATGGAAACACTACAATACTAGAACAACTTCATGAACAACAAAACATAGAAGTTATAGCTTCTATGTAAATACGGAGGGCTGTTTCTGATCTCTGATAACAAATGATTTTTAAGTTTTACCTTAACACATTCAATACCGTAAACCAGTTAAGGCGTTCAAAGAGACTATCGTGTATGCGGCCGTCGGTCAGTTAACTCGTTTAAGAGCGGGCGCGAACAAACCGCGTTTATATTCGGCGCCTAAATATTGTGTTGGCTTAGTATGTCTTGGAGATAATAGATGGCATGTAAATGTACATTTTCTATTCCCGTTTGACACGTTTAACCTTGGTGAATCCCCTTCTATTTTTAAAACAAACAACACATGGAATTCGTTCACCCAAACTTGCCTCCAGGCTCCAATGCAGTTGTATATGTTTCTCGTTATCGCGCTGTTGTTTGTGCGTGAGTGAAACCATGACGAAAGAAAAATATCTCACTGAAGAAGAATTAGTGAATATTTTGTATAATGATGATTCAGGTGATGAACTGATTCCTGAATTAGAAGATTCATAAAGTGAAAGTGAAGACGAACTTCCACTTCCTGAAATTGATACGCCCATACCATGTGATGTCAATCACCCACGTTATTTCACTATCACATCCTACTAGGATATCTCCTTTAGGTATGTACAAAATTTGAATTTTCTAGGACTAATAGTTTGTGAATAATGACCCATTTTCTGAATTGCCACGAAAAGGGTAGCTGGGGAATTTAAATGGCTGGCCTGTGGGTTTAAATGCCCTGCTCAGTGCCTGGTACTGAATGTGTCTCCACCATCGAGCATACTCTAATTGATGGCTCTTCACCCGAGCTATGGTTCGGCATCGGAGTTTCCGCTGCAGAAGACTCTTACGCAGCACAGCCATGTCTAGAAGTTCCAACTCTTTATATGCTTTTCAGAGACCGCCTATTGTTCGAGGACGCCTGTTTCCCAGTGCCCTTTTGAAGAGTCCAAAGACACAAAGTCCATCGGTGATGCATCAGGAGACTTCACTGGGATGTTGCTGAATGGAATAGCATGTATTCCAGTTTCCTGCTCCATTTCTCCAGGAATGTCAGGGTTGAACCCGAAGTGTGACTGGAGGCCTTGTCTTGGTGCACCCAGACTTGGTTTTTGTCTGTACCATAGAGAGCTGGGATTTCGGTCCGGTAAATTGGGGTGAGAACTTCTTCCTAGTAGGACTGGGAGTTGATTTTGGCCTTTTTAGCTACTCTACGAATGGTCAGTTTTCCATTGTAGCAATATCCCGCGATGACCATAAACCCCTTGGAGAAACTTTCTCTGCATTCGGCATACCACATTTGAAAATTTTTTCACCCCTTTCTCTATAGTAAATTGCCCGGGGTATGTTGCAGTCTCCCAGATAAACATATGCTTCATCAAGTCTGACCAAAAATTTCCATTTTTCTCCTGCCAGGTGCTATTCATAGTTTCCTGCTGTTGGTGCGGCATTCGGCAATGTGAGTGGCAACAATTTATGAACCCTGCTTTTGTGGCGCTTCTCCATGTTTAAATTTTTGTTTATTATGGTGTTTACAGTTTTAAGGGATATTCCCAATCTGTTCGCAATCACTCTTGTGTGGCAGGGTTACCACCAGAGATAAGGGCCTTGACCTTTCTGATTACATCTGAGGTGCGGGTAGTAGCAGGTCGTGGATTTGCCCGTTTTTTTTTTCCTTTTGGAATTAATCCCAAGCAATCCTTTCCCCTTTTATTAAGCACTGAGCTAATTCCACACTTTGACACCATAAAATTACGTTTTTGCAAGCCTCAATAATCGCGGAAAAACTATAATTAGCGTCGGAAAGGGCAGTAATGTACCCTTCCCAAAACGGGTCTATCTGCTTAGGCATTATGAGAGCAACACGCGTGCGAGTGTAACAGAAGCAGCACACTGACTGGTTTGATCACCTCGCACGCTCCTGTCCTGATGATTCACATTCCAACATCACAATCCACTTGGTAAATCGTCATCAGAGATCGGAAACAACCCTCCGTATACCAATGACCCAACTCCTTTCAAAAAACGTTAAAAAATATATAAAACTGTTATTCTGCCAGTTATATTATATGGATGTGAAACATGGGCTCTTACTTTAAGGGAGGAAAGGAGATTACAAGTATTTGAGAATAAAGTTCTTAGGAAAATTTTTAGACTAAAGAGAGATGAACAGACAGGCGAATGGAGAAACCTACTTGACAATGAGCTACATGATATGTATAGGAAGTCAGATATAATGGAAGGATTTCTCAATCGAAGCATAAATCACGACCGCGGTTTTATGATTTTTTTATTGTTTCCACAACAATCGTAAAAACTGAAATTCTAGGCTGTTAATTACAGAAACAAATGTCTGAATCATATTTTAATGTATGCAGACGATCTGGTAATTATACAGAAGTCAGATGATGATTTACAAAGAGCCATTTATATGTTGAATCAATTAGGACTCTATTATAATCTCAAAGTCTCAACTTCAAAAACTAAAATTATGGCTTTTCAGGGCAAAGTGCCAGTTAGAGCAAAAATAGTAATCAATAATGAAATAATAAAACAGATAGCACACTTGGTTCAGATATAACATATAGCTACGAATGGGATATACATAAAAAATTAAACCGATATCGAATGATGTGTGGCACCATAAGAAGAACCCTCCGAAAGACTCGAAGAAAAACTCAGCTCAGGTTTTATAAAATTATGGCTATTCCTGTTCTTTTATATGGATCTGAATCTTGGGTGCTTACAAAAAAAAAGATATCTCACACACTGAAGCCACTGAAATTAATTTTTTAAGATCCGTAAAAGGATGTACACGCATGGATAGATTACACAATGAATCAATAAGAAATGAACTGGAGATATTTTCAATACTCGATAAACTAGAACACAAATACCGATGCAAAAAACATTTAGACAGAATGGACAATACAAGATTAACCAAAACGATCAACATCTACAACCCACATGGAAAAAGATTTTTGGGACGACCATGGAAACAATGAACTTGAGACCGGAACAGGTCGCATTGACCTAAACCTGGAAACGAAGAAGAATAAATGTCTGAATCATGTCTATGTTTTCATAATAATTTCTGTGAATTTTCAGTCATTTTTATAGGTGTTATGGAAACAATAAAACATTGGAAAACCGAGGTCATGGTTTAGACTTCTACCCAATAAGAACAGTTAAGTCTCGTAGACTGCGATGGGCAGGACATGTGGCACAAATGGGAAATAAAAGACGTGCACGGAAGCTTCATTTAGGAAAACCAGAGGAAATGAGTACCAGACGCTTGTTTTGGGGATAAAGGCGGCCGTCCCGCAGGGCTGACATCAAGTACCGATTGTCCAGAAAAAGTGGGAGCCTTAACCTCCTACTACCCCAAGGGCCTCCTGAGGCCTGTAGTGGGATTACTTTACTTTACTTTAGATTATACAGCGGATGGTTGGAAAACATTAGCTCACGATAGGGATGTATGGAGAGCTTATGTCCGAGCGGCCATGAACCTACAGGTTCGATAGTCAGTTATTACTAAAAATGAAGGTTTATATACGGCAGTTTAAAGTTGTCTGTAACACCTAGGCCTAGTGTAATATATTTGATGTGTAGCAGTTTGCATAATTAAATTATATTCAGGAGAAAATTAGCAAACGTCAATGCGAAGTGACGTCCTGGTATTATCGAAGCGCGCAACTAGCTTTTGTTTTGGATTAGTTTGGTAAATAATTACAACAACCCTGACAGCCTGACAATGCATGTAAATTGCAACACGTATTATCTGACCAAGCGAACACACTTTGTACTAGTACCTTCACTTTTCTAACACAAAGTCTGTTACGCAGGAATTGCGCAAACCAAGTAATTTACTCAGCAAGTCGAATAGACTTTGCTGTTTACGAAATGCATGTTTATTATTACTATTTAACTCACGCCCCAAATGGGAGTCAATGACCAATCACATTTCAATGATTATTAATTTACAACCAATCACAGTCGTGTTTCGCCTCGAATTTATCAACCGAAGTTTATCATATTAAAGAAAGCTTCTCCTTTTTAAAATTCTGAGCATTATTTTGCAGTGATTGACCGACTCTCTAAGAAATACGGCTACCAGATTGTATATATAGTGCATGAATGTCAACACATAGGGCATGCGGGAATTAATATAAAAACATTTGTAGCAATTGATTATACCACCAAAAAAAGAAACCACTTTTTGCACTTTCTTAAACGAATTATTTTCCAGGAAATGACGTTGCAGAAAAATATAATTGACATATTTACATCATAGGAGATCAGAAATTAATTCATATCTATAGTGTTGGTTATAAATTTCTCCACTAGGGTGCATTCTTACAACATTGCGATCCTTCGGCAATAAATAATATGATCTGGTTGCAGTAATGAATAAAAGAAGCAAATGAAGCGTACGAATCGTTTCTCATTTGTTTTCAAACATCGCTGCTTACATTAAATATATAAATATTTTAAAATAACTATAGTTAAATAATGATTTGTGAGTAAACAGCTTAATTTTATTCGTTAAATAGTCCTAACAAATGCTACTCTTGATTTCCAAATTTATCGATAATTTGGAAATCACTCGTGGCTAAACTTATGACTATATAACTCACGCCCCCCAAATGGGAGTCAATGACCAATCACGTTACAATGGATTTTGTTTTACAACCAATTCCAGTTGTGTTTCACCTCGATATTTATCGAATTATGTTTACCAAAATAAACAAAGCTCCTTCTTTTTAATATTATGAACAAGTCAGAGCATTATTTTGCAGTGACTGACTCTCCAACAAATACGTTGAATATAGCAAATAATGTGCAGATTCCTTCGAACTACACATTTGATAATTGTGTGATCAATATCACTGGTCAACATGATTTTTGTCCCATGAGTACCAATAGTTGTACTTAATGCAGTTTTTATTGTGTTTTCAAATTTGTATTCGGAATTCCTCCATCACCCACAGTTTTTTTTATTTCAATTTCAATTAATGGATTTAAATAATTATTTTCTGCTTAACAAACATTAAAGGGATTACGTCAAAATCAAAACACACAGTGGTGTACCCTGACTTACAATCTGCAATGAGACCAGTTCCACACTGCGAAGAATTGCCCGTACCAAAGCCTCCAGAACATGTGACATTAGATGAAGAGAGCTCAGATTCTGATGGAAGTAAGGAAGAATAAGAAACAGATTTTGGTGATACAACTTTTGAACAAAGCTGTTCATCTGAGCCTCATTTATTGACTCAAGAAGATCTTAACGATCTCATACGAGATTTAAAGTTATCCAAAAACCAGTCTGAAATGCTTGATTCCCGGCTAAAAGGATGTAATCTCTCGGAACCTTGCGTGATGGAGAAAACCCGATATCATATTTGAATTCAGGTGAAAAAATACTATCAGAATCACATATTTTTCTTTCTGAGAGAAAAAAAAAAGGTTTCTTTTTTTGTTGCTCAGTGTTATTGTGTTTTTAAATAATTTTACCGAGTTGTTTCCGAAAAAAAATATATATAACGTATAATGTTGCTTATAATATACAGTTTGATGGGTTTCATTTTTTCTCCACTTGGGTGCATTTATATAGAGGGTCCTTTGACACGCAATGACCCTAAGATACTTTTGGCAAATTAAATTCTTCCATGGCTGATCTAAATTCATTTAGTTTCAATGAATCATCTATGGCTCGAAAAGATAAAATTCATACCAAGAGTTTGTCTGTGGAAAAATAATTTTAAAAAACAAGTATAATCAATTGAGTTGGTGGTTACTTTATGAAAATCCATATTTATCAATTAAATAAAAATAAAACTTAGTTTTATTTGATTTTCATATTTATTAAGATATAATTCAGTGACAGCTGTTTCGGTACACTGTACCTTCTTCAGACATGTTAATTATTTATAATTTGTTAACATGTCTGAAGAAGGTACAGTGTACCGAAACAGCTGTCACTGATTTATACCTTAATAAATATGAAAATCAAATAAAACTAAGTTTTATTTTTATTTAATTAATAGAAAAGAAGTGAGAATGGTCGGCCTCGGGACTTCCCAAATACGAGTATAAAAGCTATGTCCGAGTCAGATAGTGAACATATAACAGGTTAGAAGAAAGACAATAGCTATGTGGTAATTTGCGAGAGGACACGGGTAACATGTGAGATTGGTAAGGGCAGGAATTCCAACAATCGATACGGTTTACTTGTGGAGAACGGGGCGTGGCAGTCTGCCCTACGTCACTCTGTTATATAGCGTGCGTTTTTGGTCTCAACTAGAATCCAACATTTCCACTAACATTTTCGTTATGCATTTCCTGACATCCAACACTGTTATGATTTCCATAGAAACTGTATAAATTTTCAATATCTTAAGAGCCATCCAAATCTTTCGCTATCATCAATATGGTATCACAAATAATACATCAAATGCCCATTTTATTATACCTTTAATCACATATATTTCAAACATTTAATTTACCTCTCAACGTGAAAGCCCATTTATTTTGTAATGCATTAGTTATGACTATTTAACTCATGCCCCAAATGGGAGTCAATGACCAATCACATTTCTTCTTCTTCTTCTTCTTCTTCTTCTTCTTCTTCTTCGGCTTTCCCTCACTTATAGGTTTGCCGTCTTCAGTTTCCATTTATCTCTAACATTCCAATCTCCCTCTTCCAAATTTCTATCCTCCATTATTGTTCTGACATAGGTCTTCCATTTCCATCTTGGTCTGCCACGTTTATTTCTTCCAGGGGCTAACCATTGGTATATATTTTTTGGCCATCTTTCATTTTCCATTCGTTATACATGGCAATACCATTTAAGCGTTTGATTCAATTTCAATGATTTTTTATTTACAACCAATCACAATCGTGTTTCGCCTATAATTTACCAACTAAAGTTTATCAAAATAAAGAAAGCACCTCCTTTTTAACATTCTGAAAGGTCATAGCATTATTTTGCAGTGACTGACTCGGATTGACTCTCGAAGAAATACGGCTTCCAGATTTTATATATAGTTCATGAATGTCAACATAAAGCGCATGCGAGAGATAAAATAAAAACATTTGTAACAATTGATTATACCACAAAAAAACCACTGTTTGCACTTTTTTAAACGAATTATTTTCCATGAAATGACGTTGCACAAAATTATAATTGACATGTTTACAATAGGACATCAGAAATTAATTAATACCTATAACGTTGGTTATAAATTTCTCCACTAGGGTGCATTCTTACAATATTGCGATCCTTTAGCAATAAATAATATGATCTGGTTGCAGTGATGAACAAAAGAAGCAAATGAAGCGTACCAATCGTTTCTCATTTGTTTTCAAACATCGCCGTTTACATTAAATATACAAATATTTAAAAATAACCATAGTTAAATAATGATTTCTGAGTAAACAGCTTAATTTTATTCGTTAAATAATCCTAACAAATGCCATTCTTGATTTCCAAATTCTCTAGATAAATTGGAAATCACTCGTGGCATTACTTATGAAGAGGAAATAAGAAATAGAAATAATAAAGGAAAATTTGCAATTGCTTGTCTCAATGGAATATTGTGGGATAAAAATATCATCATCCTAAGGCGCGACAACTTCAAAAGTGAAAGTTTTGACCTTCTCAACAATCCTCATCCATGCCAATCTGTCTCTTGCCACATTCAAGTTAGTCACTTTCATTTTATTTAGATCGTTCATTATGTCATCCTCCCATCTGATCTTCGGTCTTCCTACAGCTCTGCCTCCTATAGGTTTCCATTTGTAGAGATTTTTACCAGTCTCTGATATCATCCATTCTTATCAAATGTCCAAGCCAACCAATTCTGAGCGATCTTATGTGGTTTACTGTAATCTGATTTGTTATTAATTCGTTTAGTTCGTTATTTGTTTTGATTCTCCAACAGTTATCAGTTCCTCTATTTGGTTCAAATATTCTCCTTAAATAAAAAAAAAATAGTAATTGCAGTTTTATTGTTTCTTTTAGGACCCAAGTTTCACAAGCATATGTACCTACTGGTCTAATGAGTGTTTTTTATAATATTATTTTTGCAGTTTTTGATATTAATTTGCTTTTAAATAAGGTTCTATTTGCAAAATAAGCTTTATTCCCATTTACCAATCTTTCTTTAATTTCCTCTTCTAATGTATTATGTCCATTTACTTTGGTACCTAAGTATTTAAATGATTCTACTGTGTTAATTTGCATCTCATCAATTTGTACATTTTCCGATTTTCTATTGTGATTACCACATTTTAAATATTTTGTTTTCTCTTGATTTATTATTACACCAATTTTTTTTAGATTCCTCTTTCAATTTTGTGAAGTTTTCACATAACGCTGGATAAAAATATAAGTAATAAAAATAAAATTAATATATATCATACAATTGTTAAAAACATAATTACTTACGGAGCAGAACTTTGGCCAATTACAACAAGGACAAATAAGTATCTTTTGGAAATGGATTTTATATGAAAAGCAGCAAGAATTTCAAGAAGAGGAAACATTAGAAACTCAGTTATAAGGGAGAAAATGAAGATTGAAGACACTAGTTTAGATTATATTAAAACTCAGCTATTGAGATGGTACGGACATGCCATGATGGAGAAACATGTACAACCAGGAGATTGGATGGACGGACAAAATTGGCTATTAGGAATAGGACGATGTCAAAGACATTAATCAACCGATGATCTATACATATATAAATTTGTCATTGTCGTTTTCGGTGTCAGTTAGGATCGATATTAAGGCATGTACAATTTTTTAAGTCGGCCGCGGTCGACTAGTGGTTATGCTCCTTGCCTCTGGTCCCGAGCCTCCGGTAGGGACTTTAAGCCGTGGGTCACTAGTCTGAAGATTTTAAGGTTCGTAAAAGATCCTTAAGCCTGAATGAAAAGGCCTCTCAGCAAAATTTACCGAAATTTCCTGTTCTAGTACTACCTTGGTTTCCTAGATGTCAGTATGAGGCGGAACGCTGACCATGGACCACTCAAATGACATCTATACGAAAACAAGTGTAACTAAATTAGTATGGTTCAAATTCTTCCCCGTAGGGGAAGAGCGCCTAAATCTCTGTTAAGGGAAACATGGGCTTACAAGAAGAAGACAATTTAAAAAAATTATCTTCATGAAAATAAATCAACAGCTTCATTCCTTCGCAAGTCGTAAATATAATAGGATAAAATAGGAGATATGGCTCACACCAGACCCCCATTCACTTATGTATTTAATTTTAACCATCAAGCCGTCTTAAAAGGCAGCTGTAAGAGCCCCTAAAAGTGTATGATGACTTACTCTAAGTGAAACATATATATGTTAGTTTTCAATGTAAGTTAACAAAGCTTGGTTTAAGCTATGGAGCCATTAAAAGCACATCAACTTCTGGGTTATTAATGTAGAAACACATCACTGACTTAGTTGAGGTAAGTGTCAAGTAAGATTGATTAAACTATGTTATCATGTTTTAACCAAAATGCCACTGACACCTTCTAACTTTTTGTTTTACCGACCGTTTTCTTGTTGGGTTGGATCCTATTTCCATTACATGCGAATAAATCTTCAATTAAAATCTCAATTATCTAACTTCATGACATTATCCAACCCGGAGTTTATAAGCTTTCCAATACATCCCTATCCCGAGCTATGTTTACCAATTATTTTTATTTTATTAGGTATGTTCCACAATACAGTGTTTCTCCTTCAACCCAAAGTGATTTCTTGCCAGAGGTTCCTGTTTAAAGCATCTTCTTCCCTCAAATCTCTAGCTTCCATTCTTCTCCTCATTCCATCTATCCAACGTTCTCTAGATCTGCCTCTTCCACTTCTTCTATTAGCTTTTCAATCAAGGATCTTCTTTGGTAGCATCTCTTTCCATATCATTTCAAACGTTTTTCTTCCATTTTTAAAAAAATAAGTTTTTTAAATTTAATAATTTCCCTTATTGTGCTGTTTCTGACTTTATCTCTTCTTGAAATTCTTGTCGATCGCCTCCAAAAATCCATTTCTACTGTTAACAGCTTGTTGGCTTTTTTTCTACTTATTGTCCAGGTTTCGGACCCATATAATAACATTACCAATTATCCTTTGTATAATTCATCGTAGACTGCGATGGGCAGGACATGTGGCACGAATGGGGGAATGAAAGACGTGCACGGAAGCTTTTTGCAGGAAAGCCACAGGGAAAACGCCCAGTTGGTAGACCACGAATGAGGTGGGAAAATAACTAACTATGATTTGAGGGAAGTAGATTATACAGGGAATGATTGGAAAACATTGTCTCAGGATAAGGATGTATGGAGAGCTTATGTCCACGCGGCCATGAACCCACGGGTTCGATAGTGCCAGTGAGTTAGTTATAATTTATACCCTACAAATCATGCTTTTTTAAAAGTCTAAAATGGGTTTTTTATTTAACTTCACCTAAAATAAGCTTGCTTTACCTACAGCACCAATTAGTGTTTTTTCTCTCGAGTTTTTTTGAATTTTTAAAAATTTAACTGGATTTTAATTTTTTTAAAATTTTTAACAGGGATTTATTTGTGTTTTTGAGTATAAAATTGACTCTTTAATTTAACAGTGGTTAAAATGCCTGTTAACCCACTGAATTTCAGAATATTAAAATATAGGAGATTTCTTTATCACAAAAGCAGGAGCTGGTTAAGAGGATTCGGTAAAGAGTGAGGCGAAACACGACTGTCATTGGTGTAAAACAAAATCCATTCAAACGTAATTGGTCATTAACTGCCAATTGGGGCATGAGTTAATTAATCAAAATAGAGATATATTCCACAATACAGAGATGAATGGATGGACAACTGTAGAATGGACTATTTAACTCATGGTCCAAATGGGAGTCAATACCAATCACGTTTCAATGAATTTTGTTTTACAACCAATCACAGTCGTGTTTCACCTCGATAATTATCGAATTTTGAATACCAAAATAAAAAAGTTACTCCTTTTCAATATTCTGGACATGTCAGAGCATTATTTTGCAGTGACTGACTCTCTAACAAATACGTTGAATATAGCAATCAGCAGATTCCTTCGACCTACACATTTGATTACACTGGTCAACATGATTTTTGTCTCATGAGTACCAATAGTTGTATAGTTGTACTTATTGCAGTTTTTTTATCGTGTTTTAAAATATGTATTCGGAATTTCTCCATCACCCACATTTTTTTATTTCAATATCAGTTAATGGATTTAAATAATTATTTTTTAATGAACGTTTTTTCGTCCATTTTTCCATTGTAAAATAAAACCAAATGAGCTAACTCAAATTGTTTCAGCTATGGAAAAGAGATATCAAGGCAAATGGAATCCTAATATGCTGGCCGATTATTGTTGTACCATCAAGAGGGATACTCCACAGGCGAAATATAGCAGAAAATCGTCATTTATTACTTTCTAGGCGAGTTCGAATGTTCGAATATTGTGTAGTTACGAATATAGAAACTATTAAAGTGTTTGGAATTATAAATGCCTGTCTCTCGAAAGCCTTGCGTGATGGAGAAAACCCGATATCATATTTGAATTCAGGAGAAAAAAAAATACTATCAGAATCACATATTTTCCTTTCTGAGACAAAAAAAAAAGTTTCTTTTTTGTTGCTCAGTGTAATTGTGTGTTCAATAATTGTGTTTTTAAATACTGATTTTACTGAGTTGTTCCCGAAAAAGATGAATTACTCTTACTTACTCACTGGCACTATCGAACCCGTAGGTTCATGGCCGCACGGACATAAGCTCTCCATACATCCCTATCCTGAGCTAATGCTTTCCAAATCATTCCCTGTATAATCTACTTCCCTCAAATCATAGTTAATGTTGTTCTCCCACCTCATTTTTGGTCTACCAACTGGGCGTTTTCCTTCTGGCTTTCCTACAAGAAGTTTCCATGCACGTCTTTCATTCCCCATACGCGCAACATGTCCTGCCCATCGCAGTCTACGGGACTTAACTGTTCTTATTATATCTGGCTTCCTATAAAGACCATGTAGTTCATTGTTATGTAGTCTTCTCCATTCACCTGTCTGTTCATCTCTCTTTGGTCCAAAAATTTTCCTAAGAACTTTATTCTCAAATACTCGTAATCTCCTTTCCTCCCTTAAAGTAAGAGTCCATGTTTCGCACCCATATAATATAACTGGTAGAACAATAGTTTTATATATTTTCAGCTTAACGTTTTTTGAAAGGAGTTGGGACATCAAAAGTCTCTGCAATGCATAATAGCATGCATTTCCAGAATTGAGCCTATGTTTAATTTCTTTGTGCATCTCATTCCTATTTGTGATTATTGTTCCTAGGTATTTGAATTCAGCCAATTCCTCAAAATTTCCCTCATTTGTCATTAGCTGTCCATTTCCATTATATAATGTATTTCTACGTGTGACCATATATTTAGCTTTACTGATATTTACTTCCAGTCCTAATTTCTTAGTGTTACTCAATAGTGTGTGCGTGCTGCGACTTTAGTATCTCCTCGCTATCCGGGCCAGCCCAGAGTTAGTAGTACCATCATCAGCCTAAAATAACAGCTGATTAATACCATTGAGTTTGTTGTAAGCCCTTCCTCATTCTCCAAAGATTTAATGGCATGCTCTAGTACAAAATTAAATAGTAGAGGAGATAGTGGCATCTACTTGCTTTAACCCATTCTGGATTCAAAAAAGTGTCTGAAAAACGTTGCCTACACGCACCCTACTCGTTGGTGAGCCATTTAGACACCTTCGTATAAGTCTAACTAACTTTTTAGGAATTCCAAACTCCAGCAGGATACTATCCTACTTCTCCCTCCTTATCCAATTCCCGCGTTAATATCTCTAGTGCCCCGCTATTGTATAAAGTCCTAACATTCCATGTTCCTAGGAACATGTCCCTGTGTTTGAGCCTTTGGCATGGGTTCCCTGAAGTAGTCCCCGCCCGGAGAACCGAATGGGGGACTATTTGACCTCCGGAAAATTTTACCCCAGTAGAACCCATGTCCGCATTTCTTGACGGTTGTATTTTTACGGTGAAAGATCGTCACTCTTTCGACCAAGGTACTTATTTCGTCTGGCTTATCACCTTCGACCAGTCCGGCATGGGTAACCCTATCGGCAGCAATGCTACCGCCGGCATAGCTCTCAGGATGAAAAAGATGAATTAATAACCTATAAAGTTGGTTATAATATACAGTTTGATGCTTTTCATTTTTCCTCCACTAGGGTGCAATCTTACAATATTACGATCCTATTTGACAATACATAGTATGATCAAGTTGCAGTCATGAACAAATAAAACATAAACAAACATTTTTAATTTGTTTTCAAACATCGCCGTTTACATGAAATATATAAATATTTTAAAATAACTATATTTAAATAATTATTTGTGAGTAAACAGCTTGATTTTATTCGTTAAACAGTCCTAATAAATGTCACTCTTGATTTCCAAATCCTCTAGATAAATTATAAATCACTCGTGGCAGTACTTATAATCTTCTTGTAAGCCCTTGTTTCCCTCAACGAGATTTAGGCACTCTCCCCCTGCAGGGAAAAAGTTGAACCATACTAATTTAGTTACATTTGTTTTCGTATAGATGTCATTGGAGTGACCCGTGGTCAGCGTTCCGCCTCATACTGACATCTAGGAAACCAAGTTAGTGCTAGGACAGGAAAATTCGGTAATTTTTGTTTACAGGCCTTTTTATTCAGGCTTAAGGATCTCTTACGAGCCTGAAAATCTTCAGACTCGGGACCCACGGCTTAATGTTACTTATGATAACAATAGAATTCCGAAACATATTTATCATCCTCACTTCGTGAGTCGTGAATTTATCGATAATTTGGAAATCAAGAGTGGCATTTGTTAGGACTATTTAACGAATAAAATTAAGCTGTTTACTCACAAATCATTACTTAAATATAGTTATTTTAAAATATTTATATATTTAATGTAAACGGCGATGTCTGAAAACAAATCAGAAATGTGAGGTTATGTTCATTCACTGCTGCTTGATCATATTATTTATTGCCAAATAAGATCGCAATATTGTAAGAGTGCACCCAAGTGGAGAAATAATGAAACACATCAAACTATATCATAATCAACATTACGGGTTATTCATTTATTTTTTTAATAAACAACTCAGTGAAATCAAGGAATCTTTTCATTATTTGCTATATTCAATGTAATTGTCGGAGAAAAATAATGCTTTGACCTGTTCAGAACATTAAAAAGGAGGAGCTCTCTTTTTTTCACAAAAGCAGGAGCTGATAAAGAGAAATCGATAAAGAGCGAGGTGAAACACGACTGTCATTGGTTGTAAAACAACATTAATTGAAACGTGATTGGTCATTGACTAGCATTTGTGGCATGAGTTAAATAGTTATTACAAACCACTAGGACAAAGAAATGTAGGCAGACCCAGCAAAAGTTAGACACACCAATTCTAGCATGAGATCGGAACAGACCTTAAGGTCTAATCCTTGATGCTGATGATGAAAGATAAATCAGGAAAATAAGATTATAAATTCGACTTTGCTTACGGACTTGTCGGTTTCCAGAAAGTGTCGTAGAGATTAACTGTACATGTTGTTCGTGTTTGGAACTTATAACATTATTTTGTTAAGTTTAGTTGTTGAGACGAGCGAGCATCAGTACAAGCAATTTACAAAATTAACAATGTTAATGTGACAGAGCTTTCCAACTCCAGTACTTTACATAATTAAACTACAAAACTACATTCTTGCAGATTAATCTGTAAATCAATTACAAATTCTAAATTACTAATACAGAATCTTCCGCTGGTTGGATGGAACATTTCCATCTACTCAAATGGGCTATTGTATTCTTATTTATATAAGATACAGACTGCTTTCTACATATCTTCAACAAAACTCAATCTTATAATACAGAGTGATTCACAAAAACTATTACAGGCATCTAGGGGTTGTAGAGCGGCCTTAGTAGTTTAAGTTTTGATAAGGAACCCATGTCCGGAAACGTACCATTTCGATGTAAAATAGGTTTGGAGATCGGGACACAATGGGCTGATATCGCGTGTCTCGTGTTTCAGAATAAGTATTACAGACTTCTAGGAGTTGTACAAGTGTGGCTCAATGTGGCGACCCCGTTGTTCGTTGTATAAAGTGTACCTGCGATGCATGTTTTCATACACACGACCCACAAGCAAGACCTGGTGTATGCTCAATAATTTCTGCTGCCACCAGAATTCGTGCAAGATCTTCCTCCGACTCGATAGGTTAGCGTACTTAAGGGGGGGGGGGGAGTGATGGGTGAAAAATTGACCATTTGAGATCAAAATTGACATTTTTTTGTTTTTTTGTTTTTTGTACTAAAAAATAGCCTGTACTCTAATGTATATGTTGGCAAAGTTTCAGAGGCCTGTATGTTACATATTGTATTTAAACTGCATGCAAATCTTTAAACTTGCTTTCCCACACTTTTATTTTCACAGCATTTTTGTACATTCAAAATTGAATGGAATTCACAAATTTTGTCCTAGAAGGTTCAAATTTTCATTGCATGTCCTAAAAACAATGAGTAATAAAGTAGTGCGTGGGTTTCATGATTGAAGTAGTATTTTAAGAAATAAACAATAAAATGTATACAATTCTTTTTTTTTTTTTTTTGTAATTCCACGCATGAGGTACAACATTTTTTTTCTCCCTTTGTATTCACATTATAAGAATTCTAATGCATGATGTTTTTCTAAATATTTGAAGGACCTTGTAAAAAAATCAGACTTTTACTAAAAAATTGTGATACCCATTTAATTATAATACATGCATTTTTTAAAAATATAATATTTTAATAACTCATAAAATAAATGTCTCACAAGAATGAAACTTAAACACATCATTATGTATCATGCAGTGAATGTTTGTACAAAAAAATCAAGTCTCTAGCTCAAAAAATGTAGAACATAAAAATTTCACTCATCATACCCTTAAATTGCGTTAAGTTAGCTTTATAATAATAAATAATAATAATAATAATAATACTTTATTTATTCTGGCAGAGTTAAGGCCATAAGGCCCTCTCTTCCACTCAACCAGCACAAATACAAATAAATATTTGACAAATATAGATGTACACTATACTAATTATAAACAGTTAAAGATACAATAAATGTCGCAATGTAAATTTCATGTACAAACAACATTTTATAGGATAATAACAATAATGATACGATGATACTTATTTACTTACTTACTCACTGGCACTATCGAATCCGTAGGTTCATGCCCGCGCGGACATAAGCTCTCCATACGATACGATAATAATAATAATAATAATAATAATATACATATGATAAATTATACGAGAAACACCAATTAATATATATATATACCTTACACTGGGTAATAATGAAGTCGAGGTTAGAGCAAATATAAATTTAGATTTCTTTTAAAAGATGGCAATGTCCGGCAGCCCCTTATTACTTGTGGTAGGGAATTCCAGTTGCGAGAAGTTAAGCTTTCAGGTTAGTTAAATATTATAATGATATTGTGAAAAGAAAAATTCATGTCTGAAACAGGAATCGAACCTTCTCCAGACTAGTGTGCAGCCCACTACACCATTCTAGACTTGGCACAGACAGTAACAATTCTTTCCACATATACAAATCTATAATTCTCGTTCTGTCCGCTGTCAGGTAGGTGTCACTACCATCGCCAACGACCCGCTTCGTTTAGAAGTATCTATATTTGAGAATTTTACACCACCACTTTTATAAGCAGTAAACGATGTTATTTAACATTTTCCAAAACTGTTATTTTAACACAGTTCCAATAATGGATCATATTATAATATTATAATGATATTGTGAGAATAAAAATAATATGTCTGAAGCTGGAATCGAACCGAGGACCTCTAGTGGGCTGCACACTAGTCTGGACAACTAGAGGTCCACGGTTCGATTCCTGGTTCAGACATGAATTTTTCTTTTCACAATATCATTATCCGATTGAGGGTCTTTCCACTTTTCAGCGGTTGCCCTTTTACCAGCCGGCTGCTGGCCCTTCACATCCACATGTGTCAATCACAGAGGTAGATGATCAACAGTCAGTGTAGGGGTGACATATGGTTAGCATGTCGAGTCCCCCAGCCGTTATAGCTGGTTCCTCAACCTGGAGCCGCTACTTATTGTAGCTACCCAATTGCCTCACGATGCTGGGTGGGCACCGGCCCCCATACTGGCCGAAATACCATGAGAAAATTTCTTCCCCCATGGAGACTCGAACCAGCGCAAGTCCCGTAGCTCTGCGCCAAAGCTTCCTACCTTAACCGCTCGGCTACGGCGCGGGATATTATAATATGATACATTATTGGAACTGTGTTAAAATAACAGTATTGGAAAATGTTAACTAATTAAATATTGTGTATATGTTGGCAGCATCACAGTGTAAACCGCTTCGCGTTCGTTGACGCATGAGCTTGGTGTATGATTGGAACTTAGAATATTTTTTTCCCGTCACATGTTGTAAAGTTATTTCTATGAGGTCATGAAGATGTACTGATTTTTCTAGAAGTAATTTGATTGAGTTTGAGAAATTATACAGAATGCATTGAAGCGATGAAGTGATTGATGTATTACCGGGATATGGTTTACACAACGCATTATCGACACTTCAATGCAATGTTTCACTCTGTGTCTATTTGTTAATAACACTAATACGTTTATTTGTAATTGAAACGGTATTCCCAAAACGATACAAAACCTGTCTTCCAAAAACCAATGTCGAACATTCACATACGTACGCGTTATTGGAACAAATAAAATAAAACATTCTCTATTCAATGCCTAAAGCGAAAGTTGAATTAGCAAAATTTCACTTATAGAAGACTATTACTTCATATATATAATTTCAACGGTCAATTTTTCACTCACTAACACTTTATTTTCACTTTATGGAATATTTATACTCCATATGAATTAAATGAACAGACAGGTGAATGGAGAAGACTACATAACAATGAACTACATGGCCTTTATAGGAAGCCAGATATAATAAGAACAGTTAAGTCTCGTAGTCTGAGATGGGCAGGACATGTTGCACGTATGGGGAATGAAAGACTTGCATGGAAGCTTCTTGTAGAAAAGCCAGAGGGAAAACGCCCAGTTGGTAGACCAAGAATGAGGTGGGAGAATAACATTAACTATGATTTGAAGGAAGTAGATTGTACAGGGAATGATTGGAAAGCATTAGCTCAGGATAGGGATGTATGGAGAGCTTATGTCCCGCGCGGCCATGAACCTACGGGTTCGATAGTGCCAGTGAGTAAGTAAGTAAGTAAGTAAGCATATGAATTAAATGTAAAGTAAAGTAAAGTAAAGTGATCCCAACACAGGCCTCAGGAGGCCCTTGGGGTAGTAGGAGGTTAAGGCTCCCACTTTTTCTAGATAATCGGCACTTTATGTCAGCCGGGTTGTCAGCCCTGCGTGAAGGCCGCCTTTACCCCCAGAACAAGCGTCTGGTACTCATTTCCGTTAGAGGCTGAGTTGACCCCAGGGCCATAGTGATGAATTAAATGTATACTACCATATTATTTTCCATAACTTGGACACCATTTTGGCAACTAATATCAAGAAATGAACAATAATTCTCGTATTTCTTAATGTGCCGTTGTTTAACATATCTGACTTCTTTCAAGTATTGTAGCCATCTTGTTGTTCTGGGAAATATCCCATTTCATTTCTGTTATAATCTGGAAGTTCTGAGTGATCCAACTGAAAAGTAAGCAGTACTACTGGCTGACTCCCATCCAATTCGTCCAATCCCATTTATTTGTTTATAAAAATACAAATTCAAATATTTCAAGTATTTTTAAATGTATTAAATCAGTCAGAAATATATCTAATTATATTAATAGTTTATATATGAACCAGTTTGAATTTCCTATACAGCCTACTTATAAAAATTTGAATTCTCTAAATCAATCTTATTTCCATTCTTAATAGAAATAAATATAATTACTTTTAAATATTAAATAAAAAACCCTTATTATTAATATTATTACATGGGGATAAATATCCAGTTTTAATATTAACAAAGTTTCATGAACCTATGACACTTTGAACATAGTATAATTGTCGAGTTTAATATGTTCTCTCATTCTTAAAAAATCAGATAATTAGAAGTGAGATATTACTTGGAACCCAAAATAAAAAAAAAAATACCTCTAACAGTCGCCATGTTTGTTTTCTCGCAATGTAACATATGCTATACAATTTAATTAACACAATAAATATCTTATACTTCTGATTCATAATTTGCAGGATTTTCTTCCTGTTTATTTCCAAAATCACTCCTCGGAGGAAGACATATTGGAGGTGCATTCACTGTCTATCCATCTCTTGGCTGGTCTTCCTCTTGTTCTTCTCCCGTCCATTGGTCTATCTTCTTTAGCTCTTTTTCCAAGTCGGTTGTATTCCATTCTTTCTATATGACCTTTCCAATATTTTCGTCTATCTATAATAAATTTGGCTATGTCTTGAATATGACATTTGTCCCTAATTTCTGTGTTGTGTATCTTAACGAATAATGTTTTCCTCTCAATAGTTCTTAAGATCTTCATTTCACATGCGCTTATTATTTGTTTAGTTTTTGTTGTATCAGCCCTAGTTTTTGCTCCATATACTATAACTGGTCGAACTATATTTTTGTATATGCGGATTTTGCTTCCTATTGACATCCATCCATAGTAATTCTGCCCGAACGCAGGTCTTTCACTGCAATCATAGCATTTTCAAGCTATGCTTTACTAGGGAATTGTAGGTGTGGTAGCTTCCCCGTTGCTTTCCACACCGGTGAAGGATGATGATGATGATAATGATAAGGATGCTGATGATGGCCATATGATTTCGGGGACCGTTTGGGCCTTAAAGTTTTCCTGACATTTGCCTTACATGTGAGGAAAAACCCCGATACAAATATCACCCAGAAAAACTGTCCCGACCGGGGATCGAAAGCGGGCCCGCTGCGTGAAAAGGCAGCACGCTACCTCGAGACCACAGCGGGACTCTATTGACATAACAAGAAATATATATTCCATAAATCAGTAAATTCGTATCATAAATTTATTCAAATTGGTGAGAAATTCAATTAGTTTACGCAGTTCCTACATTACAGACTTTTTTCCCGTTGCACCGTGTATAACGATGTTTGCAACAGAAGATATTGAGTGAAAAGTAAAGTGGAAACAGAAATTAAGTGTAATTGAAGCGGCAAAGCTGTGCTAAGTGGTGTAACGTTCCTTGCTACTGTTATTGTAGCCCAAGTAATCCATTCTAATGCGTTGCTCTACCTGATTAAATCTCACTCTTTGCTCACAATTTCCAATGAGCGTAGCAATGAACAGAATTTTCATAAGCAGTGCCACGAGTGATTTCCAAATTATCGATAAATTCCCGACTCACGAAGTGAGGAGTGAACTTATGCAGAGAATTTCGAAATCAAGAGTGGCATTTGTAAGGACTATTTAACGAATAAAATTAAGCTGTTTACTCACAAATCATTATTTAATTATACTTATTTAATTTTTTTATATTTAATGTAAACGGCGATGTTTGAAAACAAATGAGAAACGATTGGTACGCTTCATTTGTTCATCACTGCAACCAGATCATATTATTTATTGCCAAAGGATTGCAATATTGTAAGAATGCACCCTAGTGGAGAAATTTGTAACCAACATTATAGGTATTAATGAATTTCTGATGTCCTATTATGTAAATATGTCAATTATATTTTTCTGGAACGTCATTTCCTGGAAAATAATTCGTTTAAGAAACTGCAAACAGTGGTTTTTTTTTGTGATATAATCAATTGCTACAAATGTCTTTATATTATCTCCCGCATGCGCTATCTGCTGACATTCATGCACTATATATACAATCTGGTAGCCGCATTCCTTACAGAGCCAGTCACTGCAAAATAATGCTATGATCTATTCAGAATGTTAAAAAGGAGGAGCTTTCTTTAATATGATGAACTTCAGTTGATAAATTCGAGGCGAAATACGACTGTGATTGGTTGTAAATAAAGGGATATTCACGAATTCAATGTTTTTATTAGATTCCTTTCCTTTACAAAAGGTTGGCAATAATGATCAACATCCGGCATCATGATAGCTGCCGTTGTCTTCCGGAAACGCCACTCCTCTCTGTCCATCCAGTGATCTTCTTACAATCCTCTGACAATGATAGTTGCTTGCACACCCTCTATCCAACTCTCCTTTGGTGCAAGATCGTGCAGAATTCGTGCAAGATCTTCCGAAGGCATGGGCAATGGTTCCAGCACTGGTCGATAGTTTGAGAGAGCTAAATTATACAGGAGATGATTGAAAAATATTAGCTCAGGATAGAGTATATGAAGAACTTACGTTCGCGCGGGCATGAACCAACGGGTTCGACTGGAAAGAATTAGAAAACGGATGAATGCAGAAAGAAGTATAATAGATGAGATTGAATACAACATACTAATATGGCATGGATACGTAAGAAGAATGCAGGATGGAAGGCTATCAAAGGCTGTCTATACATGGAAAATTGAAAGGAGAAACATAAAAGGAAGACCAAGAACAACCTGGAAGAATAACATTCAACATTCAATGAGGAAATTTGGTGTAACAGATGAATACACAGAGGACAGAGAACGATGTAGAACTTTAATTAAGGGAAATTTATGAATGTTTGTTACAAACTGATAGTCTATAAGTCCGTAGTCATTTATGTATTTTTTTTAAAATTCATGTTAATTACTAAGATTGGTTGGAGATAACCCTCAATGATTAGGACAATTCTCAATGAATAAAAATAATCTGTGATTTTAGATTCTGAAAATGGCACCATAAAAGAGAGTTGTATGTACAGAATAAATGTCACAGAAAGTTATGCAAGTGCCCAGATTGTGATGGGCATTGAAATATACTGAAAATCTTACTAGCTAAAACACTGAGCAACAAAAAAACTTTATTTTTTTGTCTCAGAAAGAAAAATATGTGATTCTCATAGTATTTTTCTCCTGAATTCAAATATGATATCGGTTTTTCTCCATCACGCAAGGTTTACGAGAGACAGGCATTTATAATTTCAAACACTTTATAATATTTTCTACATTCGTAACTACAGAACTCACCTAGAAAGTAAGAAATGACGATTTTATGCTATATTTCACCTGTGGAGCATCCCTCTTGATGGTCCAACAATAATCGGCCAGCATATTAGGATTCCATTTGCCTTGATATCTCTTTTTCGTAGCCGAAATCTCCTGAGTTAGCTCATTTGGTTTTATTTTACAATGGACAAATGGCGAAAAAACGTTTATTAAATACTTATTTAAATCCATTAACTGAAATTGAAATAAAAGAAACTGTGGGTGATGGAGAAATTCCGAATACATATTTGAAAACACGATAAAAAAACTGCATTAAGTACAACTATTGGTACTCATGAGACAAAAATCATGTTGACCAGTGTAACCGGCATGAGCTGCTACGCCTAAATAAATTAAATATCATTTTTAACTTTTCGTTTCAGGTGAACTCCTACAGTACAATATATGGCAGCTAGATATAGATAGGCAGGCTACTGACGCGTATTCATGAATATACAATAAGTAACTTCACCCCAAGCGCTCTGGATACGCGATTAAAATCTCTGACGCAATGCATATTACAAACCATCAAATGCTACATAGCAGTAAATGACTTCCATTCGCTAACCAATAATAACCATAGTGCAAAATTAAATAACCGAGTGTTAAAGTTATAATGCGATCATGAAATACAGAGTGTGTTCCGAGGGCGAAAATTTCAGAAGCGGAGATGTTATCGGGAACTCAGAAAACGGCTAAAATCCAAGGTGTTATTCAGGAAAACCAAAGTTATGATCACGATTAACTAACTCACTCGCTTTATCGAACCCGTAGGTTCATGGCCGCGCGGACATAAGCTCTCCATACATCCCTATTCATTCCCGGTATAATCTACTTCCCTCAAATCATGGTAAATGCTATTCTCCCACCTCATTATTGGTCTACCAACTGGAGTTTTCCTTCTGGATTTTCTACAAGAAGCTTCGATGCACCTGTTTCATCGCTCATACGTGCCACATGTCCTGCCCATCGCAGTCTATGAGACTTAACTGTTCTTATTATATGTGGCTTCCTATACATATCATGTAGCTCACTATTATATACACTCAGATTCAACCCAGGAAGTTACTGTGTATTTGGAATAGGGCACTGGGTTGCCATTTTAACAGTATTTTCTTGAGAGAAATCCTTATATAAAACTGAAGATTGCAACACAGCAGGAACATAGTTGTAAGTTGTAGCCGTCTAAGCCACCTCCTCTTAAAGAAAAAAAAAACAGTTACCACTTGTCACTGAACTCGTGCGGATCTGTACTATCCTGTGTGAAAGTGCCGACTCTCATATTTACTATAAAACTAGTTTGCATGTTGTAAAAGAAAAACTATGTTTTTTAAATTATAGTACATAGATTTGGAAAAAAGTACTGCTAACCTTGCCGCTCCACCCCTCCTTAACAAACTAGTACCATTATTATGAGTTTGGCAACATCTACCCGCTGTAGGTAGGGGGACACTGGCGTAGCCCATAAGGTCAGTTGTAACTTCCTGGGTTGAATTAGAGTGCAGTACTTTTACATGCCTCGCGTCATCCGGGTCTAACATCTTATGCTATCATATCCATGTTGTCTTGAGCTGATCACTCATCCATGGAGGCCCTTCATGTCCTAGTGTGGTCATAAGTAAGTATATGTTTTATCAAGATTGTAGGGCCTCCCAGGATGTTCTGGGACCACTTGGGCCTTTATATATCCTCACTTTCTTTTATAGACGAGAAAAAAACCTGAAAAAGCATCACCCAATAATCTGCTGCGGATCGAAACCGTGGCCGCTGCATCTGAGACAACAACGTTACTCTTAAACCACACGAAGCTGGACTAAAAAAATTCCTTTTAGTTTAAATTCTTCAATAAGTAACATTCTATCTATCTATCTACGGTTTTTTTACAGCTACTATCAACTTCCCGTGCCAAACCTCCAAAGCCTACGATCTTGGGCATCTTCACTGCTTATCCCTATCCGGCTTTGATTCGTTTCGTCTTTTAGCATTGTACATATGATTTTTCTACTGAATGAGGAGCTAGCCCACAGCATAAACCCGCAACCAGGAGGACCGGGACATTTTCTGTGTGTTTTCCTCCCATAGCCTTTGAATATCCTTCTTCACAATAATTAACATTCATATTAAAATAAAGAGTACCATTTTCCATTTTCTTGGCTTAATTCAGCACATTTTCCCTTTCATTTTAATCATAAGTAATGCCACGAGTAATTTCCAATTTATCTAGAGAATTTGGAAATCAAGAGTGGCATTTGTTAGGTCTATTTAATGAATAAAATTAAGCTGTTTACTCACAAATCATTATTTAAATATAGTTATTTTAAAATATTTATATATTTAATGTAAACTGCGATATTTGAAAACAAATGAGAAACGTTTGTTATGTTTTACTTGTTCACTACTGCTACCATATTTATTGCGAAATAGAATCGCAATATTGTAAGAATGCACCCTAGTGGAGAAAGAATATACGTAACACATCAAACTATTTATAACCAACATTATAGGTTATTATGATGATCTTGATGAAGGTTTTCGAACTGTAGGCCGTGGTCGTGAGGCTACAGCCCGAAAACCTTCATCAAGATCATCATAGCAACTTCGGTCGTGAAAGTCTACGTGAATACATTATAGGTTATTAATTAATTTCTGACGTTCTATGATGTAAATATATCAATTATGTTTTTCTGGAACGTTAATACATGGGAAATAATACGTTTAAGAAAATGAAAACGGTGGGTTCTTTTTTTGTGGTACAATCAATTGCTACGAATGTTTTTCTATTATATCTCGCAATCAGAATCTGGTTACATTCGTACACTATATAGTCTATGCAATCTGGGAGCCACTTGATAAAATGAAAGTGATAAAATCGAGGCGAAACACGACCGTGATTGGTTGTAAATAAAAATTCATTGAAATGTGATTGGTCATTGACTGTCATTTGGGGCATGAGTTAAATAAAATAGTCATTAATAATGACACGAGTGATTTCCAAATTATCGATAAATTCATGACTCACGAAGTGAGGAGTGAATTTATCTAGAGAATTTGGAAATCAAGAGTGGCATTTGTTAGGACTATTTAACGAATAAAATTAAGCTGTTTACTCACAAATCATTATTTAAATATAGTTATTTTAAAATATTGATATATTTAATGTAAACGGCGATGTTTGAAAACAAATGAGAAACGATTGGTACGCTTCATCTGCTTATTTTGTTCATCACTGCAACCAAATCATATTATTTATTGCCAAAGGAACGCAATATTGTAAGAATGCACTCTAGTGGAGAAAAAATGAAACACATCAAACTGTATATTAATTCATTTCTGATGTCCTATGACAATTATATTTTTCTAGAATGTTATTATCTAGGAAAAAATACATTTAAGAAAGTGCAAACAGTGGTTTCTTTTTTTGGTAGTATAATCAATTGCTACAAATGTTTTTATATTAACTCCCGCATGCGCTAGGTGTTGACATTCATGCACTATATATACAATCTGGTAGCCGTATTTCTTGGAGAGTGAGTCATTGCAAAATAATGCTATGGCCTATTCAGAATGATAAAAAGGGTACTTTCTTTATTATGATAAACTTTAGTTGGTAAATTCTAGGTGAAACACGACTGTGATTGGTTTAAATCAAAATTCACTGAAATGTGATTGGTCATTGGCTATCATTTGGGGCATGAGTTAAGTAGTGTTGAAGATTGCGTCTAAAAACCTCAGCATACTTATCATGTATATATAAACTGTTTGTGTGAGCCCAGTAATAACATACAGCGCTGAGACCTGGTGAATGTCAAAATGTGATGAAAGGCATCATCATCCGGTATCATGGCAGCTGCCGCAGTCTTCCGGAAACCAAACGCCATTCCTCTCTGTCCATCCATTGATCTTCCTCCATTCCTCTGATATTCATAGCTGCTTGTACCCCTTCTATCCAAGTTTTCTTCGGTCTTCCTCCTTTCCATTGGGATCCATTCCATAACAATTTTTGGCAATCTTTGCTCTGGTATTCTTTTGACATGGCCATACCACTGTAACCTTTTTTTTTTCTAAAATGTTTATGATGTCCGGCACCTCTTGTATACCCATAATTTCCCTTATTTCTTTATTTCGTATTCTATCCATTCTAGATTTACAGCTTATCCTTTTACAACATCCATTTCTGTACTTAAAATGTTTTTCATTTCCCTGGTAGCAATTTGCCAGACTTCAGCACCGTATGTTAAAATGCTCTGAATTATGGTTTCTATTTTTTTTTAATATTTTTGCTCCGCCAAACAGGCAATTCATTAAATACAGTAATGGCGATTAATAAAAAATGACAGAATGTGATAGAATAGCGGGAAAAATCAAGCAAGTGACCTAAGGATTCAGAGACAAGTGCGTTGCTTAAATTATCGTAGAGCTACATGGAAGGAATCTAAAAAAATAGACTCTTTGTTTTAACTTTAAAGCTTTCCATGAACTTATCAAAGCGAGTTCTAGTGCACAACCCCTTGCCGTGCCTTTAACATTGCTGTGGTCGTTCTTAAATTCTTGAATGCCCTAAACACCGTGTACCTACTTATATGTGGTTAGCTTGTGTACAGCGTGTCCGTAAAGTTACTTTAACCTCACAGAAACGAAGATGATGTCGTTCTCCTTTCAGAATCTGAAGATAATTTCCAAAGATCTTTACATCAATATAATATAAATGCCAGAAAATACAATATGGAAATTAACACGAATAAGACTAAATGCTTAACAATATCAAAAGAACCAGTAAGATGCAAATTAGAAGTGGAAAGAAAAATTATAGAACAAGTATCAGAATTTAATTATTTAGGTGTATTAATGACAAACACTAAAAAATTAATAAAAGAGGTAAAGAAACAAGCTGATAAAGCAGCACAAATATCAGGGCATATGAAAGATTTAATTTGACGCAACAAACATATGTCAATAGAAAGCAAAACCCGCATATACAAAATGATAGTTCGACCAGTTATCGTATATGGAGCAGAAACTAGGGCTGATACAACAAAAACTAAACAAATAATAAGCACATGTGAAATGAAAATCTTAAGAACTATTCAGGATAAAACATTATTTGATAAAATACACAACACAGAAATTAGAGACAAATGTCATATTCAAGACGTAACCAAATTTATTATACATAGACGAAAATATTGGAAGGGTCGTATAGAAAGAATGGAAGAAAACCGGCTTGCAAAATGAAGATAGACCAATGGATGGGAGAAGAACAAGAGGAAGACCAGCCAAGAGATGGATAGACAGTGAATTCATATCCAATACGTCTTCATCCGAGGAGTGATTTAGGAAATAAACATGATGAAAATTCTACAAATTATGTATAAGAAGAAGAAACGAAAATAAATCACTCACTCACTAGCTTGGTATCTCTCACGTTCATCATCTTCAAGGTATGAGCCTGTTGGCCCGTTCCGCTCCCTGTTGTACAATATTGCAGGCCATCCTTCCATCGCCTCCTCCATGGTATATTTACCTTGTCGTGGTGGAGTGGCTTGCGTGCTTAAATGATCCCGAGAGCTATGCCGGCGGTAGCATTGGTGCCGATAGGGTTACCCATGCCGGACTGGACGAAGATGATAAGCCAGACGAAAAAAGTACATTGGTCGAAAGAATGACGATCTTTAACCGTAAAAATACAATCGTCAAGAAATGCGGAGGCAAATAGTCCCCCAATCAGTTCTATGATTTCAGAGAAGTAGATTGTACAAGGAATGATTGAAAAACATTAGCTCAGGATAGGAATGTATGGAAGCTTATGTCCGCGCGGCCTTGAATCTACGGGTTCAATAGTGCCAGTCAGTTAGATGCTTATCCTTCCAACGTCGTTTCGGTCTTCCTACATTTCTTCGGCCTTCATGTCTACAATAAAATATCTGGGAAATAAGAAATACGAAGACATAGCAAAATATGTTGAAAAAATAACACACCTTCCTAGAAGAACAGCAGTAGCTCTCTTCAGATTGGAAACAGGCCATAACTGTCTGGATGACCACCTTCATAGAATGGGGATTGTCCCTAGAACTATGGGATACTCCTTGTGTGGAGAAAATGTTCTCCTAAGCAAGAAACATTTGCTATAGGCTCTACTGCAGGCAACTAGACCCCGAGAAAAAGGACAGGAAAGACATCGCAGGACTTTATTGGGAAGTTAGAGGACTAATGGAGTCCGTCGCCGTGACGTAGTCGGTAGAGTCCCTACCTTCCACTCCGGCGACCCGGTTCGATTTTAAATCTCCACCTTGGGTTTGGGTATGTGTTCTGTCTTGTGTTTGTATGTGTGAATAAGATAAAAAGGTTAACAAAGGTAAAAAAGAAAAAAAAAAGGAAGAACAGCGTAAACGAAAGAAAAACGAGAAAGGGGAAAAAAAATTAAAAGCGTAAAATAAGTTTTCATTTTAGTCCGTCGCCGTGGCATAGTCGGAAGAGTCCCTACCTTCCACTCCGGCGACCCACGTTCGATTCCCGGCAGGGTAGGGGATTTTAAATCTCCACATTGGGTCTGGGTGTATGTCCTGTCCTTGGTGTCTATATGTGAGAATAAGATAAAGTTAACAAAAAGGTAAAACAAGAAGAAGAAAAAAACAGTGAAAAAATGATGTAAACCAAGCTCCAGCCATTTGAAAACAACAACAGCAACAATAATATTTTTTGTGATGATCAGTATCTGTACGTACTAAATAGGACAGATGATGATTTTAAAAAAATCTTCAAAAATATTGTCATGAGAATAACCTCAACAGCTACATCCCTTCGGAATTATTTAATATCACCTTACATGAAAAAAAATATCATGCCATGAGATTGGGTGGATGGAATGAAAATCTCTTTCTCCGGATGTAACAGTTCTTGTAGGACCAATATCTGACAGCATGATAATAATGCAAAATATTCTTTCGCAAAAAGAATAAAACTTCGAAAAAAGCACAACCAAGAACATAAAAATACACAATTTCAACTGAAAGGGGTTGGGAGGGGGGTTGGAGAGATGCGAGGGAGTTTACTATGACGTCAAAGCTTGGAAGTTTTCATTACGACGGAATAGAGTCCTCATCGACGTCCATCCAAACCGACCAAAACCAGTACCAAGTTATGTGATTATCGTCGCTAAATATCACCAATAATTTATATCTATAAAATCAATTTCACCTCAATATTGTGCTATTACGTATTTTCAAAGTAGTAAATTAAGTCGAGGTCCGGAACCAAAGTTGATTAAACATCTTGCATTTTGTACCTTAATTAAAATATAATAAAAATAACATCTCTCTAAAATACAATTTAAGAATATCTACATCTAAAACAAAAATATTAGCTCTGAAAGGAAAATGTGCAATAAGAACAAAAATAATGATAAACAATGTAATTATAGACCAAGTTCAGAATTTTAATTATTTGGGATGTCATTTAGTCAATGACAGAAATTTAGATCATCATCATCATCATCTGCATTCATGGATTAGGTCTGTTGACCCGTTCCGACTTCAGCCCATCTCTTTCTAGGTCTGCCCACATCTCCGGTGCCTTTAGGTTTGTATTTTGTTATTTGTTTTGGATATCTATCTTCATTTATTCTGTCTATGTGTTGCTTCCATAGAAATTTAGATAACACACTAAAATACAACGATTCAATTATCTATGTGGCACAATTAACCCCACTTTATTGAATAAGACTAGAAAAAGAAACTATTTTGAAGTTTTACAAAGTATTGGCAGTTCCATCTCTTATCTATGGATGTGAAACCTGGACATTAACAAAGGCAGATAGTAAACAAATAGAGGCTGCTGAAATGAAGATGTTGAGAGCAATAGCAGGATACCAAAGAACCGATAAAAAGAAAAACGAAGATATAAGAACAGAACTTAATATATTTAATCTCTGTGAAAGAATAAAGTATTATCAAAATGCTTATCTTCAGCACGTAATGAATGAATAGCGCATACCAAGAAGAATGTATACTTATAAACCAAAAGGGAGAAGAATGTTGGGAAGACCATTGAAGAGATGGAAGGACCAATTCGACCTATAATGAGATCGGAACAGGCCATTGGGCTTAATCCTTGTTGATGATGATGAATTAAAATATAAAATTATGGAATATTCACCTGAAAGGTCCGTCTCCTCAACTTAATTAATTATTTAACTGTAGCGCTTTCGGGATTTGCTCCATCATCGTCAGGATTCAAAACTGGTGTTTCACTGAAGATCTGATAGATGGTGTTATATGTATTGGGTTCGTTTTCGTTTATCAGATTGTCGTTGTTATGAGCTGCTTTCATGATTTCCATCTCTTCGAGTACGTTTATCTTCGCTGAATTATTTTCTCTGTGCATTACTGTTAGGGTGTTTTCAATGTCCTTCGTGGACAACGTGTTCTGCATAACTTGATTTTCCTTCTGCGTGAATAAAGTCTCGAAAATGTTCTTTAAATCTGATGTTAAAACTTCTGTTTGTTCTTCCTATATACAATTTGTTGCAGTCCTTACATGTCAATTTATATACTCCTTTGCTGTTGAAAATGTTATTTTCTTCAATGTTATTGTTTATTATGTTGTTTAATTTGTTATTAGTTCTGTATGCTATTTTTACGTTTTTATCGGCTTTCTTTAGTGTATTGGTTAATTTTGTTGTTTATTTTCCTGTGTATGTAAGTGTTATCCATGTTTTCTTGTTGTTGTCAGATTCTTTTTCTAGTTTAGTTATGTTGGTTATATTGTTCTTCTTATTGTTATATTGTTCTTACGAGTTTATCTATATCTTCATTATAGCCATTGGTTTTTGCCATATATTTAATGTAGTTCAGTTCTTGAATATAATTGTCTTTTGCTTAATGGAAGTTTAATTTTGAATAATACATCAACGGAACACATCATGAATCTTATAAAAGTTGATTTTGTATCTTGTAAGCCCAAGTTTCTCAACAGAGATTTAGGCGCTCTCCCCCTATAGGGAAGAATTTGAACCATACTAATTTAGTTACCCTTGTTTTCGTATAGATGTCATTTGAGTGGTCCGTGGTCAGCGTTCCGCCTCATACTCACATCTAGGAAACCAAGGTAGTACTAGGACGGGAAAATTCGGTAAATTTTTTGCTTAGAGGCATTTTCATTCAGGCTTAAAGATCTTTTACGAGCCTGAAAATCTTCAGACTCGGGACCCACGGCTTAAAGTCCCTCCCGGAGGACTTGCTCCTTGGATTTTCCTATCCTAAAAAATCCATCGACCCCGGCCGGGTTTGAACCCGCGACCCTCGGGACCAGAAGCAAGGAGCATAACCACTAGTCCACCGTGGCCGATTTGATTAAAGATAGGAAGTTTTTATTAAGCAATTATTTAAATTATGTTATGGGTATGAATTGCACAAATTAAACAAAACACAGTACAGTAGTACACAGTTATTAATTCTAATAATTATTAATAAGTTTATTATAAACTTAACATACGGTCAGAGTTATATTTTAATATCCCACTTCACAAATTTCGTATTTTTCACGATACCAGGTTTCAAACTGAATCCCGTTCATCTTCAGTCAAATCTCTGACCATAAGCAGTTCTGCCAACCAAGCCAACAATAATAATACTATCTAAACATGAAATTTAGTACAACTGGTTTTATTCGATGTCTAACCGGTTTTAAAAATTTGAATTAATTCTATATTTAACCGGTCCGGAAACCAAAGCCCCAGGGTCTGGATCTGGACCGCGGTCCGCCAATCGGTAACCCCTGGTATAGAATGGCTTAATAATAATCTACGTTATGGAATTAGGTGATCATCATGATGATGATAATAATAATAATAATAATAATAATAATAATAATAATAATAATAATAACTCATTGGCTATCGAACCCATAGGTTCATGGCCGCACGGACAAAAGCTCTCCATCATTCCAATCCTGAGCTAATGTTTTCCAATCGTTCCCAGTATAATCTACTCCCCTCAAATCATGGTTAATTTATTCTCCCACCTCATTCTTGGTCTACCAACTGGGCGTTTTCCCTCTGGCTTTCCTACAAGAAGCTTCCACGCACTTCTTTCATATTCCATTCGTTCCACATGTCCTGCCCAACGCAGTCTGCGAGACTTAACTGTTCTTACTATATGTAGATTCCTATACATAGCTCACTGTTATGTAGTTTTCTGCATTCACCTGTCTGTTCATCTGTCTTTGGTCTAAAAATATTCCTAAAAACACTCAAATAATCTTAAAATTTTCTCCTCCCTTAAAGTAAGAGTCCATGTTTCGCGTCCATATAACTGGGAGAATAATAGTTTTATATATTTTCAGTTTAACATTTTTTGAGAGAAGTTGGGACAAGTGTCTCTGTAACGCATAATAGCACGCATTTCCAGAATTGAGCCTATGTTTAATTTCTTTGTGCATCTCATTCCTATTTGTAATTATTGTTCCTAGGTATTTGAATTCAGCCACTTCTTCAACATTTCCCTCATTTTCAATAGCTGTCCACCTTTATGGTAAGGGAAGAGAGGACGCAGACTATCTTGAACATTTCGTCAGGTTGTGGTATAACACGAGCCTGTATTGACAGCTGGAAGAGGGCGGGGTGTTGTTTCCACAGGTGGTTTCACTGTCACAGCCATGTCGCATGTCATATTTACAAACAATGAAAAGCTTTACCACGCTGTAAAATACGATACCAAACACTATCTTCCAACACAGTAAAAGGTACATTAAAGTGGCTGTCAAATGCACACAAGCATCAGTAGTGCATTCTAGACCAGGCTACAGCATTCATCATGCCTGAATTATATTGTTCCACATTATCGGAGCGAGGAACTTCCATACAATGTTTTTTTTTTTGTAAATTCTATCGATTGACATTCTACCCTTGACATTTTTTTTATATACATATCATCAATGTTTACACATCTTTCTGTGCCTAAAGATTTATTTATTTTCTTTTTTTCCTCTACTCGTCTCTCTCCATCCACTCCATGTCCTCCAGATCTCTTGTACTCATTCCAGTTCTTATTTCTTGCATCCACGAGTTTCGAGTTCTTCCTTTCCTTCTCCATCCAGGTGGACACCATTCCAATAATTTTCTGGGTAACCTTCCTTGATACATTCGTCATATGTGCCCATACCAATTTAATTGCTTGTATGTTATATAATCTACTACTGAATATCTAACATAACTTTTTCCTCGTATGAGAACACTTCTTATTTTTTCTAATTTAGAACATCTTGTTGCTCTCCTCAATAAATCCATTTCCATTCACATAAGTTTTTGTTGAATTTCCAAACTTGAGCTCCATATGTGACAAGACACTGTTGAATTATATATTAGTAACTTATTTTTTCTGGATATATGTCTGTTCCATAAGACTCCATTCACCATTGCTGTTATTGCTCTACATTTATTTATTCTGTTCTTATAATCACTTTCTTATCTTCTTTATCTACTTTTATCCCAGATACTCAAATTCTTCACATCCTCTAATATACCCCTTTTGATCTTCTAACGTTAAATCTTCGGTTTCAGCTCCACATCCCATATAAAATGTATTTTTTTCTCTAAATTTATTTTCAAACCCGAGTTATCGTATTCGTTTAATAATTTTCTGAACATAAACTCCATGTCTTCATATTCTTGAGCAATTATTATCTGGTCATCCGCAAATAGCAGTAAATGCTGACCCATCTCCAATTGATACTCCCATGAAAATACTTAATTTATTTTACAAATCTTTATCGATTCTACTTAGTATTGGTAATTATTAGAGAGCGGAATTTGTTCCACGATGTTCGATGGCTTACTTGTACTGATATTCAAATACCTAGGAACAATAATCACAAATAGGAATGAGATGCACAAAGAATATAACATATGATCAATTCTGAGAATGCATGTTATTATGCATTACAACTCCTTTAAAAAATGTTAAACTGAAAATATATAAAACTGTTATTCTACCAGTTATATTATATGGATGTGAAACATGAACTCTTACTTTAAGGGAGGAGAAAAATTACGAGTATTTGAGAATAAAGTTCTCAGCAAACTTTTTGGATCAAAGAGAGATGAACAGACAGGTGAATACATAAGACTGCATAACAGTGAACTACATGGTCTTTTGTAGGAAACCAGATATAATAAGAACAGTTAAGTCTCGTAGACTGCGAAATACAGGACATGTGCGACGAATGGAAAATCAAAGAGGAGCATGGAAGCTTCTTGTAGAAAACCAGAGTAAAAATGTCCAGTTGGTAGACCAAGAATTAGATGATTTGAGGGAAGTAGATTATACAGGAGATAATTGGAAAACATTAGCTCAGGATAGGAATGTGTGGAGAGCTTATGTCCGAGCTGCCATGAACCTATAGGTTCTATAGTATCATTGATTTAGTTAGTTTTTACAGTTAGGGTACATGCCTGATAAGATATTTCGAATAAACACACTCGAGCAACGGTTATTCTATTGTGTTCTGCCCGAGGGCAGGTCTTTTACTGCAATCATAGAATTTTCATACTATGCTTTGCAGCTTTACTAGGGAATTATAGGTGTGGTAGCTTCCCGTTGCTTTCCACACCGGTGAAGGATGATGATGATGGCCAGATGATGTTCTGGGACCTTTTGGGCCTAAAAACTACCCGACATTTGTCTTAAGGGTGAAGAAAACCCCCGAAAAAAAAACTCACCCAGAGCCTGTCCCGACCGGGAATCGAACCGGCCCGCTGCTTGACAAGGCAGCACGCTACCTCGAGACCACAGCGGTGGATCGGTTAGTTATTAGCCAGTAAAAGGTAAAGTAATCCCACTACAGGCCTCACGAGGCCCTTCGGGTAACAGGAGGTTGAGGCTCCCACTTTTCCTAGACAATCGGCACTTGATGTCAGCCCTGCGTGAGTGCCGCCTTTAACCCCACAACATGCGTCCGGTACTCATTTCCGTTAGAGGCTGAGTCGACCCCAGGGTCATAGTGCCACCAGAAGGTTTGGGTCAGTTTAAAAATCCTGACCCCACCGGGACTCGAACCCTTGTCCTTCCGGCTTGTAGCGCAGTGCCTTAACCACTACGCTACGGCGTGGATAAATAAATTCTAAAAAAAATCCAAGTGCGGCAGGCCTAGAAAGGCCTTTGGCCTACCAGCCGGCTGCTGGCCTCACATCCACATGTGTTAATCACAGAGAGAGACGATCATCTAGCCAGTGTAGAGGTAATATGTGGTCAGAATGTCGGGTCACCCAGCAGGTTTTCTCAACCTGGAGCCGCTACTTATTGTAGCTACCCAAATGCCTCACGATGCTGGGTGGGAATCGGTCCCATACTGGCCGAAATACCATGAGAATATTCCTTCCCCCATGGGGACTCTAACCAGCTCAATTCCCGTAGCTCTGCGCCAAGTCATCTTGCCTTAACGACTGGAAAAATACATGCAAAGTATAAAATACTAAGAACTGATTTAGATTAGATTAGATTTATTTAGCCTGGTGGAGTTAAGGCCATGTGGCCTTCTCTTACACTCACCAGGACAAACATAAATATTACATCAGAATATAACAATCTCAATTAACTCTAATATTAAATACTAAATAAAACTTTGATCAAAAAGATAATATATTATATTACGATCTATAATGCAACCAGTTAATATTAGTTAAAATTAAGACTAAAACTAATAATAAAATGTATACAAGCAACACATAATTAATTGCCCCTGTCTAATGTATTTAAAAAACAAAGAAAAATAATGAGATATAGAAAACTAATTTTACGATTACACAATATTTAAAACAAAACAAAATATGTGTTATTCTTAATATTATTTTCATAAATAATTAAATTTATTAATTGTTAAAAGAATATTATCAGTGAGGTGTATCAGTTAGTTTATCATTAAATAATTGTTTAGTTTGTTTTTGAAGGATGTTATAGTTTAACAGTCCCTGACATGGGGCGGAAGGAAATTCCATATTTTGGTAAATGAGACCGTAAAAATATAATGAATAATATACAGTGTGATGAGGAGGGATATAAAGGACAATTATTCCGCGGAGGGAAATTTACGTAAAAGGTAGGTACGCACACATCAGACAATTCTAATTAAAACTTTGCAAAACTAAAACTTAATACGTGTGTAACTTAGCACATCGTAAAACGCTAAGAGAGTTGGCGTAAAGTGTTTTATAGTGAAATAAGTAAGCTGCTTGTAGATAAAACCAGAGAGTCTAAAGGTTAGAAGATGTTTTAAATTCTTCCATGGCTTTAAGAGAGGAGCAACAGGCGATCGAAGCTCACAGCCCTTTAGCAGTTTTCTCAAAGACAAAGGAAAAACGGTCTTAAAGACCTTGTTAGTGAGACACAAAGGATATCAGAAACTGTAGAAAATCTCAACATATTCTCTCCCCGCCTGAAACTTTTTTATACCTCCCTTAAAAATCAGGAAAAATGCACACAGCTTATTTCAATAAAGAATATCTTAGTTCTAGTACATGACAGTCTTTCTCTCATTATATTTAAAACCATAACTAGAGACCGGATGTTAGGGAAAAAGCCTATAGTTATTTATTATAGCTATTGTAAAAGTGACTTCATATAAGTTCATACCAACGATCCTAGAATTGTTTTCCATGAAGTTCATTTTGCCTATAAATGCCTACTTCAGCTTTCAATACTTATAAATGTCTATTTGCCATTTTTTTCTCGAAATTAACTTAGTATTTCAATGAAATTAATTGAAATGGAGAAACTTCATGACACATATAATTGCATAGAACCCTCAAATCGATTGACAATATTATTTTTGATGTTGGAAACACAGAATTCAGTCTGTAGTCCTTGTTCACAGACAAAGTGGTGCCATAAGTGCATGTGGCATTTTTTTTTCTGTTTTGACTTTTTTTCCCCCTTTAGAACAGTAGTTTCACGATTCCTAAAGAATAGACAACAGTAAATAAGTAAAAGACAAAATGATAAATTTCGTGAAAGAATTTGGTGCGGAAATACTCTCAAGTGATGGTTCAATATTGTTTTGCAAAGTGTGTAAAATTTCAGGGAAATGCACATACACGCTGCAAAACATAAGTATTCTCTTTGTAAAAAGGCAAAACAAGTTCCAAAATCATCCCTGATATCTTCCTATGTTATTGATATCATATGTTTATATTCTTTACGTAAAGATGTATGTTCAACTTTTATAATATTCATGATGTGTTCCGTTGAGGTATTATTCAAAATTAATATATAATTATGGAATGTTCACCTGAAAGGTCCGTCTCCTCAACTTAATTAATCATTTAACTGTAGCGCTTTCGGGACTTGTCCCATCATCGGCAGGATTCAAAACTGATGTTTCACTTAAGATCTGGTAGAGGGGGTTGCATGTATTGGGTTCGTTTTCGTTTATCAGGCTGTCGTTGTGAGCTGCTTTCATGATTTCCATCTCTTCGAGTACGTTTATCTTCGCTGGATTATTTTCTCTGTGCATTACTGTTAGGGTGTTTTCAATATTTAACATGCGATGTCCTTCATGGATAACGTGTTTTGCATAGCTTGATTTCCCTTCTGCGTGAATGAAGTCTCGAAAATGTTCTTTGAATCTGATGTTAAAACTCCTGTTTGTCCTTCCTATATAAAATTTGTTGCAGTCCTTACATGTCAGTTTATAAACTCCTTTGCTGTTGAAAATGTTATTTTCTTCAATGTTATTGTTTATTATGTTGTTTAATTTGTTATTGGTTCTGTATGCTATTTTTACGTTTTTATCGGCTTTCTTTAGTGCATTGGCTAATTTTGTCGTTTCTTTTCCTGTGTATGTAAGTGTTATCCATGTTTTCTTGTTGTTGTCAGATTCTTTTTCTAGTTTAGTTATGTTGGTTATGTTGTTCTTCCTTTTTTGTTTTTTTACGAGCTTATCTATGAATTCTTCATTATAATCATTGGTTTTTGCCATATACTTTTTGTAGTTGAGTTCTTGGATATAATTGTCTTTGCTTAATGGGAGTTTCAACATTCTACTGACTAAGCTATTAAATGTACTAATTTTCTGTTGAAAAGGGTGTGTAGAATTTTTGTTTATGGCCAGAGCATTGTTTGTGGGTTTCCGGTAGATACCGATTTCTAGTTTATTGTTGTGTAGATTTTTGGTTATAGACAAATCTAAATAGTTTATGCTGTTATTAACTTCTATTTCTTCGGTGAAAGTGATTTTTTCATGCATGTTGTTTAAGTCTTGTAGTATTTCTTTTTCTTTTCTGTTTTCATTGTCATATATTACTAGTACGTCATCGACATATCGTATTATTAGTTTTATGTTGAATTTGTGTATTAGTTCCTCAAAATGTTTATTTTCCAGTTCTTGTAGGAAGATTTCTGCCATTATTCCAGATGTAGGACTCCCCATCGGGATCCCGTCTTCTTGAATAAATAGTTCATTGTTAAATTGGAAGTAATTTTGCTTTATTGTTGTTATTAGTTTGTTTAACTGATTGATATAGTTATCTTCAAGTTTACTGTCTGTTAGTTTTTGTTTTATTATGTTTGCTGTTTCGTTTATCGGGATATTTGTGTAGAGGTTTTTTATGTCGAATGACGTCATTTTAGTATTCCTATTGATTTTTAAATGCTGTAGTTTGTCTGCTAGTTCAAATGAGTTCTTAATTGTGTAACGATTTTCAAGTTTGACATCATTTCTCATTTTCTGAGCGACTAATTTGGAAATTTTATAGTTAGGAGCATTCATGCAATTAACAACTGGTCTTATGGGAATGTTGTCTTTATGGATTTTTGGAAGGGCTTTCATTACTGGAGGTACGGGAGTATTATTTACCCATTTGGCGTTTTTGTATTTATTATGTTCATTATTGGTTGTGTTGGTGATTAGAGGGCATGATTTTAGTGCTTATTTTATTTGTCTGCTATACTTTCCTGTGGGATCTTGCATTTGCACTTCAGTGTTGTCAACTCGATTCCAGCCTTGCATTATTCAATATTCTAGAGCCATGACACTGGGGGAAGTTTGGCAACATCCCTACTCGATAAGATACTGTGGCTGCTGTTTGGCGTGGTGGGGGGGTGCTGTGAAATGGTGTGAGAATATAACGTGTACTTTTCTAAGAACGATGTCAGCGCTGTAGGGACACAGATCCGTTGGTTCGAGCTTAACTAACTCCCTGGCACTATCGAACCCGTAGGTTCATGGCCAAGCGGACATAACCTCTCCATACATCCCTATCCTGAACAAATGTTTTCCAATCATTCCCTTCATAATCTACTTCCCTCAAATCATGGTTAATGTTATTCTCCCACTTCATTCTTGGTCTACCAACTGGGCGTTTTCCTTCTGGTTTTCCTACAAGAAGCTTCCATGCACGTCTTTCATTTCTCATCCGTGCCACATGTCCTGCCCATCACAGTCTAGAGACTTGACTGTTCTTATTATATCTGGTTTTCTATAAAGGTCATGTAGTTCACAGTTATGTTGTCTTCTCCATTCACCTGTCCGTTCATCTCTCTTTGGTCTAACATTTTTCCTAAGAACTGTATTCCCAAATACTCGTAATCTCCTTTCCTCCCTTAAAGTAAGAGCCGATGTTTCGTATCCATATAATATAGCTGGTAGAATAACAGTTTTATATATTTTCAGTTTAACGTTTTTTTTAAAGGAGTTGGGACGACAAAACTCTGGAATGCAACATTTAAATTAAAAACAAACAATATTTACATAATTTATTTTAAATTTAAAAATAACATGTGATATATAAATGTAATATTGCCAGATCCCACACAAAGTACCGTGGTGATCATTTTTTTCTAAGTTATTTTTAAAAAAATCAGTTTGAGATAAATACTTATTACATTACATTTATAACTATACTATGTTGCAATCTTAACTTTTAGAAACTAAAAATCCGCTCCCTAGTAATCAGCCATTTGCATTATTACTTGTAACAATTTGAAGAAGTAAATTGCTGCCCCACGTTGTGGCGACATTTTGAAGCAGCAATTTTCTTCATGCCCGATGTTATACTAACATTTTGAAGAAGGATTGGTGTCCCAAAAAGAGTTACTGGTTCAGGTTGGGTTTAATTATCGGTAGAGCCGGATTCTCTTCTCAAGGTCGGAAGTTGGTACACTGGATAGGAAAACACTTCAAAATCATAAAAAAATTGTTTCTTGTAGAAATGATTACAAATTTATTCACTTTGTAGGTTCCCAGCAGATTAAGTAAATGTAAGTGGTATTACTCTTCACTATCAATTAAAATAAATTCTTTTCTTGAATCAATTATTCTTGTATTAAATATTACATTTTATCATGAGAACTCTTCTTGCTTCTATTTTTGTGGAAAGTTATATGCAGAATGAATAGAGTAATTCTTTTATAATTTTTAAAGAACATTATTACATCACATGATGGTAATTTTAAATTCGATTGGTTAATAGTCCATTAAATATAAGGTTTAAATTTGATTTGTTAAATCAAAAAGTAATTGTTTTAACATCCAATCAGAATTTAGTATACTTTCATTTAAAAATATGAAGATAAGCAGGTGTTCTTATTACAGTTATAACAGAAAGCTTTATTATTCTGACAACAATGACTTAAAACAATTTTAAAAGCTGTTATGTAATACAATTTCTTTAATTGTTACTGAGACGTCCACCGCTGTGGTCTCGAGGTAGCGTGTTGCCTTGTCACGCAGCGGGCCCGGGTTCGATCCCCGGTCGGGGCAGTTTTTCTGGGTGAGGTTTTTTTCGGGGTTTTTCCTCACCTGTAAGACAAATGTCAGGAAAATTTTAAGGCCCAAACTGTCCCCGAAAACATATGGCCATCATCATTATCATCATCACCATCATCCTTCACCGGTGTGGAAAGCAACGGGAAGCTATCACACCTACACAATTCCCTAGTAAAGCTGCAAGAATAGCATGAAAATGCTATGATTGCAGTGAAGGACCTGCCTTCGGGCAGAATTACCATGGATGGATGGATGTTACTGAGACATTTTTATTCAACAATGAACAACAATGAATTATTTAGATGTTTTTCTTTATTTAAGTTATATTTAAATATTAAAAGAATTTTAAAATACAAAATTGCTAACTTAAACTTTCATATTTATAGTAATATTAAAATACTGCTATAAATTAAACATATTAAAGTCGTTTCAATCAGTAATGTCATTTTACAAAACGAAATGCTAATCGCATCTATTAAATATACATTTTGTAAATTGAAATATTTTTATTTAGTCTTATAATAAAATAACTACTAATGATATGAACTTGTAATTTATGTCCATATAAGTTCTAAGGAAGAATAATTAAGTGCATAAGATTTGCTGATGATATGGCTTTGCTAACAGAAGATGCAATGACACGGAGGAACATGCTGATGGAGCTAAATGACAAGTGAAAGGATCATGAGATAAGATAGATATAAATAAGACGAAGAACATGATTTTAGGATGGAAACTAGGGACGATAAACACGAGGATTAAAGATGAGGCCATTGAGCAAGTGGAGAGCTTCAAATACTTGGGTTGTACTATCAGTAGTAACATGAACTGCGGTCAAGAAGTAAATCAGAGGATAGCAATGGAAAAATAAGATTTTAACAAGAAGAGAAGCATTTTCTGCGGACCTTTGGCAAAATAATTACGAAGAGGCTAGTGAAGTGCTTTGTGTGGAGTGTAGCATTCTATGGTGCAGAGACTTGGACATTGCGATGGAATGAGGAAAAGGGACTGGAAGCTTTTGAGATGTGGATATGGAGAAGAATGGAATGTATAAAATAGACAGAAAAATAAAAAATAAAAATGTGCTAGACAGAATCGGTGAAGGGAGAACAATGGCGGAACTCATAAAGAAGAGGAAACTAAGTTAGAGTGACCACTGGCTAAGAAGAAACTGCCTGCTGACGAATGCCCTAGAAGGAATGGTGGACGGAAAGGTTAGAGGCAGAAGAATACATCAGATGATAGACAATATTAAAATAAATGGTTTGTATGCGAATATAAAAAGGAAAGCTGAGTTAAGGAAAGAGTGGAGAATGCTGAGTTTGCAGTGAAAGACCCACTCTTCAACAGAACACTATATATATATATACACACACACACAATGTCCACCGCTGTGGTCTCGAGGTAGCGTGCTGCCTTGTCACGCAGCGGGCCCGGGTTCGATCCCCGGTCTGGACAAGCTTCTTGAGTGAGGTTTCTTCGGGGCTTTTCCTCACCTGTAAGACAAATGTCAGGAAGCTTAGGGCCCAACGGTCCCCGAAAATCATCCAGCCATCATCATCATCATCATCATCCTTATCATTATCATCATCATGCTTCACCGGCGTGGAAAGCAACGGGGAGCTACCACACCTATAATTCCCTAGTAAGGCTGAAAAGTATAACATGAAAATGCTATGATTGCAATGAAAGACCTGCCCTCGGGCAGAACTACTATGGATGGATGGATGGATGGATGGATGGATATATATATATATATACACACACACCCTTGCATGTATACTTGTAAAATTATTAATTACTTTGTCCTGGTTTATTTACACGTTGGTGAAAGTTATGTCCCTTTCTGTTAATATAACAATCGCTGGAACTGCAATGCTCAACTTTGTATAATAGTAAAGTGCTGAAATGGCACACGAAATAAAGGAACATCTACACACGATGATGTAAGCATCTAGGTAGCGATAGTGTAATGTTTTCTCGCCATCACTGTTAAGTTGTGTTGCGGGTTGCTATCGATTTAGGCGTTGCTATTGAAAACTGCCACAAAACCACACGAGAAGTGCAAGCGATAAGCGTCACACGCAGATATTTCTATCACAATTGTGTATTTTATCAAACTAAACACAATACCATCAGAAAACAAACCTATTTATTTATACGTTCCATTTCTCTAGTGGCGCATTTTACATTTTAAAATATTAAATACTGTATGCTATTATTTTCCCGAGTATTTGAGAATAAACTCCACCACTGCCGGTCCCAAGTCCTGATGAGAAAGGTTTTGAGGGAGGAGTAACACCTCGTTAAAAACCCTAGGTTCAGCTGACCTTGTGAGGGTCCCTAGCCAGGGTAACGGTGAAGACACCAAGGGCGGATGCAGCAGGGTAGGAGACCTACGGTATGGTGCAGACGGCGGATGAGAGAATAAAGAGTGGACCAGACTATTAGCTGCATGGTGGACTGCGACGTTTCTGGTCCTCCAGGTTGGGGGTTGATGCTATGAGCCATACATTGTAAAAAAAATTAATGCTAAAAACCCAAAAAAAAAAAATTTTTTGCAAATTCCCCAGGTTGTCTTTCGACATTCCTGGTGTTATCTCCTGGCATGGCGTATTTGTAACCCACTTCTGAGGTTGGGGCGCCTGGGAAGCGGGGTTACGTTGCCCCGATGATATGACGGGTGATGATGATAGTGGTGCGCCAGGAGAGCCCCTAATCTTAAGCTTAATCTAAGATGAACATGAATGATGATGATGGCGATGGCCATATGATTTCGGGGACCGTTTGGGCCTTAAAGTTTTCCTGACATTTGTCTTACAGGTGAGGAAAAACCCTGATAAAAACCTCACCCAGAAAAACTGTCCGGACCGGGGATCCAACCCAGGCCCGCTGCGTGAGAAGGCAGCAGCAAACCAAAATATATAATTCTATATTTTGGTTGAAGATAAATGTGTATATAACAGAAACAATCCTGAAATAAATAAAATAAATTGAGAATAAAGTTCTTAGACTTTTTTTTTTGGGCCGAGAAGAGATGAACAGAGAGGTGAATGGAGAAAACTTCATTATAGTGAGCTACATGATATGTATAGGAAGCCAGATATAATAAGAACAGTTAAGTCTCGTAGACTGCGATGGGTAGTGCATGTGGCACGTATAGGGGATGCAAGAGGTGCATGGAAGCATTGGTAGGAAAACTAGAGGGAAAACGCCCAGTTGGTAGACCAAGAATAAGGAAGGTAGGAGAATAACATTAACCATGATTTGAGGGAAGAAGATCATACAGGGGATGATTGGAGGAAAACATTAGTTCAGGATAGGGATGTATGGAGAGCTTATGTCCGCGCGGCCATGAACCTATGGGTTCCATAGAGCCAGTGAGTTAGTTATTACTTTACTAAATGATTACTCGGCATTGATCGGGTATTTATTTATCATGAACTTCTTGTCACCAATCTCGGTTGATTCGACATTTTATATTTTAACCCTTCTCACTCCCATGCTGATGAGGATTGAATTTGCAATTAAACGGTGCTGGAAGTGTCCATTTTACCGTCCCCGAAAACTACGGACTCTACTAATATCAGCCATTTTTTTTTTATTATTTCTACGTATAATCCTTCTCTTATGTGCATTTAGAAGAAACAGGTCTACAACAGATCAGATTTTTAGTATAAGACAGATTTTAGAAAAGAAATGGGAATATAATGGTACTGTACATCAACTATATGTAGACTTCAAAAAAGCATATGATTCAATTAAGAGGGAGAAGTTATATAGTATCCTGCTGGAGTTCGGAATTCCCAAAAAGTTAGTTAGACTTATACGAATGTGTCTAAATGGCTCAACGAGTAGGGTGCGTGTAGGCAAACAGTTTTCAGACACTTTTGAAATCCAGAATGGGTTGAAGCAAGGAGATGCACTATCTCCTCTACTATTTAATTTTGTACTAGAGCATGCCATTAAATCTTTAGAGAATAAGGAAGGCTTACAACTGAATGGTATTAATAAGCTGTTAGTTTATGCTGATGATGTGGTACTACTGGCCGATAGCGAGGAGATACTAAAGGCCAACACGCACACACTATTGAGTAACACTAAGAAATTAGGACTGGAAGTAAATATCAGTAAAACTAAATATATGGTCACACGTAGAAATACATTATATAATGGAAATGGACAGCTAATGACAAATGAGGGAAAGAAATTTTGAGGAATTGGCTGAATTCAAATACCTAGGAACAATAATCACAAATAGGAATGAGATGCACAAAGAAATTAAACATAGGCTCAATTCTGGAAATGCATGCTATTATGCATTGCAGAGACTTTTGATGCCCCAACTCCTTTCAAAAAACGTTAAGCTGAAATATATAAAACTATTATTCTACCAGTTATATTATTATGGGTGCGAAACATGGACTCTTACTTTAAGGGAGGAGAAAGGAGATTACGAGTATTTGAGAATAAAGTTCTTAGGAAAATTTTTGGACCAAAGAGAGATGAACAGACAGGTGAATGGAGAAGACTACATAACAATGAACTACATGGTCTTTATAGGAAGCCAGATATAATAAGAACAGTTAAGTCCCGTAGACTGCGATGGGCAGGACATGTTGCGCGTATGGGGAATGAAAGACTTGCATGGAAACTTCTTGTAGGAAAGCCAGAAGGAAAACGCCCAGTTGGTAGACCAAGAATGAGGTGGGAGAACAACATTAACTATGATTTGAGGGAAGTAGATTATACAGGAAATGATTGGAAAGCATTAGCTCAGGATAGGGATGTATGGAGAGCTTATGTCCGCGCGGCCATGAACCTACGGGTTCGATAGTGCCAGTGAGTAAGTAAGTAAGTAAGTAAGTATAATCCTTCTCGTCCACCTAGGGGTGAGAGGTTGTATTTTTTTATCCTCAAAGACTGTAGGTTATAATGCACGAAGTTTGGTTCAGATTGCTCCTCTTTCATTTCCCATATCCTGTCCAGCACAGGCCAATGTTAAAGTTTTTTGCCATAGATTCTCTTAAGTAGTCACCGCCCGGAGATCCGAATGCTAGACTTCTTTACCATCGAAAAATTTACCATAGTGGAACACATGTCCGCGTTTCTTAACGATAGTATTTTATTTTTAACGGTCAAAGATGGTCATTCTTTCGACTATTTTTTTTTGTCTGTTGTATTCCCCTTTGACTGTCCGGAATGGGGGCGGGGACGCTTATGGCAGCAATGTTACCGCCAGCATAGCTCTCGGGGGCATTTAAGCTCACAAGCCACTCCACCACAAGGTAAAGATACATCGGAGGGAATTTAATGCACTAAAACGTATTTTTTTATGAAACAGAAAATTACATTCATATTGTACTATACATAGTCAATAAAATCCCAAATCACCACATTAAAAAGTAAAAAGAGCCAAAGCGTGTCAATAGCGGTACTATCATTATCGTACGTAATGCCACGAGTGAATTTATCTAGAGAATTTGGAAATCAAGAGTGGCATTTGTTAGGACTACTTAACGAATAAAATTAAGTTGTTTACTCACAAAAAATTACTTTAAAATATTTATATATTTAATGTAAACGGCGATGTTTGAAAACAAATGAGAAATGTTTGGTTCTTTGATTTGTTCATCCATTGCAACTTGATCATATTATTCATTGCTAAACAGGATCGCAATACTGTAAGAATGCACCCTAGTGGAGAAAAAATGACACACATTGAACTGTATATTACTGTATAACCAACATTATAGGTTATTAATTATATTTTAGGAAACAGCTCAGTAAAATCATTATTTAAAAACACAATTACCAAATGTGTAGTTCGAAGGAATCCGTTCATCATCATAATCATCATCAACAACAAGGATTAAGCTCAATGGCCTGTTCCGATCGCATTGTAGGTCGAATTGGTCCTTCCATCTCTTCAATGGTCTTCCCAACATTCTTCTCTCTTGTGGTTTATAATTATACATTCTTCTTGGTATGCGCTATTCATTCATTCGTAATACGTGCTGAAGATACGCATTTTGGTAATATGTTATTCTTTCACAGAGATTAAATATATTAAGTTATGTTCTTATATCTTAGCTTTCTTTTTATCGGTCCTTTGGTATCCTGCTATTGCTCTCAACATCTTCATTTCAGCAGCTTCTATTTGTTTACTATCTGCCTTTGTTAATGTCCAGGTTTCACATCCATATATAAGAGATGGAACTGCCAACACTTTGTAAAACTTCAAAATAGTTTCTTTTCTAGTCTTACTCAATAAAGTGCGTTTAATTGTGCCACATAGATAATTGAATCGTATTTTAGTGTGTTTATCTAAATTTCTGTCATTGCCTAAATGACAACCCAAATAATTAAAATTCTGAACTTGGTCTATAATCACATTGTTTATCACTATTTTGCTCTTATTGCACATTTTCCTTTCAAAGCTAATATTTTTGTTTTAGATGTAGATATCCTTAAATTGTATTTTAGAGAGATATTATTTAATGTATAAAGGGATTGTCGCAGAGCATTTTCTGATGCTGTCATTATTACTTGCATTTGATAGTCTAAGTAGAAATAAATTATGGAACATACTAGAAATGAAAGAAATTCCTCAACACCTTATAAGAGTCATTCAGAGTTTATACGAGGGCGGATCGGAAAGTAATGCACAATAATTTTTTTCTGCCTTGGTATTGCAGCTAGAATGTTGTATTTTCACAGAGATATAGTTTGAAGTTTTCACTACAGATGGTATTTTTTTCTCAGGTGCACCTCTTGCGAGAGAAGCTTGAACTATGCAACAAAGATGGCGCGCATGCTACAGTCGTCCACCTGTGAGGGACGGATCGGATCGGAAAGTAACGCACAATAATTTTTTTTTAAAAGTTTAATAGTAAAAAAAAAGGAAAAAAATCACAAATGAACTTACATCTTTTACCTACTTTTCGACATAGTCACCAACTTTCTCAACACATTTTTCACATCGTGTTACCAGTTTCAATATGCCCTGTTCGTAGAAGTCCGTTTGGTTGGAGTGTAGCCATCTGCGCACTGCTGATGCCTGCTTTGTTTCGGGCGTGTAGTGGTACGCCCACGACTCATCACCTGTGACGATTCCTTCCAGAAAGTCATGTCCTTGTGCGGTGTACCGCGTTAAGTGGTCCAAGCTTGCCATCATTCGCTGGCCCTTGTGGTCGTCTGTCAGGTTCTTAGGCACCCAGCGAGCACTAACTTTACGGAATTTCAAATTTTCATGAACAATATCGTACACCGCACCATAGGAAATGTTTGGCCCACAAAAATCGAACAACACTTCTCTGTTCCTCACAGGTGGACGACTGTAGCATGCGCGCCATCTTTGTTGCATAGTTCAAGCTTCTCTCGCAAGAGGTGCACCTGAGAAAAAAATACCATCTGTAGTGAAAACTTCAAACTATATCTCTGTGAAATTTCAACATTCTAGATGCAATACCAAGGCAGAAAAAAATTATTGTGCGTTACTTTCCGATCCGCCCTCGTATATAGAAAGAAATTTTAAAATAGACTGCGGGGATAAAATTAGGACAAAACATAGAAATAAACCAGGGAGTAAGACAGGGGCGTCCATTGTCACCAGTATTATTTAATTTATACTTGGACCATTTCATAAATGAATGGCAAGAACAAATTAATATAAATAGTGTATTGACAACTCTGCTTTTTGCAGACGAATCCGTTCATTATTTGCTATATTCAACGTATTTGTTGGAGAGTCAGTCACTGCGAAATAATGCTCTCACCTGTTCAGAATATTACAAATGAGGAGCTTTCTTTATTTTCGTAAACAATTTCGATAAATAGCGAGGTGAAACACGACTTTCATTGGTTGTAAAACAAAATTCATTGAAACGTGATTGGTCATTGACTCCCATATGGGGCCTGCGATAAATAGTCACCAAGAATATCCTATTTATTAAATATAAGTAACTAACTAACTAACTGGCGCTATCAAACCCGTAAGTTCACGGCCGCGCGGACATAAGCTCTCCATATATCCCTATCCTGAGACAACGTTTTCCAATCATCCCCTGTATAATCTACTTCCCTCAAATCATAGTTAATGTTATTCTCCCACCTCATTCTTGGTCTACCAACTGAGCGCTTTCCCTCTGGTTTTCCTACAAGAAGCTTCCATGCACGTCTTTCATTCCCCATTCGTGCCACATGTCCTGCCCATCGCAGTCTACGATACTTAACTGTTCTCATATCTGGCTTCCTATAAAGACCATGTAATTTACTGTTATGCACTATATACATACTGAATTCTTGCCTATTTTGAAAACATTAAGATAGCAAGGAAAATACTTTAAAGTTTAGGCTAAAAAAACTACTTTTCAAGAGATTTGAAGAAGTAGGTAACTTTGTCCCACGTTGTGGTGACATTTTGAAGAAGTAATTCTCTTCATGCCCGATGTTGTAGTAACATTTTGAAGAAGGATTTATGCAAAAAAAAAATAATTACTGGTTCAGGTTGGGTTTAATTTTCGGTAGAGCCGGATTCTCTTCTTAGGGTCGGTAGTTGGTACACTGGATAGGAAAACACTTTAAAAATCACTAAAAACTGTTTCTTGTAGAAATCATTTCACATTTATTCACTTCTTAAAGTTTCGAGGAAATTAAGTAAATGTAGGTGGTATTATTCTTCACCGTCAATTAAAATTAAAGTATTTTCTTTTCTTGAATCAATTATTTTTCTTGTATTAAATTTATCAGGAGATCTCTTCTTGTTTCTATTTTCGTTGAAAGTTGTATGCAGAATGACTAGTGTAATTCTTTTATAATTTTAAAGAACATTATTACATCACATGATGTTATATTTAAATCCTATTAGTTAGTAGTTCTCTAAATACAAGGTTTACATTGATTTGTTAGATAAGCAAGTTAAAACAACATCAAATCAGAGTTTAGTTTACTTTCATTTAAGAATATGAAGTTAGGCAGGCGTTCTTATTACAGTTATAATAGAAGACTTTACAATTTTCACAACAATGACTTAAAACGATTTTCTTCTACTACAAGGTTTTAGGCTATGCAGCCTGTTCCGGCGAAGTTAAAAGTGGAGTCCATCTTCTACGTGGTCGGCCAACATCTCTTGTTCCTCTGGGATTATACAGGAAGGTTCTTTTTGGTATTCTTTCGTTGTTCATTCTCATTAAGTGTTCTGTCCATTTCTTAAAACGATTTTTGAAAGCATTATTTACAAAACAGTTATGTAGTACAATTTCTTAATTGTTACTAAGACATTTTTATTCAACAATAACAATGAATTATTTAGATGTTTTTATTTATTTAAGTTATATTTAAATATTTTAAAATTTTAAAATACGAAATTATTAACTTTAACTTTTATATTTATTATAATATTAAAATCCTGCTATAGATTCAAAAAATATTTTACCGAAGTATCGGAGTGAACCTTACTTATGTTCATATTTGACAGCCATAAAATACACAGGCAGAACTCATCTTCCAAGGGAATACGGTTTAACAAAGCGAAGTGCATTAAAAATCGAGTGCACTATACATTAAACAAAAAAGAGGCAACCTTAACTATCTGAAACGTAGCACAAAGTGAAAATGAAAAAAAAAGAGAAAATGAGTAATGAAGTCTTTTATTGAAAAATGTATAATCTGTGCACAAACAATGCGTTGAAATGGAGGCCTGGCGTAATCGCGCATACGGGTTATTGATGTGTTGTATTCACCGTGCCTGCACTTGTGAAAAACACAGTCAAACAAGATGAAAAATGGCTAGGCTTTAAAAACTGAGATATAATGGTGCGGGTTTAATTGCCCATAACTAAGCTAATTACATTTATGATTCCCCGGGGTAAATTTTCTCGCATCCTGCTTTACATTTATTCAAACAAGAGTTTTTTAATTGTTATTTTTCTTCAAACAGTCATTGATTTCAGGATTTCAAATACTTCACATATGTTCGTTCCATTACTAAGGCTGGTGAATTTTAACATTTTGAAATTACAAATTAACAATTTTAGCAAATAGGGTAAAGGGAGGTATTTTCATGATATTAGTAAAATCGTGTAGTTAATTTTGAAAACTCGGTAGGTATTACACTGAGCAACAAAAAAAAAAAAAAAACTTTTCTGATAGTATTTTTCTCCTGAAATCAAATATGATATGTTTTTTCTCCATCACGCAAGGTTTCCGAAAGACAGGCATTTATTATAATTTCAAACACTTCAATATTTTCTACATTCGTAACTACACAATATTCGAACATTCGGACTCACCTACAAGGTAAGAAATTACGATTTTCTGCTGTATTTCGCCTATAGAGCATCCCTCTTCATGGTCCAACAATAATCGGCCAGCATATTAGGATTCCAATTGCCTTGATATCTCCTTTCCATAGCTGAAATCATTTGAGTTAGCTCATTTGGTTTTATTTTACAATGGACAAATGGACGAAAAAATGTTTATTAAAAAATAATTATTTAAATCCATTATTTGAAATTGAAATAAAAAGAACTGTGGGCGATGGAGAAATTTCGAATACACATTTGAAAACACGATAAAACAACTGCATTAAGTACAACTATTGGTACTCATGAGACAAATCATGTTGACCAGTGTAATCATAGCCGCTTGCACACCTTCTATCCATGTTTTCTTTGGTCTTACTTTCTTAAGGCTTTCCATTGGGATCCATTCCATAATAAGCTTAGGCAATCTTTGCTCTGGCATTCTTTTGACATGGCCATACCACTATAATCTTTTCTTTTCTATAATGCCTATGATGTCCGGCTCCTCTTGTACACTCACAATTTCCCTATTTCTTTATTTCGTATTCTATCCATTCTAGATTTTCCAACTGATCTTCTTAAAACATCCATTTCTGTACTTAAAATTCCATATGTATGATATATAAATACAAAATTTATATAAATGTTAAAAAAATCTTTAATATTCTCATGGGTACAACATAAACAACTAGTATATTTCCGCGAAAATCGCTAAAAATTGCAAAACGAAGATGAGAAAGTGCTTCGTGCAGTATTCATTTAGTTGCCTGCAACTGAGGTAATTACATTTACGACTCCCCAGGGTAAATTTTGTCGCATTCTCATTTACATTTATTTAAACACCTGTTTACTGTTATTTAACATCAAACGGTTACGGACAGACGTAATACGCAACACATATCAGGTTTTGATATATTTTACAACTAACAAACTTTTAAATGCAGTAGGAAGTAATGTAAGTACCCAGATTTTTAGTTTCAATTACTTGTGATGTAAATCAGTCAGTAGCTGATCAGCACATACAGTAAAAGCTCCTTATTCGCGGGGGATATGTTCCACAAATATACCCGAATACAGAAAACGTGAATATGGAATGGTAATTTGTATGGGTAATAGGGGATACGTTCCGAGGTTACAAAATAAAATAAAAATTATCATAAGTAATGCCACGAGTGATTTCGATTTATCTAGAGAATTTATAAATCAAGAGTGGCATTTGTTAGGACTGTTTAACGAATAAAATTAAGCTGTTTACTCACAAATCATTATTTATCCATCCATCCATAGTAATTTCTGCCCGAGGCAGGTCCTTTACTGCAATCATATCATTTTCATGCTATGCTTGCAGTATTTAAGTTTAATTATTTTAAAATATTTATATATTTAATATAAACGGCGATGTTTGAAAGCAAATGAGAAACGATTGGTACGCTTCATTTGCTTCCTTTATTCATCACTGCAACCAGATCATATTATTTATTGCCAAAGGATCGCAATATTGTAAGAATGCACCCTAGTGGAAAAATTTGTAGCCAACATTATAGGTATTAATTCATTTCTGATGTCCTATGATGTAAATACGTCAAATTATATTCTTATGCAACGTCATTTCCTGGAAAATAATTCGTTTAAGAAAGTGCAAACAGTGTTTTTTTGTGGTATAATCAATTGCTACAAATGTTTTTATATTATCTCCCGCATGCGCTATGTGTTGACATTCATGCACTGTATATACAATCTGGTAGCCGTATTTCTTAGAGAGTCAGTCACTGCAAAATAATGCTATGACATATTCAGAATGTTAATAAATAGTAGTTTTAAAAAACTAAAACAACACGCTTTATTAGAAAACCGAACTAAAAAAATGAAAAATAATTTTAATTTCCAACACGCTTGGGATAAATAATTTTACCATTAAAAGCGTGGGGTGCTCTTTATCAATTAATATATTTGGTAATGAACAGATATTGGTAAACGTAAAGTCTCTAAGAAGAAAATGTAAAAATCATAAAAAAGCACCCCACGCTTTTGATGATAAAATTATTTATCCCAAGCGTATTGGAAATTGAAATTATTTTTTGATTTTTTTAGTTCGGTTTTCTAATAAAGCGTCTTGTGTTAGTTTTTTAAAACTATTATTTATTTTTTTAGTTTTAATATTTTACAGGATAAGATAAAAATGTAAATATCTTTAAATTCGATACTATTGTAGTATGAGCTAAAAGTAATACTCTTCTAAAAAAACCTCCTAGCCGGATTTGAACCAGCGACCTATGGATTACTGAAATTATATACCACTAGAGTTCACCGCTCTACCAACTAAGCTCTTACAACGATTGAGTATAAAGAGTCGACAAGTCCGCAACCTATTATACCAGTTTTCATTTTTTTATTTTCTGATGATTCTGGCCAGGATTTTAGAAACAAAATATGAAATTATTGTATTGTCACGGGTCCTTTACAAGTATACAAAGTTTCAAGTCGATCCAATGTTTCTAGGTGGGTGAAAATCGTGTTCAAAGATTCCGTTACATATATACAAATACACTTTTTTTGATTATCTGACGATTTTGGCCAGGATTTTAGAAACAAATATGAAAATATTGTATTGTCACGGGTCCTTTACAAGTATACAACGTTTCAAGTCGATCAAATGTTTCTAAGTGGGTGAAAATCGTGTTCAAAAATTCCGTTACATATATACAGACACTTTTTTTTTTCTGATGATTCTGGCCATGATTTTAGAAACAAAATATGAAATTATTGCATTGTCACGGGACTTTTACAAGTATACAAAGTTTCAAGTCGATCCAATGATTTAAGTGGGTGAAAATCGCGTTGAAAGATTCCGTTACACACACATATATATATATATATAGGTCAAGCTAATATAAAGCGTGTAAAAAGGAGGAGTTTTCTTTAATATGATAAACTTCGGTTGATAAATTCGAGGCGAAACACGACTATGATTGGTTGTAAATAAAAAATCATTGAAATGTGATTGGTCGTTGACTCCCATTTGGGGCATGAGTTAAATAGTCAAAATAAAATCAATTAAAGAGAGATTTTAAACAATTTCGGTGAATTATTACAGGCTTAGGCAAGGACTCTAAGAAGTTAGTAATTTTTCCTGCTTTCAATTCAGACTGATATTCAAGTGTGATTCAGCGATAGAATTCCTTATTTTGTCTTCGGATTTTTTGATCAATCGTACATTTGATTCAGTAACACTGAAGCGGCGTGATGTAGACGCAAAACGACTCGCCAACGCGTAAACGGTCAAGCATTTATATTTTTACTTTAAGCTGTTTTCGTTCACTGATAGATTATGTGTTTAATCAATAAGAAAGCGTCGCCATTATTAACAGATACGAGAGTATTTAGAGGAAGTGACATCTATTCAGATCACTATTTAGTAATCTCAAAAATAAATATATTAGCGAGATGGAAGAAAACTAAAAACAAATATACAAATAAAGAGACCACATTTAAAGTACATTTATTACAAGATAAACGTATACAAAATCTGTATCAGAATAGGCTAAATGAACAATTACTATTAAAACCTACTTCCGAAGAAATAAACCGAGAATGGGATAATATGAAAGAAAGCATTGATAAAGCAACATATGAGGCATTAGGAACAAAATATAAAGTATATAACAAGAAGGGTTTAAGAATATGGAATGAAGAATTAGAGAGGATAATAAAAGATAAAAAAGAGGCTTATCACAAATATTTACAGAACAGAACACTAGAATTAAGAGCTGAATACAAACATAAAAGTGCAATAGGCAAAAGAGAAATTAAAAAAGCACACAAAGTCAATTGGGATAGATATATAAGCAGACTAGAATACGATATACATGGGCAGCAAAAAATAGCCTATAAAGTAATGAAACATCTAAATAAACAAGAACACGATAGAATACAGATCAATGTAACTGAGGAGAAACAATGGGAAGAAGATTATAAAAAAACTGTGGTATAATGAAAATAAAATAACTAAAGATAACATATATAAGTGTGAGATAGGAATAGATATGATAACAATGGAAGAATTAGAAGAAGTACTGAAAACAACCAAGAACAGAAAGACAGCTGGAATTGACGAAATTAATATGGAATTAATAAAATATGGAGGCATTTTTTTTTTAAACTGAGATTATTGCATTTTTTAAATTTATGCTGGAAACGAGCAACAATACCAGAAACCTGGACAACAGCAATAGTACAATCTATTTTTAAAAAAGTTGAACGTAACGACTGCAACAACTACAGAGGAATAAGTATTTTAACTGCAGGCTATAAAATATACTCAATAATCTTAACATTTAGGTTAAAACAAATAGCAGAGGTAATGTTAACAGAAGAACAAAGTGGATTCAGACCAGGGCGTTCATGTATGGATAATATATATACGATAAAAGAACTTATAAACAAAAGAAGAAAATATAACAAGGAAACACTCATAGCTTTTACTGATTTTGTTAAGGCATTTGATAAAGAGGAAAACTTTAGACAATTTTAAAAGAAAAAGGAATTCCGAAACACTTAATAGCAGCTATAAAGAGTGTGTACTGGAACACAAATTTTGTTATAAAAACTAGAAATGAAGTAAGTAAAAATAAAATTCATACTAATCAAGTAGTTAAACAAGGATGCAGTATCTCTCTGGTTTTGTTTAACCTATACATCAATGATATAATAAAAAAATGGAACGAAGAAACAAATAAAGGAATAAAATTAGATAAAACACACTATTTGAAAACATTATTATACGCTGATGACCAGGTAATAATAGCAAATACGGAAGATGAACTTCAAAGGAATATTTTTAAACTACATAATATATGTGAACAATATAATCTCAAAATATCCATAGAAAAAACTAAGGTAATGGCATTCCAAGGGAAATATCAAATCAGATCCAAAATAGTAATAGGAAACAAAATCATAGAACAGGTGAACCATCTCAATTATCTAGGATGTGACATTTCATTTAATTATGATGATATAAATAATGAAATAGCAAAATTCCAGGGAATATGTGGTACGATAAAAGGATCACTAAATAACAAAACAACAAAAGAGACCCAATTGAAATTTTATAAAATGTTGGCAGTACCGGTACTGCTCTATGTATCAGAAGCCTGGATACATAAAAAACAAGATCTAAGAAGGATAACGGCGGCAGAAATGAAATTTTTGAGATCTGTTAAAGGGTGCACTAAGGAAGACAGAATCAAGAACACAGAAATAAGACAGGAACTAGAAAAATTTGCAATAACTGATAAAATAGATACATATAGACAAAAATGGAAGCAACACATAGACAGAATGAATAAAGATAGATATCCAAAACAAATAACAAAATACAAACCTAAAGGCACCCGAGAAAGAGATGGGCTGAAGTCGGAACGGGTCAACAGATCTAATCCATGAATGCAGATGATGATGATGACTTTAAGCGGCAACACTACTTTTTTCCGCTTCGGAACTAATTTTCTTTCCTTTTACTCGACATAGTTCACCGCATGGTCTCGAGGTAGCGCGCTGCCTTGTCACGCAGCGGGACCGGGTTCGATCCCTGATTGGGACAGTTTTTCTGGGTAAGGTTTTTATCGGGGTTTTTCCTCACTTGTAAGACAAATGTCAGGAAAACTTTAAGGCCCAAACTGCCCCCGAAATCATATGGTCATCATCATCATTCATATTCATCTTATCATCATCCTTAACCTGTTTGAAAGCAACGGGAAGCTACCACACCTATAATTCCCTAGTAAAGCCGCAAGCATAGCATGAAAATGCTATGATTGCAGTGAAAGACCTGCCTTCGGGCATAATTACTATGGATGGATGGATGGATTACTCGACATTATAAATTGGCAACAAAGCAGAAGAGACGCGTGTTATTCAAACAAAATTATTGCAACGAATGATAAGTTGAAACAATACAACACCGATAGTGGCGAGGGCGGCATTTTCATGTATAACGGACATAGCGGCACGTGAAATATGACGGTGGTGGCTTTTAACAACGAACTTTAGGCTTAGTGACAATAAGGGTTGTTTTACTTCGATATTAATTTGCCCAATTGGTTTGAATCGCTCTTTGTAAAAGTCCCCTTGGCACGTGCCTGCGGTAAAAAAAAAAAAAGTTGCCGATCCATAAATAAAGGATACCAATCCTTCTAATATACCGACTGGATCCGCGAATATACATTTTTAGCCGCGAATAATGAGCTTTTACTATATTTAAAACAATAAAATTTGTATCTGTTGTGGCAGTCGTCCTCAACAAATTATGTTTGTATAAAATATTCAGTTAGGCCTTTCGGAACCGGTTCCATTTTCAAAGCTGTTCGTTGGTTACTGGTTGTGTTTAACGAATATATTGTACAGTGGGTTGATCTGATAGGGCGTGTTCTCGTTCAGCAGGTTATCGTTTGTTTGCTTCATAATTTCTATTTTTTTTTTCAAGATGTCTATTTACCGGTTATTATTTTCTCTATCGTTTATTGAGAGGGTGTTTTTTATTGTGTTATACCCCCTGAATAATGCATACAGAAAATAATAACCCGAAAAAAAATCTTAGAATTTTTTTTCTTTTTTTATTCAATGCCGCATGTAGTCATTTCGACATTTCTGGTGTTGTCTCCTGGCATTGGCTTAATTGTAACCCACTTCTGAAGTTGGGGTGCCTGGAAAGCGGAGTTACGTTATCCCGATGATATGATGGGTGATAAATAATAATGAAGCGCCAGGAGAGTTCTTAACCTAAACTTAACCTACATTCCAGACCGTGGGCAACCATAGAAATGTTTCTCTTTAAGGAAAAATTCCTATGGTTTGACCGGGACCTCATGAACAGTAGTTAGAAACGCTGACCACTAGCCCATGAGGCTTTTGTGTTTAATTATTACTTTTTACCATTCTTGTAAAATTAGAGTATATATTTACCACCTTAAAAGTTAAATAGCAGAAAATGGAAGATGAGCAAAATATATACACCAATGGCAACCCCCTGGAAGAAATAAACGTAGCAGACCAATAATGATCTTGAAGAAGATTTCCGGGTTGGTAGCCGTGTTCTTGAGGCTTGAAGTTCCCCGACGTTTCGCCAGAGACTGCGTCTGGCATCCTCAAGGGTTGTCTTGAGACTAACAATTTTGTCCACGGTCTGTCCTATTTATACCGTTAACCGCGATGTGTTTTCTGCGTGGTCCGTTCCTTCATAAGTTATATCTCTGGCGAAACGTCGGGGAACTTCAAGCCTCAAAGACCAGCCCGGAAACTTTCTCCAAGATCAACCATAGCAACTCCGGCCATGAAAGCCTAAGTCAATACAGTGGCAGACCAAGATGGAAATGGAAAACTTATTGCAAACTATAATGGAATATGGAAATTTGGAAGGAGATTGTATAATAGAAATAAATGAAAACTGAAGACGGAAAACCTATAAGTGGGGGAAAGCCGAAGAAGAAAAATACTGAAAAAATAGCATAATGCATGACTAATCGTCTTTGAGCCATCATCTTTCTTTTTCATTGGGATTGTCACCAATCACCACAAAACTGTGAATTCGACACGGTCACTTTGAACGTTTTATTTATCAGTCCTTCTCGCCCTCTAGGGGTTAAACTTGGGAATTAGAAATGTACTGAACAGTATATCTGATAATAAAATAGATGCAATTAAAACAAGGACTGAGAGAGTGAATATGTTATGCTCTCCAATGAACAGCGTTGTGAGAGAATTATTTGATGTAACAACATACTCAATGCCTCAGGGATTATTATCTTTGCCGCTACACTCCTGTTGACATTATACATGTAAACACATTATTACTCTACAACGAGAATATATTTGTCTCTCAAATAAATTTAATCCTATTTATGTGGATATGATTACAAACTTTAACTACACATTTAATAACTGGAAAAACTATATTTACATCGACTATTAAATGTCAACTAGGGGCCATTAAAATGTCTTGACAACATAAACATGAAGGGATGATTTATGCATCGACAACACTGTATGTTTTGACCCAGCTCTGAAATACGTTGCATATATCCTAACATAAACAAACGCCAATGGTATCCTTCCGCCATTCGCGCCACAATTACTGTCACATTGACAGGGAGCACGTGTGAAGTATATAAGACATGTGATCGTTGAATGGGGTAGATTACAAAGAAAGCTGGTGAGATTTTTCAATGAACTTGTGAAATATATTTAAAATAAGTGTTTTTATTACCACCAATCAAGGGTTTGACAGACTCGTGTTTTAAAAAAAAATTGATGGCGACACAGCAACAGAAGGCTCTACACCTTCACCCATTTTGTTGCATCAGAATCGACTTAAACATGACACAAAGCATCATCAATATGTAATAAACTATTTTAAGTTGTAATTATTGATTGGGTATATTTTAGGATATTTTATTATTTTCATTCACGAAGAAAAAAAGTCTATTCAGAGGACATATTTTTAATTCAATGAAGGAAACTATTTTTTCGCGTATTCATTGCTTCTACATTGTACGTAGGAGTCCAAAATCAATGAAAAACGAACAGGTCACATGATTTTGTTTTTAAGAGAATCACATTAAGAGCGGATAACCTTTAGTTTCGTTCTTTTCTATTGTTTACTCTTAGCGTTTCATGCAAAAACGAAACAAATTCCATCTGATGAACATAGCTAAAAATAGCAACTCTACGAAAATATTCGAAACATTTCAATGTTTTACTAATCTGATCGATGTTTGATATATATATATATATATATGTGTGTGTGTGTGTGTGTGTGTGTATATATATATGTGGTGGGCTAGTGGTTATGCTACTTGCCTCTGGTTCCTAGGGTCGCGGGTTCAAACCCGGCCGGGATCGGATATTTTTCATCATCATCATCCACGAATTTAGGCCATTTGTTGACTTGTTTTGGCCTCAAGAGAAACACCATTCAGAAGTATTTTGAGTGGACGTCCTGGTCTTCTTCTTCCTGCAGGTTGATATCTTAACATTGGTTTGGGTATCCTGTGATCTTTCATTCGATGAACATGTTGCATCCATCTTGACTTATAATCAGACATTTTGTTTTCTAAAGGTCCCATGTGCAATTCTTCCAAGATGTCTTTTTTTTTTGTGATCTAGTAGTGTGTATCCTGCAGTCCTCCAAAGGTATCTTATTTCAGCAGATCTAAGTCTCTGTATATCCTTCTGTTTTAACGTCCATGCTTCGCTCAGTTATAAGGGAGAAAATGAAGACTGAAGACACTATTTTAGATTATATTAAAACTCAGCAATTAAGATGGTATGGACATGTCCAGCGAATGGAAGAGGATCGACTACCAAAATGTGTTTTGGAATGGAAACCTGAGGGAAGACGAGGCAGAGGAAGACCTAAAACCTTCTGGAGTCAGGGAATATGTTTATACATGAGGGAGAAACATCTACAACCAGGAGATTGGATGGACCGACAAAATTGGCTATTAGGAATCAGACGATGTCAAAGACATTAATCAACCGATGATCTATCTATCTGTTTACATATTTCACAATATTTGGTTACATATGTATGTACATTTTTCTTAATTTTTTATTACACCAGCTAATACCCGGCCTGCGTTGCTGTACCTAAATAAATTATGTGTTTTTGCATTTACATGAATAAGTAAAAGGAAAAATAAATATAAATTTATATCGTTTTATCTTTAGATACCCCGTGCTGATTACCCGGCGTTGCCCGGGAATATACGCATCCCGTTGTACTTGGCATAAATGGGCTGAAAGACAAAATTCGTTATTTTGAATTATCCATAAAAGAATACCCGCCGTGCGCTGCTATGCTTGCCCGGGAATCTACTTATCTCGATCTTCTTGGCATCAATGAAAGACAAAAATGGTTATTGTGTGTTATCTGTGAATGATAAACATATGCTGTCGTGGACTTTTTGTACAGTTTATTTCTAGATATTCAATTATGTGTACATTTTTTTTGTGTAGGCCTGTTTATTATGGTTTAGGCAGCGTAAACCATTTAAGTGTATAAAAGGAGACTCTTTCACGTTTTTTTCGCTACAAAGGGTGTTTTTAAGGGTGTAGGAGTTGAGTATCTCAACTTTCGTATAGCCTATGTTCATTCCGGGAATCTCCTGAACATTTTGCAATAAACCCCATCACAATCGGATCAATGGTACGGCCGCGCATAAAGTATGAACAAATAAACAATCATTTTTATATATTAGATAAAATCCGGGCCCTACTCATTCCTATTTGTGATTATTGTTCCTAGGTATTTGAATTCAGCCACTTCTTCAAAATTGCCCTCATTTGTTATAAGCTATCCATTTCCATTACGTAATATTTTCTATGTGTGATCATATATTTAGTTTTATTACTATTTGCTTCCAGTCCCAATTTCTTAGTGTTCCTCAATAGTTTGTGCGTGCCACTTATGAGTTACCTACAGTAGGTTTTAAACCATTCTCCCATTGAACTCGATGTGTATTGCTTTGCTTTGTAAAGGATAATGCACAGTGTTCAATATACACATGAAAACCCACTTTCAAACATTGCACTTGCATCATTTAAATACAGGATTGTAAACAATACTCACGTAGTACAATACATACTGTAAAATAATGTTATATTCGCTTGTTGATCGAGTCGCTACAAGCTTTTTTTTTTAATTACTGGCTGCACCGCAAAAACAATTAACAATTCCATCAAACCCTGAATAAATTCTATTTCATAATCATACAAAAGAACCGCACCAACCATCTCAAAAACACTATCTGATATTGTATTCACAAAGTGACTAAATTATACTGTATTCTGAGGTCAAACTCTTGGTTTTAACCAGGGGAAACTCAGTTCCAACACATTTTCAAGCCAGTTCCGTCCAAGGATTACTTTTATAGAATCTGTCCCTTCATGTCACGGACTGTCAATCTTACTCTTACTTACTTACTGGCACTATCGAACCCGTAGGTTCATGGCCGCGCGGACATAAGCTCTCCATACATCCCTATCCTGAGCTAATGCTTTCCAATCATTCCCTGTATAATCTACTCCCCTCAAATCATAGTTAATGTTATTCTCCCACCTCATTCTTGGTCTACCAATTGGGTGTTTTCCCTCTGGCTTTCCTACAAGAAGCTTCCATGAAAGTCTTTCATTCCCCATACGTGCAACATGTCCTGCCCATCGCAGTCTACGAGACTTAACTGTTCTTATTATATCTGGCTTCCTATAAAGACTATGTAGTTCATTGTTATGCAGTCTTCTCCATTCACCTCTCTGTTCATCTCTCTTTGGTCCAAAAATGTTCCTAAGTACTTTATTCTCAAATACTCGTAATCTCCTTTCCGCCCTTAAAGTAAGAGTCCATGTTTCGCACCCATATAATATAACTGGTAGAATAATAGTTTTATATATTTTCAGTTTAACGTTTTTTGAAAGTAGTTGGGGCATCAAGAGTCTCTGCAATGCATAATAGCACGCACTGTCAATCGCTATCATTATTTAAATCCAAATTAACTGATATCTTAAGTTCGACACAATGAAAACATTAACTGCGTAACAACTATATAGAGCATTCCATTAATAATCATCTAGGAAGCTACTTACTTTATTTTATATCATTTTAATTTTATTATATTCTATGTTTTTGTTAGTATTAACTAGTATTGGATCACACCATCATTGTACACTGCTCAAAACAATTAGAGGAACACTATGAAATATGCAAATATTTTTTTATTGGATAAAGGTACAAACATGAAATTAATAAAGTACATTATTTGTGGTTATTTATTTATTTATTGCTCATGTCCGTAAAAACAAATGAATAACGCTGACAATTAACTTTTCAAATAATTCCGCTATGTAAGCAATTGAATCTTGTGCTTATTTTTCAAAGTTAAACACTCATATAGAGATAGTATCGTGTATGGCATCCACGACATTCGATGACAGTTTGGCACCTTCGTGGCATGCTCCCAATAAGATTCTGGATTTCCTCTTGCGGGATATTCTCCCATTCCTCCTTCAGAGCATCTCCAAGTTGCTGCAGAGTTTGTGGAGCTTGATGTCGGTTCCTGACCTTCCTGTCTAGAAGATCCCACAAGTGTTCAATAGGGTTGAGGTCTGGGCTGACCGCTGGCCACTCCATTATCTCAATTTCATTCTTACTCAGGAAATCCCTGGTGACAGCCGCAGAATGTGCCCTGGCATTATCCTGCATAAACAGAAATCCAGGGCCTACTCCAATGCCAGCAGGTACTACATACTCTTCCAGAACGTGCTCGATATACCGAACAGCATTCAGTCGCTTGGGAACAAGTACAAGGTCCGTACGATTGTTGTACATAACTCCGGCCCACACCATTATGGAACCTCCTCCGAATCTATCAATTTCCTGTACAGCCTCTGCAGAAAATCTTTCTCCTGGCCGTCCCCACACCCTCAATCGACCATCACAACGTGTAAGACGATACCTGGATTCGTCCGAGAAGAGCACAGACTCCCACTGGTTCAGGTTCCAATCACCATGGTTTTCAGCATACGTACGTCTTGCTGCCTTATGCCCATTTGTTAAGCGTGGTTTTTTAACGGGCCTTTTTGGACGAATATTTTGGTCTGAAACCCGGATTCCGGAAGTCATATGAAGGTCATTCTGCAGGTCTTTTGCAGTTTTTATACGCTGTCGAAGAGCAGAAAAAACAACGTATCTGTCATCCTGGGGGGGTTGTTTTAAATTTACGGCCCTGGCCACGTCTTCTACAATACTGACCTGTCTCTCTGTGCCTGTTGAGTAACCTGGACACCACGGAAGGAGAAACCCCAAGCTCTCTAGCCACTTGTCGCAGAGATTGACCTTGTCGTAAAAGATGTAGAGCATGATACACTTCAAACTCATTTAAATGCCTCATTTTGTCAGAGACTTCAATAAACAAGGCAATAATCAACATTCGTCACTATAGCTACATCAGGAAGCTTACCAATTAGAAGTGGCCAGTGCCTTCCAAAATAAAAAAATTCTCTATATTTGTTATTTGAGGTAATTTCTCTATATTTAGGCCACGAATCTTTAAAATTTGTATCCAATGATAAAATTAATAATTCAATTTACATATTGTACAACTTTCAGCATCACAGCTTTAAAAAACAATTACTTTTTCAATTTATTACAAGTGTTCCTCTAATTGTTTTGAGCAGTGTATTTTGTTTAGTCTGTATTTTAATAATATCTTAAAATTGTAAGATGTATGTAATTTTTGTATAATTCTACTATTCGCTGGTTGAGTGGAAGAGAAGGCCTTATGGCCTTAACTCTGCCAGCTAAAATAAAACATTATTATTATTATTCCCACCACAAACAAAACTTCCTTTCCCATTTTGCACACTTAGGACTGTCTACGAAGGCCTAGAAGGCCCTTGGCCTGCCAGCTAGCTGCCGGTCTCACGTGCACGTGATAATCACAGAGGTAGACGATCATAAGCCAGTGTAGGGGTGACATGTGGCCAGCATGTCGGACCCCCAGCCGTTACAGCTGGTCTTATCAATGAGTCGCAACTTATTATAGCTTCCCAAATGCCTCACTAGTAATTATAAAATTGTTATTATTACTGTTTTAACAAGCAGGAGATATATATATATATATGTTCCTATAATATAGATGATAAGTATTATCACATATTCCTGTGACCATATTCCATACACTTATCCTTTTCCTCCAAATCTGTCTACATTCCTAGCGCCGGTCTTGCAACCCTATTAATTTATCCCTTTGTTTATGTCCTACAGCCAGGTGTATTTTATGTACCCCGACCTCTTACTCATGTTCGAAACTAATCGAAATCTCTTCTTGGCAATCTTTCGTCATCGGTTTGTTCTACATTTTCATTCCATTGCAATTGTTAATATTTTACAAAACCCATAATTGAATTTTCACTATTCATCATCATCCGTCACGAATTAGGCCTTTGTAGACCTGTTTCGGCCTCATCTAGCAGTCTTTTAAGAGGTCTTCCTGGTCAATAATGTCCTTTGGGTTTATATTGCATCATCATTTTTGGGAAGCTTTAATTAGATGATCGGGGCAAGAGGTACTATACCAGGATTCTTAGCCAAATTTTGGAATTCCTTAGATTTGGACAGGGTGTATATTTCTAAAATTGCCATCGCTGCCATTAGAGGATCAATTTAATTTTAAGAAACCATATTTATATAATTACTACTTTATATTATGTATACTTCAATTTTTTAAAATGTATTTACAAAATGTATGTCATCAATTCCAAAAATTGTCTGTATCACTTTGTCCTTGAGGCAATCCTCTAATGAGGAAAGTTGTATATAATAATATAACAGTTTCCATTATTTTTACATGGTCTAGCCAGTTTAATTTATATCTGTTCAGTTTTTCTTCTAGTGACTTTACTTCTAATTGTTTTAAATTTTCTTCATTATATTTTCGATCTAAAAGAGCGTATCCTGCTGTCCTTCTGAGAAATTTCATTTCCGTTGTTTTGATTCTGCTCCTGTCTCTTTTTCTTAATGTCCAAATCTCACTTCCGTATAAAAGGGAGGATAATGCCAAAGTATTATATATTTTTATTCTTGTGGATTTTTGTACTAATTTAGCTTTTAATGTATTATTTATTATTCCTAAGATTTTTGTAAATTTGGCGATTTTTCTAGTTCACATAGTTTTCATTTTGATAAGATATTTCACAACCTACATAGCTATAATTTTGTACTTGTTCTAGACATTGGTTATCGTGTATTATCTTACTTCTGACTGGATCTTCTCCTAAGAATGCATTACTTTCGACTTTTGTACTGAAATTTTCATTCCAAAATATTTTAATATTCTATTTAGTGTATATTATTCTTTATTCGTATTTCCCAAAACCACGTTTTCCTCCAACATTTCGCCTCTAATAATTAACTAAAATATATTTTACTCTACTCCAATTTTTGAACCACTAACAAATTGCATGCATGTTGACATGTTAAAGACAGCGTCACGTTTCTGGAATTTATTTTCAATTAAAACAACAGAATACCAATAATCCCAAACCAGATTAACTCGTATGCAAGTTGGTACTGAAATTGATTTAGCGTTACTCAACATTTATTTAAACACAGCATGACAATACATATATAAATATCCCACGATCGGCCGGAGGCTAAATACCTTGCCTTTGATACCAAGGGTCCAAGGTTCAAATCCGGTAGTTGGTTCGTTTAAGATGAAAAGTCCAAGACGAAAGACCTCCAGGAAGGACTTTAAGCCGTGAATCTTAAGTCCGAAGATTTTCGGTTCATGAAATAACCTCGATCTATATTAGAACATCTGAGAAAAATGTATGGGACAAGTTAGTTTACATTTTATTAAATCATATGCACGTAATTTATTTTGTTAGGTTAGGATGGGGGAAGTTAATGTACATCCATTTCGTATAAACGTTTGGGGATTTATTCCGAAGGTTGGGCATACCGATTTCACACATGTCAGCCATCTAGCAGAAGTTTCTTTAAGGTTTGCGCATACGCACTATAATTATGTAGAAAAAAATAGAAATAAACTAAACTTTTTCTGTTTATTTTACATTTATCACTTTCACTTTTTTTTTAAACGAAACTTGTTTTCTTGGTTGCATTTTTAATTTATTTCCCGCAAATAAAAAAATATTTATAACGTTCACTTACTTAATACACGCTTTCCACTTTACAGAAGTTTTTTTTTTTGTTCAATGCCACCTGTTTGTCACATGACATTTCAGGTATTCTCTCATGGCATTGGCGTATTGTAACCCATTTCTGACGCTGGGGCGCCTGGAAGGCAGGGTCACGCTGCCCCAATGATATGATGGGTAATGATGCGGCAGGAGAGGCCTTAAACCTAAACTTAATCTAATGATGTGAATATGATATTTGATGATAATGATGGCCAGATGATGTTTGGGGACCGTTTGGGCCTTAAAGTATCCTGACATTTGTCTTACAGGTGGGGAAAAACCCCGAAAAAACCTTATCCAGGAAACTTGTCCCGAGCGGTGATCGAACCCGGGCCCGCTGCGTGATAATGCAGGACGCTACCTCGAGACTACAGCGGTGGACACTTTACAGAAGTTCACCCTTAATTCCTGCTTTCCAGAGATTCCTATCTTCCCATTGTCCTTCTTCCATACCGATCATAATATCATACCATGTTCTTCTACTTCTCCCCCTCTTCCTTCTGCCTGGTATTATACCATCCAATCTAATACCCGTTTAAGCCACTGTGCATCCAATATCCGTTGTGCAGGTGCATACTACTGTAAAGCTCTCTTTGTTATCCTATAGATTAACAATTCACTTCTATCTTTAAAAATATTACGAAGTAATTCACTGGATAATTCTTTGTATTACATAGAAATTATTATTTTTGTTTTATATATCTCAATATTAATTTCAGTTCCCGCACTTTATATTTTGGGTACTACCTCATATTAAGGACGCCTTCCTAACGAACTTTCTATTAGTATTCGGGAGTGAGTCCTACCTCTATGAATGTTTGTGAGAGATTCTCATTTATAAATGTTCCAAAATAGAAATTCACAACATCACGTGACTTATTTCTCCATTTCCTTTGAATTATTATGTTCTTTTGGGTTCTACCTCATATTAAGGAATCCTTCCTAACGAACTTCTTATTAAAATTATTCCGACTTCATAATGCATGAGCCCAACGTTTTCTAGGTCTTCCGACAACACGTTTTTCCTCTTGCATGACAATTTCTTGCTACCAGTGGATTTCTCTCCTTACTCGTTCCATTCATGTGATCAATCCACTTTTGTATATAATTCGTGACTTTATCCAATAAAGGTTACACTTATATCCACATTTCTAATTCTATCAAGTTTTGTACACCTTTAACCTGCCTGAGGAACCTCATCTCCGCTGTCTGTATTCTATCTTCCAGTTTTCACATTAGAGCACAAGTTTCACATCGATACAATATTGTGGGAATTGCCATAACTTTACACATTTTTATTTTTGTTTCCTTTTTTAATTTTATTTTTGAACGTACTTTCTATTGTTCCACACACCGTCCGAAATTTATTTATATTTCCATGTCCACCGCTGAGGTCTCGAGGTAGCGTGTTGCCTTGTCACGCAGCGGGCCCGGGTTCGATCCCCGGTCGGGGCAGTTTTTCTGGGTGAGGTTTTTATCGGGGGTTTTCCTCACCTGTAAGACAAATGTCAGGAAAACTCTAAGGCCCAAACGGTCCCCCGAAATCATATGGCCATCATCATCATCATCCTTATCATAAATATCACCATCATCATCCTTCGCCGGTGTGGAAAGCAACGGGAAGCTACCACACCTACAATTCCCTAGTGAAGCTGCAAGCATAGCATGAAAATACTATGATTGCAGTGAAGGACCTGCCTTCGGGCAGAATTACTATGGATGGATGGATGGAAATATTTCCATATTGAAGCCAATATCACACCCAATTAGTTGAAACTAGAAATATTTTAAGGGGGGACCTACACCTTTGAGGATAAAACAAAAATGTTTCAATTTATTTTCTATATAGAGATTGAAACTTCATCTTCAAATTAGTGAAATATTTTCATTGATATCTCTATTACTTTTCGAGTTATGTTTAAAAATGTGCAATGCTGTCACTCGAGTGAGCCCTTTGTCGCTTGTTTTCCATAACTTAATTTTTTCAATACGGTTTGCTTGATAACTCCGAAAGTTTTCAAGATATTGCGATGAAATTTTGCATGTAGACTATATGTAGTTTACAGAGATGAATAAAATATACTACAATTAGTAATGTACCTATTTTTTAAAATATATTAATGCAAATTTTAACAAAAATGAGTCTTCTTCTTCATCACGGTTTAGGCTTATTTACTAGCCTGTTCCGGCTACAAATTGCTGCTCTTTCCATCTTTTCTTTGGTCTTCCCAAACTTCTTCTTCCTCGTGGTGAATAGCTGTATGCTGCTTTTGGTATTCTATTCTCAGTCATCCTTGCCAAGTGTTCTTTCCAGTTTGTTCTGTATTTCTCTATTGTTGTGTTTAATTCCTCTACTTTTAGTTGTTGTCTTATTTCTGTGTTATGTTTTTTGTCTGTTCTTTGATATCCTGCTATTGGTCTGAGGAATCTCGTTTCAGCAGCTTGTATTCCGGCAGATTGTTGTGTTGTCACTGTCCATGTTTCGGATCCATAAGTAATAATAGAAACTGCTATTGTCTTGTATAATATCATTATAGAGTCTTTCCTGGATTATTTTTCAAGTGTTCCTGTTATATAATTAAACTTATTAAGTTTGTTATTTATATCTGTTTCCACTGTGCATGATATTTCGCAACCTAGGAAGTTATGTCTTACCACTTGTTCTATTGGGTTATTTTCTAATTTTGACAAAAATGAGTATGCATCAATTTAAAATAAAAAATAAAATATTTACACTCTACATAATTAAACAATTTTAGTATATTTTGTAGCTACAACATTAATGACTAAAATAAAACAAGAATCGTTAAAATATATTGAAAGTTAGGAACGTTATCAGGGAAGCGGCAAGACAATGCAACATTTTCAGCTGACATTTTGAATATTTAATTAACCATAACGACTGAAGTTAGATTGTACTTAAGTACATAAACATGCTCACATTGTAATATAGATATCACATAACAATTTCATTTCTGTAACCAGCATTGTTGCTGAGAAAAAATATTGAAATATGCCATATTATTAATGGCTAAAGGTGAAGGTCCTCCCTTAAAGAAATTTAACTTACTTACTCACGGGCACTATCGAACCCGTAGGTTCATGGCCGCGCGGACATAAGCTCTCCATACATCCCTATCCTGAGCTAATGCTTTCCAATCATTCCCTGTATAATCTACTTCCCTCAAATCATAGTTAATGTTATTCTCCCACCTCATTCTTGGTCTACCAACTGGGCGTTTTCCCTCTGGCTTTCCTACAAGAAGCTTCCATGAAAGTCTTTCATTCCCCATACGTGCAACATGTCCTGCCCATCGCAGTCTACAAGACTTAACTGTTCTTATTATATCTGGTTTCCTATAAAGACCATGTAGTTCACTGTTATGTAGTCTTCTCCATTCACCTGTAAACCCATGTCCGCATTTCTTGACGGTTGTATTTTTACGGTGAAAGATCGTCACTCTTTCGACCAAGGTACTTTTTCCGTCTGGCTTATCACCTACGACCAGTCCGGCATGGGTAACCCTATCGGCAGCAATGCTACCGCCGGCATAGCTCTCGGGATCATTTAAGCACACAAGCCAGTCCACCACGACAAGGTAAAGATACCATGGCATTAAAATTATTCAATAAAATAATTGTAATGTGTTTATATTAACCTAAATCACCTGCTTTAAACTATACATAGCCACATAATGAATCACTTCACAAATATTCGAGGAAAGGTGTATAATTGTAATTTACTAGTCGCAGTGGTTCCTCCTGAAGTTATCATCAACTTGAACAAGTGTTTTATTTATATAACGGTAAATGTTGAATTAGCACGGTGCTTTTCTTCCCACCTGGGATTATATCGCATTAAGTAGTACAAGGTTGTGTAAATATGGAATTATTATTTTCCTCCTGCAATAAAACATAAGTCTCTAGAAAGTAAATGATATAAGCTACCAAATTGATAACTATACACTCTAATTCAACCGAGGAAGTTACTACTGACCTTACGGGCTATGCCAGTGTCCCCCTACGTACAGAGGTCAGATGTTGCGAAACTCATAATAACGGTATTTGTTTGTTTAGGGAGGGATGGAGAGGCAAGGTTAGCAGTACTTTTTCCAAATCTATCTACTATACATTTAAAAACATAGTTTTTCTTTTACGGCATGCAAACTAGTTTTATAGTAAATATAAGAGTCGATACATTCACACAGGATAGTACAGATCCGCACGAGCTCAGTGACAAGTGGTAACTGTTTTTTTTTCTTTAAGAGGGGGTGGCTTGGATGGCTACAACTTACAACTATGTACCTGCTGTGTTGCATACTTCAGTTTTATTTAAGGATTTCTCTCAAGAAAATACTGTTACAATGTCAACCCAGTTCCCTATTCCACACACACAGTAACTTCCTGGGTTGAATCTGACTGTAGTGTATTCCAAATGCAACAAAAAATATAGCTCAAATGACTATTTTATATCTCACGCTTTACTTGAAATTAAAATGTGATCATCCCCTAAACTAACATTCATCCCTGAGAAAAACCAGATAAATCCGAAACTAGCACAAACTAGTTTGTGTGCTCTCTACTTATGAGGGTAACATTTATTTAGAGAGCAGTAAGACGTTCAAAATTAGAAAAAATAAGAAATACTGTCTTAAGAGAAAAAAATGAATATTAGATATTCAATAGTAGATTACACTGAGCAACAAAAAATAAACTTTTTTTTGTCTCACAAAGAAAAATATGTGATTCTGATAGTATTTTTTCTTCTGAATTCAAATATGATATCGGTTCTTCTCCATCACGCAAGGTTTTCGAGAGACAGGTTTTCATAATTTCAACACTTTAATATTTTCTACATTCGTAACCACACAATATTTGAACATTCGGACTCACCTAGAAAGTAAGATATGACGGGTTTCTGCTATATTTCGCCTGTGCAGCATCCCTCTTGATGGTCCAACAATAATCGGCCAGCATATTAGGATTCCATTTGCCTTGATATGTCCTTTCCATAGATGAAATCTCCTGATGAAAGTGTTCCCCGTGCTCATGGCTCAATGGACAAATGGACGAAAAACGTCTATTAAAAAAAATAGATTTAAATCCATTAATTGAAATTGAAATAAAAAAAAGCTGTGGGTGATGGAAAAATTGCGAATACATATTTGAAAACACGATTAAAAAAACAGCATTAAGTACAACTATTGGTACTCGTGAGACAAAAATCATGTTGACCAGTGTTATGTAAGATGCAAGCATTTAATTGGTATGGGCATGTACGACGAATGCAAGAAGAAAGGTTACTCAGGAAAATATTGGAATGGTGTCCACCAAGAAGAAGAAGAAGAAGAAGGAAAGAAAGACTTTGAAACTCGAGGATGCAAGAAATAAGAACTGGATGAGAACAAGAGGACTGGAGGACATGGAGTGGATGGATAAGAGACGAGTGGAGAAGGAAAATAAAACTTTAGACACAGAGAGATGTGTAAACATTAAAAATCTGTATATAAATAAAATTAATATTTAAAATGTAATTTTTTTAGAAATAAAAAGTTTCCTAATATAAATTCATAATTTATCTTAATCCAATTTATTCAACTTATGATGAAAGTTGTATAAGGAATCCTTTCAATTGATATAGAATTTTAAGTTTATAATAGATTTACCCAGTGGGCGCGTATAAAAACTCTTTTGTTGAACTTTAATAATCCAAACAAAGAACTAATAGAAAACTTATACACAATATAGAATTTAAAAAGGAAACTTTCAGTCTCGTGGAGAGTGCTAGAGTTTAATCTCTTATAAAGATTTCTTCTTCTTCTTCTTTCACCAACTTCGTCGATTTGAGTTCCAAAGCTTTTTATCGCCATTAAGTGATGGAATACACAACATAAGTACGAACCAAAAGAAAATAAGTTCTTCAAAGACATTTTAATAATATGTAGTTATTATCTACAGCAGTATTTATCAAACTTTTTAAGTCGAGGACACACATTCAGGGATATTGCAACTCAACGAACGCTCTCCCGGGAACCAATAGGCTGAGAAACACTCATCAAGAGCGATAGCCGTTGTCTGATTTTCACCCTGACCAGATGATGATCCGAATTAGTCTGTCCCTCTAACTGATCTAACATCGATGATGCTACTGTGCCGCGTTTGTCCACTAATACATGATCTATCTGGTTCCGAGTTTCTCCATCTGGGGACGTCCAGGTGTATTTATGAATATCCTTATGCTGAAATGTCGTGTTCTTAACAATGAGATTCTTTGATGTGGTGAAGGTGACTAATCTAACCCCGTTGTCGTTACTATCTTCATGAAGACTGAATTTGCCTATTGTTGGTTTGAATATATCTTCCCGCCCCACTTTTGCATTAAAATCTCCTAAGATAATTTTCATATGATATCGTGAAAGGCTACCAATAAGATTTCTAATTCTTCATAGAACTCATCCTTGATCTTGTCATCTTTATCTTCTGTGGGGGCATGTACATTTACAATTATAAAATCATGTCGTTTACCCTTTAGAATTATGTATGATATCCTGTCACTGACAAACTTAATATCTCGGATAGCGGACAGGATCCTCCTTCTGACTAAAAAACCCGTCCCAAATTCAGGTATTTCTGCACACTAATCAAGAGCATGCAATCAAATCTTTAGATGATAAAGACGGTGTAATCCAATGGCACTAATTAGCTGTTTGTGTACGCTGATGATGTATTATTAAACACTAATGAGGGAATGCTGAAAGCCAACACACATATACATACATTGTATTAAATAACCCTAAAAAAATTGGGTTCAAAGTAAATATTAATATAACTAAATGCAGTGAATGTACACATTGACCATACATTTTTTTATTGAAGTCCAAAATAACTTATTGCCAATTGATAAACATAGTTAGTATAAAATATATGTTCAATAGTATACTTAACATATTTTTTTCATATCAACTCGTGTCCAACTCATGTTCGGGTCGAGGAATGAGATGAGACGAAGCCCCATTATTTATACAGGTCTGTGAACTACGAGGGTGACGGTGACCACGTGACCTGCTCGTATTTCATTAGTTATGGACACTGATGTACGTTATGAAAGCAATAACTTCGCGAAAAAGTAGTTCCTTTCATTAACTTAAAAGATGTCCTCTGAATATACTTATTTTTCATGAATGAAAATAATAATATTCAAAACATACAAAATATTCTAAAATATACCCAATCAACAATTACAACTTAAAACAGCTTATTACATAATTATGGATGATGCATTTGAGTCATGCTTCAGTCGATTCTCATGAAACAAAATAGCTGAAAGTTATCGAGTCTTCTGTTAATGCGTCGTCATCTCTCTAGTGACAGTAATTGTGGCGCGAATGGCGGAAGGATATTGATTCTACAACGTACGTCGGTGTACATAACCAATTAAAAGCGAGCAGGTCACATGGTTTTGTTTTGACGATGATCACTTTAAGAGGGGACAGGGTACAGAAATAATAATTTCAAACAGGAATGAGATGCAGAATAAAAATTAAAGTTCACATCTGGAAAAACATGTTATTATGCATTGCATTGCAGTGCAATCAAGAAGTAGTAAAAAATGAAGTTTTTTTTTAAATGTTGGATGTTTTTGTTTTATGAATGTAAAGTCAAATAATGGGCTTAATGATAGTGTTATCAGAGGACAAATGGAAGCTGTATTGATGGAAGGAGTTGATATCAGGTAGACGGGTTAAGGACAGGGGAAGAGGGTATATTCATCAGTCAATCTTGTCAAGTGCCATTAGTAACTAACATTTTTAAACCACTTGAACACAGTATAGAAAAGAATGAATAGTGACTTCAAAATCGAATTAACGATGTATGCATTTTTATCTACGTGTCTTAATAACCTATTATCAGGCAGAGAGGTTTCAAACTATACCTCCAAGAAGAACGAACCGATGAAAAATGGTTGCACTGTGATTTTGCAGTGTACTCTGTATACCAATATTAAACCAGGATAATTAGCGATAAAAACCTCATTAAAAAAGCCGCAGAAATTAAATATTTACGATGAGGCAGGATATAATTTAATGGATAAAAAACGAAGTGAAGATATTCATAAATAACTACAAATATTCAGTCTGACATAAAATAAATGTGATCATAAATTTAGAAAACAAAAATGAACTCACCATATGGGAAAACATCTACATACAGAAGAACAAGGAAACAATTATGAATTTTGAAATTCCCGCAGAAAGGAACCTCATTAGGAAGTTCATTGGACCACAGACAGAGGGAGGAGTCGAGAATCAGGACCGACAACTTGAGAAAAATCAGTCTGTAATAGCTGAAGATGGGGTTCACAAGCCTTGAAACATTTGTTCAACAAAAACCGTAAGAGGTAATAATACAGACCAACTATCTTAATTATTAAATTTAACTATGTCCTGTTGATCAATTAAATTATATAGCTCAGGGTTAGTAAGCTATTAGTTCATGGTGTTGATATATTATTAGGCCAACATACACACTATATTGGGCAACACTATGAAAATGGGACTGGATATAAACACCAATAAAACTAAATACATGGTCACACATAGAAATACATTATTCAAGTATAATAGAAATGAACAGTTATTTATATATGAAGGAAACTTTGAAGAACTGGGTGAATTGAAATACCTAGAAGCAATATTTACAAACTGGAAATGCATGCTATCATGTAATACAGGGACTCTCGTTGCCCAACTCCTTAAAAAAAACGTTAAACTGAAAATGCATATAACTATTTTTTTTTTTGAAAATGTCCCAGGCTATCGTTCGACATTCCTGGTGTTTTCTTCTGGCATGGCGTACTTGTAACCCACTTCTGAGGATGGGGCGCCTGGAAGGCGGGGTTATGCTGCCCCCATGATATGTGAGTCGATGCTGGTGGTAATGATGCGCCAGGAGAGGCCTTAACTAAACTTAAGCTAATTAGGCGAATATGACATTGATGATTTGATGGCCAGATGATGTTCGGGGACCGTTTGGGACTTAAAATTTCCTGATATTCATCTTACATTACAGGTGAGCAAAAATCCCGAAAAAACCCTCACCCAGGAAACTTGTCCCGACCGGGGATCGAACCCGGGCCCGCTGCGTAACAAGGCAGCACGCTACCTTGAGACCACAGTGGTGGACAACTGAAAATATATGAAAATTATTCTACCAATTGTACGCATACTAAACATGGGAGGACAAAAGTTTACAAGTATTTGACAATAAAGTACAGTGGGTGGCAGTGAACACACCAAAACAATAATATCTAATAGTTTACGAAGCTAAATTTTAACTCGAGAAAACTATCTTGAATTTCTCCAGCGAAACAATATTTATTATAAGTAATGCCACGAGTGATTTCCAATTTATCTAGAGGATTTGGAAATCAAGAGTGGCATTTGTTAGGACTATTTAACGAATAAAATTAAGCTTTTACTCACAAATCATTATTTAAATACAGTTATTTAAAAATATTTATATATTTAATGTAAACGGCGATATTTGAAAACAAATGAGAAACGATTGGTATGCTTCATCTGCTTCTTTTGTTCATCACTGCAACCAGATCATATTATTTATTGCCAAAGGAACGCAATATTGTAAGAATGCACTCTAGTGGAGAAAAAATGAAACACATCAAACTGTATATTAATTCATTTCTGATGTCCTATGAGATTTATATTTTTCTGGAAGTTCTTACCTGGGAAAAAATACATTTAAGAAAGTGCAAACAGTGGTTTCTTTTTTTGGTGGTATAATCAATTGCTACAAATGCTTTTATTTTAACTCCCGCATGCGCTACGTGTTGACATTCAAGCACTATATATACAATCTGGTAGCCGTATTTCTTAGAGCGTCAGTCACTGCAAAATAATGCTATGACCTATTCACAATGTTAAAAAGGAGGTGCTTTCTTTAATATGATAAACTTTGGTTGATAAATTCGAGGCGAAACACGACTGTGATTGGTTGTAAATAAAAAATCATTGAAATGTGATTGGTCATTGACTCCCATTTGGGGCATGAGTTAAATAGTCTCAAAGAATACACGATATTTTATAAACTACCAATTGTTCTCTCTCCTATATGGATGTGAATGATGCCCAAACAAATATACTGTTCCATCCACCCATCCATCCATCCATGGCTGATAGCCTCAAATTTGAGCTTTGGCCTCCCTTAACTTCTTCCTCCAATAATTTCTATTTTCGCAGCAAGTCTCCAGTTGCGACACTTAAGTAGGTTTGCAGCATCTTCCTTAATACCATCCTCCCATCTTCCAACTCGTCTATTCCCCATAAAACTTGCTATAAGCGCCTTTTTTTTGGGTGCTCAGTCTGTTGAGAGCCTTTGTACATGGCCAGCCCATTCCAATTTCTCTAACTTAATAAAAGTGGCAAATATAGTGTTGCAGATGAGATTGTCGCAAACGGTGGCAGGATATCAAAGAATACGCAGAAAAATGAAGACATCATAAAGAAATTAGACATATTCAACCTTAAAGAGAGAACAGCACAATGGCTATAGCAGGATTTTAATATCATAATAAATATGAAAGTTAAAGTTAATAATCTTGTATTTTAAAATTCATTTAATATTTAAATATAACTTAAATAAAGAAAACATCTAAATAATTCATTGTTGTTCATTGTTAAAAAAATGTCTCAGTAACAATTAAAGAAATTGTAGTACATAAGTCTTTCTTAATAATGCTTTTAAAATTGGTTTAAGTCATTGTTGTCAGAAATATAAAGCTTTCTGTTATAACTGCAATAAGAACACCTGCTTAACTTAATATGTTTAAATAAAAGTATACTAAATTCTGATTGGATGTTAAAACAATTAACTTTTTGATTTAACAAATCAAATTTAAACATTATATTAACCAATAGAATTTAAATATAAAATCATGTGATGTAATAATGTTCTTTAAAATTATAAAAGAATTACCTAGTCATTCTATATACAACTTCCAACAAAGATAGAAGCAAGAAGAGTTCTCAAGATAAAATATAATATTTAATACAAGAGTAATTTATTTCAGACAAGGAAATAATTTTTTATTATTGATTTCGTACATCTCAATGATGGATAAATCATATTTGAAGAGAAAAATTATACGCTCAGACCGGGACTTGAACCCGGGACCCTTGGTTCTCTAGACCAAGTGCTCTACCAACTGAGCTACCTGAGCAAGTACCGATCTAAACGCAAATCTTTCTCTATATACATTGTAATTCCCGTCCACCAAATGCTGTGAAGCCATGCTTCTATCTTGCAAATGGCGGCTCCTTTATTAAGAAGACATATTTGGGAATTATACATTACAGCCAGTACGGCTTTTTCCAAGTTTTTATTATTGATTTCGTGCATCTCAATGATGGATAAATCATATTTGAAGAGAAAAATTATACGCTCAGACCGGGACTTGAACCCGGGACCCTTGGTTCTCTAGACCAAGTGCTCTACCAACTGAGCTACCTGAGCAAGTACCGATCTAAACGCAAATCTTTCTCTATATACATTGTAATTCCCGTCCACCAATTACAATGTATATAGAGAAAGATTTGCGTTTAGATCGGTACTTGCTCAGGTAGCTCAGTTGGTAGAGCACTTGGTCTAGAGAACCAAGGGTCCCGGGTTCAAGTCCCGGTCTGAGCGTATAATTTTTCTCTTCAAAAAAAAAAAGGAAATAATGTATTTTAATTGACAGTGAAGAATAATACCACTTAAATTTACTTAATCTGCTGGGAACCTACAAAATGAATAAATTTATAACTATTTCTACAAGAATCAGTTATTAGTGATTTTTAAAGTGTTTTCCTATCCCGTGTACCAACTTCCGACCTTGAGAAGAGAATCCAGCTCTACCGAAAATCAAACCCAACCTGAACCAGTAATTCTTTTTGGGACACTAATCCTTCATAATGTTACTACATCATCGGGTATGAAGAGAGTTAGCTGCTTCAAGATGTCACCACAACTTGGGAAAAGAATTACTTCTTCATGGCAAAACTGATATTATGAACTTGTTTTAAGAACGAAGAATGCTATATAAACTAAATGAAATATAAAAAAAATGGAACATGGAAATATAAAAAAAAAACAATGGCCTTCAAGGGCGCTCAGCCAGTTCGGACAAAGATAATATTAGAAACTAAACCAATAGAACAAGTGGTAAGATATAACTTCCTAGGTTGCGAAATATCATACACAGCGGGAACAGATATAAATAACAACTAAATAAGTTTAATTATATAACAGGAACACTTGAAAAATAAAGCCAACAAAGACTCTATAATGAAATTATACAAGACAATGGCAGTGCCTATCATTATTTATGGATCCGAAACATGGACAGTGACAACACAACAATCTGCCAGAATACAAGCTGCTGAAATGAAATTCCTCAGACCAATAGCAGGATATCAAAGAACAGACAAAAAAACATAAACAAAGGAATAAGACAACTAAAAGTAGAGGAATTAAACACAACAATAGTGAAATACAGAACAAACTGGAAAGAACACTTGGCAAGGATGACTGAGAATAGAATACCAAAAGCAGCATACAGCTATTCACGACGAGGAAGAAGAAGATTGGGAAGACCAAAGAAAAGATGGAAACAGCAGCAATTTGGAGCCGGAACAGGTTAGTATATAAGTCTAAGCCGTGAAGAAGAAGAATAAGTTTTAGGAACGGAAGACCACAGACTCCTCAACCGAAAAAAAGACGAGAGAGAGAGAGAGAGAAAGAAAGAGAGAGAGAAGTAGGGAGGGAGAGGGAGAGCGAGAGAGAGGGTGGGAGGGAGAAAGAGAGAGAGGGAGAGAGAGAGAGAAAGGGAGGGGGAGAGAGAGAGAAAGGGAGGGAGAGAGAGTGAGAAAGGGAGAGAGAGACAGGGGAAGAGAGAGAGAGGGAGAGAGATAGATAAATAGAACGTCCAACGAAGAGATGGAAAGATCAATTCGATGAACTTTTAGATAGGATCAGGTCAACAAGCCTAAACCATGCTACTTCTGACGTTGGTAAATATTTACCATTTCCAATTTTCATATATTTTCGTGTTGGTATCGTAACATTAAATGTAGTATAATGTAACTGACCTGATAACCCGACATGAGTCAACTTTTTTCTTCCTTTCACGAGCATCAGAGCGGTCACTTGGAAGGTAATTCGAGACCACAAAGCATTCTGTTCCATTCCAATCATATGACAGCGTATAGTCCAGTGTTGCGGAATTCTAATACTATTTTTACATAAATAAAATATAATTAACTTTACATTTATATAGGGTTGGAAAACATTCCAATTAACGAATTATGTATTTATATAATAAGTAAACATTATAAAGTGCCAAAAACACATTTGATGGAGTACGGATTACTGAATTAATTTTTTTTGGACATTTGTCGTTTTTCTAGAAAAAAATGCTATTTGTGAGTGCCATATTTTAGTAATGAATAAATTGTGGACGTTTCCTAAAATGCCTATTTGTTCTTGTAACTAATACTATGGATAACAGTGTAAAAAATGCGTTTTGGGTCAAATTATGACTAATAAAAATACATTTTATTATATATAGACGAAAATATTGGAAAGGTCATATAGAAAGAATGGAAGACAACAGACTTGTAAAAATAGCTAAAGAAGATAGACCAATGGAGGGGGAAGAACAAAAGGAAGACCAGCCAAGGGATGGATAGACAGTGGATGCACATCCAATCGACTTCTCCGAGGAGTGATTTTGGAAATAAACAGGATGACAATCCTACAAATTATCAATAATAATAAGAAGAAAAAGGCATTTGTTAGAAAACACGCGCCATTTTGAATGCCTAATCGCAATGACAATTGGGTAAAATCTAAATATCAACATAAATAGGAAAATACAGAAATTTCAACATATTTATGGAACAATCAGATGAACACTGAGGAACAAAGTAAGAAAGGACACGCAACTAAGATTTTACTCAAAGATAGCACTACCAGTGGCGGGAAGTGAGGCCTGGGTCCTAAAGGAAAAAGAAAAAGGTATAATTCAGACAGCAGAAATTAACTTTCTACAGCCTGTGAAAGGTTGTACAAGAGAAGAACATATTAGAAATGAGAATATTAGAGAGGAACTAAAAGTACAACCACTTCTTCAACAAATAGGACACAGGAACAACCAGACAGAACATCTGCAGAGAATGGCACAGGATAGGATACCAAAGATAACATTGATTTATAATCCTGGAGGACGAAGATTGGTAGGAAGACCAAGAAAACGCTGGGCTGAACAAATGTGAGATCAGAACAGGCAAATATTTAATCCGTGTAAAGAGAAGAACTGAATATCAGGCATATTAACAAAATAATTACTGTTTTCCATAATAAATATAGTTTCAGTACATTCAAATTATATATATAGCATATTTTTGACGACCAAAGCTGTGTATTCCCCTTAAAAAATTCACTCACCCTCGGAAAACCCAGATGTCAATTTTTTTTTTTCAATTTTTCTTTATTTTCTTAATATATAGGCCTACTGTGGACAAAAATCAACCAATCTCCAATATGTCACCAAATAAAACAAAGAAAGTTCATAGGCCACACATTGAGAAAACCAGACGGAGTCATCGAGAAGACTGGATTAGATTGGAACCCGCAGGGAGTAAGAATGAGGGGACGACCTAGGAAAACGTGAAAGCGATCAGTAGAGAAGGAAGCAAAGGAGAGGGGGAAAAGCTGGAAACAAGTGAAATGACTGGCTAGAAATAGAGTACGCTGGATGAACTTTACTGCTGCCCTATGTTCCACTTAAGAACTACAGGAAATAAGAAGAATAGACCTACTGTATTTTATGCCGTTGCACATGGTAAAAACAAGAAAAAAACTATTCATTCTATTAGCTATAATAGACAATCTTTGTTTTAGACCCTTCTTCTTCTTCTGCTTTTTCTTGCATGGATTAAAGTTTTTTGGTTCGTTCCGACTACAAGTATCATAATATTTAATTTTAGGAAGTGGTATTTTGAGGTTATTTTAATTATATTATTTTTAGTCTGGTCATCTTACCTCAATATTAATTTTGATTTGTTCTTGGATATGTTTCAAAACAATTCTCTTTTATCATCAGCTTGTCTGGATAAGAACAAATCAACATTAATATCGAGGTAAGATGATCAGACTAAAAATAATATAATTACAAGTATCATAGCTGATCTGCCCATCTCTTTCGTTCCCCGATCTCTTTTTCCTCCTCTTGGTTGATAGTTCAGACTTTTCTAGTCAATCTGTTGGTATCCATTCTGCAGACATGTTCATACCATTTTCTCCTGTACTCTTCTATTTTATCTGTCAAACTGAACATTTGTAGTTCTTTACGGATATCTTCACTTCGTTTTTTATCCATTAAAGTATATCCTGCCACAAATCGTAAATATTTCATTTCTGCTATTCTATTATTTTAATTGTCTGTTTATTCAGTGTCCATATTTCTGAGCCTACAATACTGCAGGTACAGCCAATACTTAGTAAAATTTTAAATGTGTTTTATTTTCTTACTTTCTTTTTCAGTGTTCTTTCATTTTCATACTTCGATTTTATTTTTCCATTCTTTATTGTGATATTAGTCCACCGCTGTGGTCTCGAGGTAGCGTGCTGCCTTGTCACGCAGCGGACCCGGGTTCGATCCCCGGTCGGGGCAGTTTTTCTGGGTGAGGTTTTTATTGGGGTTTTTCCTCACCTGTAAGATAGATGTCAGGAAGGTTAGGGCCCAAACGGTCCCCGAAATCATATGGCCATCACCATCATCATCATCCTTCACTGGTGTGGAAAGCAACGGGAAGCTACTTACTTACTTACTTACTCACTGGCACTATCGAACCCGAAGGTTCATGGCCGCGCGGACATAAGCTCTCCATACATCCCTATCCTGAGCTAATGCTTTCCAATCATTCCCTGTATAATCTACTTCCTCAAATCATAGTTAATGTTGTTCTCCCACCTCATTCTTGGTCTACCAACTGGGCGCTTTCCCTCTGGCTTTCCTACAAGAAGCTTCCATGCACGTCTTTCATTCCCCATACGTGCAACATGTCCTGCCCATCGCAGTCTACGAGACTTAACTGGAAGCTAACACACCTAAAATTCCCTAGTAAAGCTGCAAGCATAGCATGAAAATGCTATGATTGCACTGAAGGATCTGCCTTCGGGCAAATTACTATGGATGGATTTTGATATTTGTATTGCATTTAATAGCTCTTATAATATGTTTTACTCTTTCGGTTAATATGTTCTACAGGGTTTCTCTTTCTACCCTGTCAAAGGCTTTTATATAAGGTATGAAGACCATGTATACGAATGGCAAATTTCATTCTTGTATTTTTTCAATTATCTGCGCTGCTGTAAATATACAATTTTAGATCAAATTGGGAAAGTTCATTGGGAAAAAGCATATATCTTGTTTGTGCTAGTTTTAGACATAATTTTTTCACGGATGAGAGAATTAAAAACTTGGTTGTACCATTCAATTTTTATTAGACACGATTTATTGCACAATCAAATGATTTGATATTCAAATAGATGTCCTGTTGAATATTTTGAAAAGGTTATGACCTGCCACGACTTTAGAATAAAATTACCTGTATTGAATTACGCATGCAGTGTGATTTATCTAATGAATTTAAAACGGATACGTCTACTGACAGATAAGGGTTATGCGATATCTCAAGGTTACCACCGTTTAAACATAGGATAGCCCACTTATTAAATTTACAACGTACTTGTTACTTTCTTACTTACTCACTGGCACTATCGAACCCGTAGGTTCATGGCCGCGCGGACATATGCTCTCCATACATCCCTATCCTGAGCTAATGCTTTCCAATCATTCCCTGTATAATCTACTTCCCTCAAATCATAGTTAATGTTATTCTCCGACCTCATTCTTGGTCTACCAACAGCGCGTTTTCCATCTGGTTTTCCTACAAGAAGCTTCCATGCAAGTCTTTCATTCCCCATACGTGCAACATGTCCTGCCCATCGTAGTCTACGAGACTTTAACTGTTCTTATTATATCTGGCTTCCTATAAAGACCATTCACCTGTCTGTTCATCTCTCTTTGATCCAAAAATTTTCCTAATAACTTTATTCTCAAAAAATCGTAATCTCATTTCCTCCCTTAAAGTAAGAGTCCATGCTTTGCACCCATATAATATAACTGGTAGAATAATAGTTTTATATATTTTCAGCTAAAAGTTTTTTGAAAGGAGTTGGGACATCAAAAGTCTCTGCAATGCATAATAGCACGCATTTCCAGAATTGAACCTATGTTTAATTTCTTTGTGCACCTCATTCCTATTTGTGATTATTGTTCCTAGGTATTTGAATTCAGCCACTTCCTCAAAATTTCCCTCATTTGTCATTACTTTGTGAAATGCCAATTCTCAACTTTCTCTTAATCTCATCAGTACTAGTGTCGCCTTTAAGGTACATTATACCATATTCCAGATGTCTTCGGAGCAAAGCAGTAAGCCAGCCCTCCCCTTCATTTAAAATGCTGGCGCGTCATTGGTTGCGTTGCAAGTGCCTGGTGGGAAATCCCACATCAGCATTATTCACAATATTACAATATAAGTCAGAGACTCTTGTCGTCCCAACTCCTTTCAAAAAAACGTAAAACTGAAAATTATTCTACCAGTTATATTATATGGGTGCGAAACATGGACTCTTAGTTTAAGGGAAGAAAGCACATTACGAGTATTTGAGAATAAAGTTCTTAGGAAAATTTTTGGACCAAAGAGAGATGAACAGACAGGTGAATGGAGAAGACTACTTAACAGTGAACTACATGGTCTTTATAGGAAGCCAGATATAATAAGAACAGTTAAGTATCGTAGACTGCGATGGGCAGGGCATGTTGCGCGTATGGGGAATGAAAGACGTGCATGAAAACTTCTTATAGGAAAACCAGAAGGAAAACGCCCAGTTGGTAGACCAAGAATGAGGTGGGAGTATAACATTAACTATGATTTGAGGGAAACAGATTATACAGGGAATTATTGGAAAACATTAGCTCAGGATAGGGATGTATGGAGAGTTTATGTCCGCACGGCCATGAATCTTCGGTTTCGATTGTGCCAGTGAGTTAGTTAGTTATTACAACACAAATTCTTGTTTTTTCCCCTCAGTATCACTCATGTGCTAAGTATTGATGAAGCGTTATGTTCAGTAAAATTAAATAAGTGTTGAGCCTACAGTAGTGAATGCGATATATTTAGCAGGCGTGTGCAAGTGTTTTTTTAATAAGTGCAGTATCCCTTTCTGAAAAGATGTCCGATAATTCTATTCCAGGTCCTTCCGGAATGTCTCCTGTCAAGAAACATAAACAGAGGAAAGGATTTCGTTCGGGAGAAATACAGACAAATATAAACGATTATAAAACGTTATTGAAGGAGAACCCTCACACGACGATTAGAGATTATTATTAGTATTATTTATTTTTATTATATTATTAGTATTATTATTATATTATTATTGGTATTTATTATTATTTATTAATATATTATTATTATTATTATTATTATTATTATTATTATTATTATTATTATTATTGCTATTCATTATTAGTATTTAGCATTATTTATTATTATTATTAGTAGTAGTATTACTATTATATTATTATTATTATTATTAATAATATTATTTTATTATCATCATTATTAATTTCATTATTATTGTCAGTATTGCATTTCATTGTTGGTAAACAAATATGTTATGAAACCGTAATTGCGTGTCGATGTACTCGTAAGGTTTATCCGATTGTGAAACGCGCTTTTTCGCCGTTACAACCACTGTTTACAACTGCTCCGTAGACATCTGGAACCGACTATAGATCTACTACGTCCAACGAAGTGGTCTCGATAGAGGTAGTGTGTTGCTTTGTCACGTAGTAGGCCTGGGTTCGATTCCCAGTCAGGAAAAGCTTCCTGGGTGAGTATGAAGATCTTTAAGAAGATTTCCGAGCTGTTGGCCGTGGTCTCGAGGCTTGAAGTTCTCCGACGTTTCGCCAGAGACTGCGTCCGGCATCCTCAAGGGATGACCGAGTCTCAAGGCAATCCTTGAGGATGCCGGGCACAGTCTCTGGCGAAACGTCGGGGAACCACGACCAATAGCCCGGAAATCTTCTTAAAGATCTTCGTACTAACTCCGGCCGTGAAAGCTTAAGTCAATATATTCCTGGGTGAGTTTTTTACGGTAGTTTCCCTCACCTGTAAGACAAATGTCAGGAAGCTTTGAGACCCAAAGGGTCCCCGAATATCATATGGCCATCATCATTATCGCCCCACAGCGCGAAAAGCAACAGAAAGCTACCACACCAATAATTCCTTTTTAAAGATGAAAACAGCTTGAAAATGCTACGATTATACACTCAGATTCAACCCAGGAAGTTACTGTGTGTTTGGAATAGGGAACTGGGTTGCCATTTTAACAGTAATTTCTTGAGAGGAATCCTTAAATAAAACTGAAGATTGCAACACAGCAGGTATATAGTTGTAAGTTGTAGCCGGCCAAGCCACCCCCTTTTAAAGAAAAAAAAAGTTACCACTTGTCACTGAGCTCGTGCGGACCTGTACTATCCTGTCTGAATGTGTCGACTCTCATATTTACTATAAAACTAGTTTGCATGCCGTAAAAGAAAAGCTATGTTTTTTAAATGCATAGTACATAGATTTGGAAAAAGTACTGCTAACCTTGCCGCTCCACCCCTCCTTAACAAACAAATACCGTTATTATGAGTTTGGCAACGTCTACCCTCAGTACGTAGGGGGACACTGGCGTAGCCCATAAGGTCTGTAATAACTTCCTGGGTTGAATTAGAGTGAAAGACCTGCCCCACAGAGTACCAGAGAAGAAAGTGGACAAGTTTCGCGTACATGCCACAAGCGGCGCTAGTGTAGAAGAACTAACGACATCTAGGCCCTTCCCCCACCCCTTGGGATACCTCGGTCGTCATAACCATACTCCCAAGTCCTAGGTGCTTGTCCTCCCTATCGTATCTTCGCGTCCACGTTCAAGTTCTGGTCCTGAAACCAACACCCCTAGGGAGAGGGTGTTGGAGTTGCAACTTCTGGGAATTGCTGAGCTACATAGTACATCAGGTCGCTCATTCCTGACGACCCCACAGTTGGTCCACGGGCTCCATGAGCCTAGCCGGGAGACTGCTGTCGCAGATCCATCGACCATTCCCTGTTCTGCCTCCAGGGACGTGTCCTGCAGCCGTTGTGAGACCGGCTAGGGCTACAAGCCCAACAGTGTGAGACTTTTAGTACATCCAGGTGCTCATCTCCTGGCGACCCCACAGTTTGTCGACGAGCCCGTAGGCTGAGCCAGGAACCAGTACAGTTGCTCCCCTCTGCACTGGTCCGAGCCGAGCCCTGGTCTGCCGCCAGGGACGCCTTCTGCAGCTGTTGTGGGCCAGCACGGAGCTCGCAAGCTCCAACAGATGAGCAATTAGTACGACAAGGCGCTCAACTCTTGCCTACCCCACTAATGGTTCACGAGTCCCTTGGACTTGACCGGGAGGACTGTCTAGCAGATCCACCGACCTTTCCCCCAGTGCACCAGCTGGGGACGTGTTTGGTTGCTGAAGTGGGTCCAGCCTGAGCATTAGTACTATAGCAGTATTTTAATATCATATTAAATATGAAAGTTAAAGTTGATAATTTTATATTTTAAAATTCTTTTAATATTTAAATATAACTTAAATAAAGAAAAACATCTAAATAATTAATTGTTGTTTATTGTTGAATAAAAATGTCTCAGTAACAATTAAAGAAATTGTATTATATAACTGTCTTTCTAAATAATGCTTTTAAAATTGTGTCTTAAGTCATTGTTGTCTGAAATATAAAGCTTTCTGTTATAACTGTAATAAGAACACCTGCTTAACTTAATATTTTAAAATAAAAGCATACTAAATTCTGATTGGATGTTAAAAACAATTAACTTTTTGATTTAACCAATCAAATTTAAACATGGTATTTAATGGACCTTTAACCAATAGAATTTAAATTAAAATCATGTGATGTAATAATGCTCTTTAATATTATAACAGAAGTACTCTAGCAGTCTGCATATAACATTCAACAAAGATAGAAAGCAGGATGAGTTCTCAGGATGATAAAAATGTAATATTTAATACATGAGTAATTGATTTCAGACAAGAAAAGAATTTATTTTAGTTGATAGTGAAGAATAATTCCACTTAAATATACTTAATCTGCTGGGAAACTACAAAGTTAATAAATGTGGAATTATTTCTACAAGAAACAGTTATCAATGATCTTATGATTGTGAAGTGTTTTCCTATCCTGTGTACCAATTTCGACCCTGAGAAAAGAATCTAGCTCTACCGGAAAATCAAACCCAACCAGAACCAGTAATTCTGATTTATTATTTTGGACAAACACTTCTTCAAATTGTCGCCACAACGAAGGGAAATTAAATATTTCTTCAGTACGTCAGGTCGCTCAACTCCTAACGACCTCACAGATTGTCCTTGGGTCACTCGGTCCCAGAGTCGGCGCTAAGTCCCCTCCATAAGACCGCGCTTCCTCCTTTCTCGAGCTTATCGACCTGGTGGTAATTCCCAGCATTACGCCCGGTATTGTCCCAACCAGCCCGTTCGCAAGACTAGGCCTAGTCGTGCCGCTGCTGTGAGTCAGCCCACTGAGCAACGTAGGCATCCAGGGAGCTCATCGCCCATGGTGCCCCCACAAAGGTCCTCGGGATTTTAACCAAGAGAAGGGAGCTTCTGATCTCCACAATCTCCCACCGCCTCGCCACGACGGCCGCTGATCCCGCTGTGGGCCGGGATAGTTGAGCTTTAGTACAACAGGGCGCTCGTCTCCTGTTGACCCCACTTATGGTCCGCGAGTCCATCGGACTTGGAAGGGAGGACTGACTAGCAAATCCACCGACCTTTTCCCCACTACGCCACCGAGGGGACGCGATTTGCCGCTGAAGTGGGCGCAGCACGAGCTATGTAGTACATCAGGTCGCTCGAGTCCTGACGACCTCACAAATGGCCCGCGGGTCCGGTCCACTAACGACATCTAATTTTTAAATTTTTTTTTCTGGAACTAATATGAAATTCAGTACCGTCTGGTGGAAAAATTATGAATTATAATTATATAACGCCATCTGGTGAATAATCACGGAATTGAACTTTCATAGGAATAAATAACACACTAATTAATCTTAAATTATGGAATTATTTGTACCCAGCCTCACAGACCTAATTTTTTTTTTTAATTTTAACGGAAGGGAAGAATTGGAATAAATAAAACATGTTAATTTATTTTCGTTTATTAAAATTTAAAAACGTGCATTATGAGCTCTTTTAATAAATATGCACAATTGACCTACCCTCTTATTCTCACATACATATTTCATGCAATATTTATTAAAGAACCTTAGCCATGTCGTACATCTCAAATCCATTATAAAGTCACAATTTTAAAATGTTTATTAGAAATGGCTGTACACTAACATCACTCTTCCTAACCTAACAAATCTTAGAATTTTATCACTTCTAGTAGGTTTATCTTTGAAAATAGATTCACATTAAAAACGTAAACAAGCTTGAATTTACTTACAAATTAGAGTAAAATAAAATCTAAGTAATGATTTTAACTTTCGATAATATATAATTTTTACAGTACCGTCTACATAGAACGAAAGGAAAGCAGTTAAAATTTTAAATTTACAAAATGGCTAATTTCCCATAATCCCGAGTGAACACGCCGTGTGCCTTGCATTTGTTTTATTTAGTTACATGTTCTCTTACTACGAAACAGCGCTACCATTGTAGTTTGCTCATTGTAGTTCATCGTAAACGACCGAAATTTTTTAGATGTCACTGTACTCAGTTTTCCCTCCATTCTAAGTTTCTCTATGAGCCTCCCTAGGACAGAACACTATAGAATAGGTCTACTACGCATTATTTGTAATAAAAAGTGATGATACATATTTAAAATTAAGAAAAATATATTACAGTAACAATTTATTATGCAGTGGATAACTTTTGAGAAATAGGTAGTGGGATGAGGAAGGATATAAAGGACAATGTGCTGACGGGATCGAGTGTCTAATTTGTGTGTGTCAGTGAGTCTAACGAAGCAGTGTGATAAATAAGTACGGGAAGACGTGTGCAGTATTTCATAGAGAAGAGATAGGGAATGGACGGTTCTTGTAGGCGAAGTAATGACAATTGTTCCAGGGACGTTGTGACGTGATCAAATGCCACAAATAAAACGTTCGCAAGAATTATGAATACGTGGAGGACTTTGGGTAAAACATTATTTAGGTCTTGTAAAAAACAGTACAAAAATAATCAAAACGTGGCATAGCAAGTATTTCTACTAATATTTTTCTTAGAGCAAATGGTAAACAATTTCTTATGCGATAATGAATGAATTATAAAGTAAATAAAATTACAAATTTGAAATTCTCGCGCCTCCCCTCAAAGACTTACCCAGGCAGGCGCGCCGCACAACGAGGACAATTCTCTCACATAAAGGTGTAAATTGTAATTGCTGTTAGGAGTTAAGTAACGAAGTCATTTTTCATCGCTGAGAACAATACAGCTCTGCTTGTGATGGCTCCAATTAATTTTCTAGCGAACTACTGCAGTGAAGTCTAAGAGATGTGTCTGTTAGCTCAAAGAGCCAATTCGTGCGAATCATTACAGCTCAAATGATCTCAAATTAATCCACACAACTCGCTTCTATTCCTCAGTATGCTTATAAAATATACCTGTGTGTGTGTGTGTGTGTGTGTGTGTGTGTGTGTGAGAGAGAGAGAGAGAGAGAGAGAGAGAGAGAGAGAGAGAGAAAGAGAGAGATAGAAACATTTCGTTACCCAAAAACTACATAAACTAAACGAATTTCTCAGCAAAACAAATGTATAGTCCAATTTTGTTGGTTTACAAATTCGACATTACTTTTTAAATTGATTGCTATATACCGGGTTTGGTTCTAGAAAACAAAATTTGCGATGGCTGGAGAGCTGACACGCATGCGCGCGCGCGCGCACACACACACATATAGAAGATTTTCGTGGACATAAGTATGATAAAGGTTTCTTGGATTTTCAGCGTAAAAAATCAAGCACTGGCCGTTGGGCATTGCTCGCGACGGTTCGACAAGATCACACATACCATTGTGAAGGGCTGAAATGTGCGAGTTACGTGTTTCATGGATTGCTAGCCTTGTCTAATAGCGTGACAGACAAGTATCGCCAGCGGCCAACCTTAAATATATGATCCGGATAACCCTATCTGTATTATACTCGTACATAAAATTTTTGGTCATGGTAATTTTTATATCCAACGGTAGAATCCTTATATTTTTTTACGAGAACAACTTCAGCACCTACTTTGGCCGAAATTACTAAATCACATACATACAAATGAATCAATAAAAAGAGGATGAAGAAGGCCTACAACTCAATGGTATTAATAAACTGTTAGTTTATGCTGATGATGCAGTACTATTGGCCGATAGCGAGGAGATGCCAAAGGACAACACGCACACACTACTGAGTAACACTACGAAATTGTGGCTTGAAGTAAATATCAACAGAACTAAATATATGGTCACACGTAGAAACACATTATATGATGGAAATGGACAGCTAATAACAAATAAGGGAAATTTTGAGGAAGTGGCTGAATTCAAATACCTAGGAACAATAATCACAAATAGGAATGAGATGCACAAGGAAATTAAACATAGGCTCAATTCTGGAAATGCGTGCTATTATGCATTGCAGATTTTTGATGCCCCAACTCCTTTTTCAAAAAACGTTAGACTGAAAAAAATATAAAACTATTATTCTACCAGTTATATTATATGGATGTGAAACATGGACTCTTACTTTAAGGGAGGAAAGGAGATTACGAACATTTGAGAATAAAGTACTTACCAAAAATTTTCGACCAAAGAGAGATGAACAGATATAGGCGAATGGAGAAGACTACATAACAGTGAACTACATGGTCTTTATAAGAAGCCAGATATAATGAGAACAGTTAAATCTCGTAGACTTCGATGGGAAGGACATCTGGCACGAATGGGGAATGAAAGATGTGCATGGAAGCTTCTTGTAGGAAAACCAGAGGGAAAAAGGCCAGTTGGTAGACAAAGAATGAGGTGGAAGAATAACATTAACTCTGATTTGAGGGAGGTAGATTATACAGGGAATGATTGGAAATCATTAGCTCAGGATAGGGATGTATGGAGAGCTTATGTCTACGCGACCATAAACCTACGGGTTCAATAGTGCCAGTAAGTAAGTAGGAATCCTTCGTAAAATTGTATAAAGGGAGGAGACATCCTAAATGACTGGATCATAGAACTTACATCAGTTATACAAAAAAAGGAAATAAACAAGTATGTGAAAAAAATATAGAGGAATTGCTGTGTCAAACACCTTCAAAGACTATGAGGGGGGGAAATAAAATTCTTGTAGAACAAGAATATAGTAAAGTGGAAATATCATTCATCATCAGCATAAGGATTAGACCCTAAGGTCTATTCCGATCTCATACTAGAATTGGTCTGTCGATCTTTTACTGGGTCTTCCTACATTTCTTCGTCCTAGTGGTTTGTAATGAATAATCTATTTCGAAATTCTATTGTTATCCATTCGATTGATGTGGTCCAACCAATCATCTCTGCATTATGCAATTCTATCTAATAGTTTGAATATATTTAGTTCACTTCGTTTTCGATCTGTTATTGTATAGCCAGCTACACTCCTCAGAAACCTCATTTCTGACAATTCTATTCTTCGTTCCTGGTTTTTGGTTAAGACCCAGTGTTCCGATCCATACAGTAGTGTTGGAACGATCATTGTTTTATAAAATTTTAAGAGTATTTCCTTGGAAATATTATTATTATTTATATGGAAAAATAAAATTATTTTTGAAACATAATGTGAAACTAGAGACACATGTATATGCTAGTGATATGAAAATGGAAGGAAGAATTGCTTGTGAAAATGACACTCGCGAGGAAATGAGGGGAAAGTAAATTTGAGCTCGGGGAAATATGAGCAAGAATAACTCATAAAACAATTTCCTCTCGAGTCAATTTTTCATACACCAGGATGTTGCTTGGATACAAGATACAGAATAGACATCTCCGTATTCGCTAGTTTGTCCCGTATTACTCCTCTTTTCAATATATATGTCAAATGTTGGTCTTTTCTCGCACTTTTAAGAATTCACAGTTTTTCTAGCGAATTACGTACGAATTGACGTTGTATACATGAAGATATTTTTCATAAGTAATGCCACGAGTGATTTCCTCACGAAGTGAGAAGTGAATATTTATCTAGACTATTTAACTCATGCCACAAATGCTAGTCAATGATCAATAACGTTTCAATGAATGTTGTTTTACAACCAATGACAGTCGTGTTTCACCTCGCTCTTTATCGATTTCTCTTTATCAGCTCCTGCTTTTGTGATAAAGAAAGCTCCTCCTTTTTAATGTTCAGAACGGGTCAAACCATTATTTTTCTCCAACAAAAAACACTGAATATAGCAAATAATGAAAAGATTCCTTGATTTTACTGAGTTGTTTACTAAAAAAATTAATGAATAACCCGTAATGTTGATTATGATATATAGTGTCATGTGTTTCATTCTTTCTCCACTTGGGTGCACTCTTACAATATTGCGATCTTATTTGGCAATAAATAATATGATCAAGCAGCAGTGAATGAACATAACCTCACATTTCTGATTTGTTTTCAAACATCCCCGTTTACATTAAATATATAAATATTTTAAAGTAACTATAGCTAAACAGTCCACCGCTGTGGTCTCGAGGTAGCGTGCTACCTTGTCACGCAGCGGGCCCGGGTTCGATCCCCGGTCGGGGCAGTTTTTCTGGGTGAGGTTTTTATCGGGGTTTTTCCTCACCTGTAAGACAAATGTCAGGAAAACTTTAAGGCCCAAACGGTCCTCGAAACCATATGGCCATCATCATCATGATCATCCTTATCATTATCATCAACATCATCATCCTTCACCAGTGTGGAAAGCAACGGGAAGCTACCACACCTACACAATTCCCTAGTAAAGCTACAGGCATAGCATGGAAATGCTGTGATTGCAGTGAAGGACCTGCCTTCGGGCAGAATTACTATGGATGGATAGCTAAACAATGATTTGTGAGTAAACAGCTTAATTTTATTCGTTAAATAGTCCTAACAAATGCCACTCTTGATTTTCAAATTCTCATAAGTAATGCCAAGAGTGATTTCCAATTTATCTAGAGAATTTGGAAATCAAGAGTGGCATTTGTTAGGACTATTTAACGAATAAAATTAAGCTGTTTACTCGCAAATCATTATTTAAATACAGTCATTTTAAAATATTTATATACTTAATGTAAATGGCGATGTTTGAAAACAAATGAGAAACAATTGGTACGCTTCATTTGTTTCTTTTGTTCATCACTGCAACCAGATCATATTATTTATTGCCAAAGGAATGCAATATTGTAAGAATGCACTCTAGTGGAGAAAAAATAAAACATCAAACTGTATATTAATTAATTTCTGATGTCCTATGACAATTGTATTTTTCTGGAATGTTATTACCTGGGAAAAAATACATTTAAGAAAGTGCAAACAGTGGATTCTTTTTTTTGGTGGTATAATCAATTGCTACAAATGTTTTTATATTAACTCCAGCATGCGCTACGTGTTGACATTCAATTCATGCACTATATATATACACACACACACACACACAAAATCTGGTAGCCGTATTTCTTAGAGAGTCAGTCACTGCAAAATAATGCTATGACCTATTCAGAATGTCAAAAAGGAGATGCTTTCTTTATTATGATAAACCTTAGTTGGCAAATTCTAGGCGAAACACGACTGTGATTGATTGTAAATAAAAAATCATCAAAATGTGATTGGTCATTGACTCCCATTTGGGGCATGAGTTAAATGATCAAAAAAAATACACATCTTCATCGATCCTTCTTACTGGACACAAAAAACGGGCATGAAAAAATGTACATCTAATGTTAACGAGATCTAGCGGATACATTTTCTTTCGGAACCATCATCATCATCAGAATCCAGAGATTAAGCCTGTTGGCTCGTTCCGGTTACATGAAAGCTAGAATTGTTAAAATTGTTCAGACCATCTTCTGTGTGGGCGTGCAACATTTCTCCTTCCGTGCGGTTTATAATTTAGCAATAATTTTGGAAATCTTTCTTCTGGCATTCTATCAATATGTTCTTTCCAGGATTCCTATATTTAATTATTCGGTCTGTAAGTTTGAAAATATTTAGTTCCTTTCTTATATCTTCATTTATTTTCTTATCCAGCAGAGTGTATCCTGCTATATTTCTTAAAAATCTCATCTCGGAACCAAAATCAAAATATCGCCTGCTTGATGGCAGATTGTCCACCGCTGTGGTCTCGAGGTAGCGTGTTGCCTTGTCACTCAGTGGTCCCGGGTTCGATTCCCGGTTAGGACAAGCTTCCTGGGCGAGGTTTTTACCTCACCTGTAAGACAAATATCAGGAAACTACGAGGCCCAAATGATCCGCGAACATCACCTGGCCACCATCATCATTATCATCCTTCACCGGTGTGGAAAGCAACGGGAAGCTACCACACCTATAATTCCCTAGTAAAGCTGCACAGCATAGCATGAAAATGGTATGATTGCAGTGAAAGACCTGCCCTCGGGCAGAACACTATAGAATAGAATGCCAGATTGTTCCGACTCCATTTAATTATTTATTTATTCAGGATAGCTCAATTACATTGAGCAACAAAAAATAAACTTTTTTTTTCTCTCAGAAAGAAAAAAATATGTGATTCTGATAGTATTTTTTCTCCTGAATTTAAATATGATATCGGTTTTTCTCCATTACGCAAGGTTTCCGAGAGACAGCATTTGTAATTTCAAACACTTTAATATTTTCTACATTCGTAACTACACAATATTCGAACATTCGGACTCACCTAGAAAGTAAGAAATGACTATTTTCTGCTATATTACGCCGGTGGAGCATCTCTCTTGATGGTCCAACAATAATCGGCTAGGATATTATGATTCCATTCGCCTTGATATCTATTTTCCACAGCTGAAATCTCCTGATGAAAGTGTTCCCCGTGCCCATCGCTCACTGCGCCAAGATAATAAATGGACGAAAAAACATTTATTAAAAAAATAATTATTTAAATCAATTCATTGAAATTGAAATAAAAAAAACTGTTGGCGATGGAGAAATTCCGAATACACTTTGAAAACACGATAAAACGCTGCATTAAGTACAACTATTGGTACTCATGAGACAAAAACCATGTTGACCAGTGTTATCTTTTGCATACTACCCTATTTACAACAATAGCACTGTTTTGAGAAAAGGGTTCTAACAATTTCTGACCATAAAATGTATAATTTTATGTGAAAACTTGCATAGAAGGCAAGTTAGAACATCATGGAAACAATTTTTATTTATTTTTTTTCAAATGGAGTTAAAACAACGGGATCTAGGCAGGCGATATGATGATAAATTAAGAAAAATACTTTTTTTTTGTCTAATGCCACCAGGTTGTCTTTTGTGACATTTCTGGGTTTCTCCCCCGTGGAATTGGCGGAATTGTAATCAATTTCTTAGGTTGGGGCGCCTAAAAGGCGGAGTTACGTTACCCGGATGAGAAGATGTGTGATACGTGATAATGAAGCGGCACGAGAGCTCTTGTCCTAAACTTAACCAAAATTTCAAACCACAGGTAACCACAGGAAAAATCCCTTTTAAGGAAAAATTCCCATGGTTTGACCGGGAATCCAACCCGAGACCTCATGAACTGTAATAATAATAATAATAGCTTTATTTTACCTGGCAGAATTAAGGCCTTAACTTCTTATCTACCACTGAACCAGTTTTTAAAAAAATACAAAAAAAAATAGTCTTACATCTAAATTACAACATACATAAATGATTACATGTTATGAATACAATTATAAATAAAATACAATTAGGCGATATGATGGGGGCACGCCGTAGCGTAGTGGTTAAGGCACTGAGCTACAAGCCGGAGGGTCGAGGGTTCAAGTCCCGTTGGGGTCAGGATTTTTAAACTGACCCAAACCCTCTGGCGGCACTATGGCCCTGGGGTCGACTCAGCCTCTAGTGGAAATGAGTACCAGACGCTTGTTCTGGGGGTAAAGGCGGCCGTCACGCAGGGCTGACATAAAGTGCGATTGTCTAGAAAAAGTGGGAGCCTTAACCTCCTACTACCCCAAGGGCCTCCGGGCCTATTGTGGGATCACTTTACTTTTACTTCAGGCGATATGATGAGGGTGGTCAGGTCGTGTTCTTTAACTAGCAAAACTGAACCATCAGGAGTGGGAATTAACATGAATTGAACATTTAAAATGTCACTCTAGCGGCCGCAGTTTTGAATTTTTCATAACAAAGTTTAGCATATGCCATTGAAATAAGACCAGGAAAGCAAAATCTGACTACCTACCTGAAAATTAGCGTATGACTAGATACTTTCTACAAGTTTTTGTTAATAAATCACAGGATAAAATACAAAGAAGACTACATAAACCCATATTGTGGGATGATGCGTACAATTATATTACGAAATATAGGTATCAAGGTGGAACGAAATATCTAAGGGCAGACGAGGTCAGCAGAGGAGGCGAAAGTCCGCACTTAAGAAGAATTAGATGAAGAATGGAGTTTTGTACAGCCCTGAATATCTCATAGGATGTAAGAAAAATGTATTCTGTGCTGCAAGTGCTCATATTTCTAGCGCGTGCAGGTACATGGTTGAAAAATTACTTGAGGGGACCACAGGGATGAATAAGAAATGGAAGTAAACAAAGAATATGTTTGAAACACTATTTCATACATGACAGGTAACTCCCAGAGAGGCCAGTTAATTCTTAAAAAAAATCGAGAAGCAAAACTCCTTTGAGAAAATGTGTCCAGTTTCCTTCAATTAAGGACGCGTAAATACTGTAGAAAATTCAGTGCACGTTTTCAATCTAGTTCGACCAAACTTTTCCATTAATACTAGCTGAAACATAGGATCAAGAAAACTTACAAGGAATTAGAATTAAACAAACTACATATATATATATATATATATATATATATATATATATATATATAAACAAGTCTTCTTGTATCTATAGTGACTCCCAGGCAGCACTTTCCGCTATCAATGACAGATTCAACCGTCACCCGATTGCAACCTCCATAAGAACAAAATTAAACCAACATCTTGGACATATTTGCCTAGGCTGGATTAAAGGACATGCTGGAACTACAGGAAATGAACGTGCAGATGTTCTTGCCAAATCAGCTGCTAATTCAAATCAAATATGGATTACTCCTTCTGTCCTCTATCATACATTAAAGAAGTATTAAAAAATTATAATCGGCCGCGGTGGACTAGTGGTTATGCTCCTTGCCTCTATTCCCGAGGATCGCGGGTTCAAACCCGGCCGGAGTCGATGGATTTTTTAGGACGGAAAAATCCAAGGAGCAAGTCCTCCTGGAGGGACTTTAAGCCGTGGGTCCCGAGTCTGAAGATTTTCAGGCTCGTAAAAAATCCTTAAGCCTGAATGAAAAGGCCTCTAAGCAAAATTTACCGAATTTTCCCGTCCTAGTACTACCTTGGTTTCCTAGATGTCAGTATGAGGCGGAACGCTGACCACGGACCACTCAAATGACATCTATACGAAAACAAGTGTAACTAAATTCGTATGGTTCAAATTCTTCCCTGTAGGGGGAGAGCGCCTAAATCTCTGTCAAGGGAAAAATGGGCATACAAGATACGATATATATATATATATATATATATATACACACACACACACACACATACAGGATGATTCAAAATAAATATTACAGACTTCTAGGGGTTGTAATGGGGACTTAGGGCGGAATTCATTAAATCATCTTTACGCAAAGAGCGACTCTTTCCCCCTCTCCATGACATAGAGAGTATTCATAAAATCGGTTTCATGAATACTCTCTTCGTCAGAGAGGGGGAAAGAGTCACTCATTGCGTAAAAATGGTTCATGAATTCCGGTCTTAATAGATAAAGTTTTGATAAGAACCCATGTCTAGAAAAGTAACATTTTGATGTAAAATATGTTTGAAAAACAAAACACAATGGGCTGATATCGTGTGTCTTGTGTTTTAGAATAAGTATTACAGATTTCTAGGGGTTGTACTACACCTGTCGAGTCGGAGGAAGATCTTGCACGAATTCTGGCCGCAGCAGAACTTATTGAGTGCTCACCAAGTCTTGTGTGGCGTGTGTATTAAAACATGCGTCGCAGGTACACTTTGACAAAGAAAAAGGTCCCTCCTTGGGTTTGTTACGATTTCTCATATTATTTGTCATGAAAGAGGTAAAAAGGAGGCGTTCGATAATGGAACCACACTTGTAGTACAGCCCCTAGAAGTCTGTAATACTTATTCTTTAACACAAGACACGCGATATCAGCCCATTCTTCAAACTTATTTTACATCAAAATGGTACGTTTTCGGACATGGGTTCCTTATCAAAACTTTATCTACTAAGTCCCCTCTACAACCCCTAACAGTCTGTAATACTTATTGTAAATCACCATATATATAATCAGGATTGTTTCTGTTATTTACACAGGTATCCTCAACGAAAATATACATTTTTTTTCTTCCACACTTCCCGGTCTTGCGTGTCTGATTCTGTCATATTTTTCTTCTTCATGTTGTCTTGAATTCCCATTATCCACGTTGGCTTCGGTCTATCATGTTTCCTTTTTTCCAGGAGGTATCCATTTCCATACGGGATTTAAAACTTTCCTTTAATCTTTTTATTATTAATTGATTTTTGAGTTTAGTTTCTGTTTCTGTGTCCCTTCTTCTCATTATATGTCCATACTATCTTTGTATGGAGATATATATACAGGGCAAGTCAAAATGTTGTGCAGGTTTTCAGAAATTTATTATGTGAAATGTAATGAACATATAATATCGTGAGACATATTGTATGAAAGGTAAACTCTCAAAGTTTAGTTGTCCACTTCTAAAGTTCCGCGTTCACCCGCAAGATGTCAACAGCAGAGCAGTAAAGGAAAATGGCGTTGACTGGGGATCAGAAGTCTTTCTGTGTGCTTGATTACCATGTAAACAACTCTGTGACTAGTGTTCAACGACATTTCCGTACCAGATACGATAAAGACCCGCCGGATGGGAGATCCATTCGTAAGTGGTACACACAATTTAGGGATTCAGGCTGTATCTGTAAACGAAAATCGACTGGCCGTCCGTCGACGAGAGTGAAGAGACAGTCGAACGCGTTCGCACATGCTTCGTGCGGAGTCCACAGAAATCCACCTACCGGGGGAGCGACAGAACTTCAACTACCACAAAAAACTGTATGGCGGATTCTCCGGAAACGTTTACAGATGAAACCCTACCACTTGCAACTGGTTCAAGCCTTAAATACCCCCGCCGATTATGCTTTGCGAGCGTCCTTCTGTGTTGATTTTCTCGCAATTAATGGAAGAGAATGAGTTCCATGAGAGGGTAGTTTACAGTGATGAAGCGACTTTCCACCTTTCAGGAAAAGTGAATAGACACAATGTAAGGATTTGGGGAACTGGTAACCCCCATGCAACTCTGGAACATCAACGCGATTCTCCGAAAGTGAATGTCTTTTGTGCCATTTCCCATGCAAAGGTTTATTGGCCCTTTTTCTTTCATGAACGTACTGTGAACGGACATGTTTTCCTTGATATGCTACAACAATGGCTCCTTCCGCAGCTTGAAGCGGATAGTCCAGATTTCATTCTGCAGTTGGATGGTGCCCCTCCACATTACCATGGCAGTGTTCGAGACCCATTTGAATACGGCTTTACCACAACGCTGGATAGGCCGTGCATCTCAGGGTGATCAACAACTCATTCATTGGCCACCTCGTTCACCAGATCTAACCCCGTGTGATTTCTTCATGTTGGGTCTTGTAAAGGATCATGTTTACGTACCACCACTTCCAACAACACTGCATGAACTGCGTGCCCGCATCACAGCAGCCATTGCTGATATCGACCGCGGACTGCTACAGAAAGTTTGGCAGGAGATTGAATATCGGCTTGACATCTGTCGTGTAACAAAAGGCGCTCACATAGAACATCTGTGAATATTTAAAAAAAACTTTGAGAGTTTACCTTTCATACAATATGTCTCACAATATTATATGTTCATTACATTTCACATAATACATTTCTGAAAACCTGCACAACATTTTGACTTGCCCTGTATATATATATATATATATATATATATATATATATAATCATCATCCATGCAAGTATTAGGCCGTGTGGCCTGTTATAGTCTCAGAAAGGAATTTTCCATCCAGCGCTTATTTGGACGTCCGAGCGATCTTTTTCCTTGGGCAGTAACGAAGAATGGCTTTTGGAATTCTGTGAGATGGCATTCGTTGAAGATGGGCTTTCCAGTTGTTCTGGTAGTTCTGTATATGGTGAAGAATTGGTTCTACATCCAACTCTTCCTTAATTTCCTCATTTATTTTATGGTCCCACTTTGTACAGCCTGCTGTACGATGCATAAATCTCATCTCATTTGCTGTTATTCGGCTTTCATCTCTTCTTCGTATTGTCCATGCTTCACTACCATATCTTAATACTGGTATTGCGAGAACATAATCTTGAGTTCTTCTGTACTAAAGATGGTTTCATTATACTGTTAAATATGCCCGTTGTTTTTGTGAAATTTGTGATTTTCTTTGATATATCAGCTTCATCTTGAAATGTTGAAATTATATATACATCTTCTGTACGTGTATATGTCACTGAACTCTTCCTAAATGTTTGGACCAATTTTGATGGATTTTTTGTATGTGTTTAAGTGGGTCCCTGGATGGTTTAGATCCACAATTGGAGGAGTTCACCTTGCAATTTAGAATTTCATTTTCCTCAATACTTACCGCAACTGGAATTCCCTACCACAGACCGGAAGATGCAATCATTTAAAATAAATTTAAATTTATATTTGCTTTAACTTTGATTTGAATATTACCGTCATACTTAACTTAATACGTATGTAATAATTGGTGGTTCTAATTTAATTTCATCATCATGCACATGGTTTAGGCCTGATGACCTGTTCCAATGACGTTGCCAGTAGCCCATAGTGATAAACAATAATAGTCTAGCATTAATAAAAAAGTATAATAAGAAATACTGTCATACGAGAAAAAAATGAATATTCAATCATAGAATATATAAGATACAAGCAATTTAATTGGTATGGAGATGTACGACGAATGCAAGAAGAAAGATTACCCAGAAAAACATTGGAATGGTGTCCACCTGGAAGAAGAAGGAAAGGAAGATCTCGAAAGTCGTGGATGCAAGAAATAAGAACTGGAATGAAAACAAGAGGACTGGATGACATGGAGTGGATGGATAGAGACGAGTGGAGAAGGAAAATAAAACTTTAGGCACAGAAATTGAAACATTGAAAATCTGTATATGAATAAATAATAATAATAATAAATAATAATAATAATAATAATAATAATAATTATTATTATTATTATTATTATTATTATGACATTCATTTTCTTCTATAACACTGGTGAACATGATTTTTGTCTCAAGAGTACCAATAGTTGTTCTTAATGCAGTTTTTATCGTATTTTCAAATATGTATTCGGAATTTCTCCATCACCCACAGTTTTTTATTTCAATTTCAATTAATGGATTTAAATAATTATTTTTTCAATAAACATTTTTTCGTCCATTTGTCAATTGTAAAATAAAACCAAACGAGCTAACTCAGGATATTTCAGCTATGGAAAAGATATATCAAGGTAAACTGAATCCTAATATGCTGGCCGATTATTGTTGGACCATCAAGAGGGATGCTCCATAGGCGAAATATAGCAGAAAATCGTCATTTCTTACTTTCTAGGTGAGTCCGAATGTCCGAATATTGTGTAGTTACGAATGCAGAAAAAATTAAAGTGTTTGGAATTACAAATGCCTGTCCCTCGGAAACCTTGCGCGATGGAGAAAAACTGATATCATATTTGAATTCAGGAGAAAAAATGCTATCAGAATCACATATTTTTTCTTTCTGAGACAAAAAAAATTGTTTTTAGTTGCTCGGTGTAATCAGTGCTTCGTTTGTTTTCATATTTAATTTTGATTGTGTTGATCATCCGGTAACATTAAGTATCCATTACACAGTGATATACAATTCACTGCCTTGTAAATTGATTAGCTAGCTTCCCAGTATCCATAATGAAATCCCTGTAGGCATGATTTACAAATAGGAAACTGACTGCAAATCTGTGGATAGGAAGGAAGCTGTGGCTGAATCGAACTTAAATGTTGACACAATTTCAACCCACGCACTACCTGTTGCTCCCATCAACAAAAATACGTCATCTACTTTAGAAAGCATTTCTTAAAATCAATTAGTAACAGAGACGAAAACTAAAAATAAAACACGAATAAAAAATCTTAAAATTAAGTAAAGTAAAAAATAAATAAAAAACCGTTACGCTGCTCAATTCTGGAAATGCGTGTTATTATGCATTGCAGAGACTCTTGACTTCCCAACTCCTTTCAAAAAACGTTAAACTGAAAATATATAAAACTATTATTCTACCAGTTATATTATATGGGTGCGAAACATGGACTCTTACTTTAAGGGAGGAAAGGAGATTAAGAGTATTTGAGAATAAAGTTCTTAGAAAAATGTTTGGACCAAAGAGAGTTGAACAGACAGGCGAATGGAGAAGACGCATAACAGTGAATTACATGGTCTTTATAGGAAGCCAGATATAATAAGAACAGTTAAGTCTCGTAGACTGCGATGGGCAGGACATGTGACACGAATGGGGAATGAAAGACGTGCATGGAAGCTTCTTGTAGGAAAACTAGAGGGAAAACGCCCAATTGATAGACTAAGAATGAGGTGGGAAAATAACATTAACTATGGTTTGAGGGAAGTAGATTAAACAAGGGATGACTGGAAAACATTTTCTCAGGATAGGGATATATGGAGAGCTTATGTCCGCGCAGTTCGATAGTACCAGTAAGTTAGTTACGCAGGAATTGCGTAAACGAAGCGAATTTATTCGTTTACGGAATAAATGTTTTTTGTTAATTAAATTTTACGTAATCATTTCTTTGCACGATAGTGCGTTTTGTCGTACCTACAGGTGTGGTGACCATGATTGAAAATTCAATTTACTAAATATCGGGGTTGCCAACCTATAAATAACTAAACTATACTGTAATATTATTAATTACTTACCTAAGGCGGGAAGTAAAACCACTGCCCTCTATGTATACTACGTACAATGTATATACAAAAATATATCCTAAAGGTAGTGTTAATATACATTAAAAGAAACAAATCACTGCATTTTAAATGAGCTGAACTTTATTTGAAACAATATGAAACAATAAATACGCACTTGCCGCAATTTTATGACTAGATTGGTGTCACGGCCTCCTGTTGTTTCAACTAAATTATTTCCAGCATTTACCGTATACATTGATCAGTCAGTTGTTCATAATGAACGCAAATATTTCCAACAAAGATGTTATTTTACCATTATTTATTATTTTGAAAACACCATCGTGCAAAAATTAATGTACAACACACGTTTGTGAACTGTTTTACAGAACCTCGGTTTTTAATAATTTCCTAGCTTCTGTAAAAACTATTTCCCAACCTCACATTGTAATATACTCAATGCGCAGGTTGTCATTTCGATATATCTGGAGTTCTCTTCTGGCTTTGGCGTAACTGTAATCCATTTCTGAGATTGGTGCGCCTGGAAGGCGGAGTTACGCTGCCCCGATGATGATGATAGTGGTGCGCCAGGAGAGTCCTTAATCCTAAAGTTAAACTAAAGCGAATATGATGGCCATATGGTATACTGGGACTCTTTGGGTCTAAAATGTTCCTTACCTTTGTCTTATAGTCAATAATACATAGACAGGCATAGAAACACAAAAGATAGCAAAAATCCTCAAAAAACATAAAAACTGCCTACAGAACAAATCAACTGAATAATCATCATCATAATCTTCATCATCACTCCAGGGATTAGGCAATTGGCCGTTCCGACTTCATAATGCTAAACTGAATAATATAATTTCAAATAAAATGGAAGAGCTTACTTATGTGTTGCTTCCTTACTTTTATCTTTAACCGACCTGGTATTTCTTCCTTTCTTCCACTTACTTATACCAGACTCTTTTTAACTTTACTATCTAACCTCTCCTGGTTAAGTCTTGTTTTTTTCGACCCCGACGCTATTAGGGCATCCGAGGGCTAGGGAGTCTTTCCTTTCTTCCATTTCTTCTTTCCTTTTCCAGAAAAGCCTGACCAGAGGCTATAAGATGGCATCTCCATCACTGGTCTTGCCTTCCTTTGGCCAGCAACCAATCGAAGGGACTATTATTATGGTTTCAAATCTTATACGAGAATTTCCCAGTGACTACGCAATTTTGGAATATATTAAACAGTACCAACTAAATTGGAAACACCATCTTGAAAGAGTTCAAATTGGATCTTAAAAGCTGTTTATAATTATATACCAAGAGGACGAGTTCTCTGGGCCGTCCTATGAAACGCTGGAGGGAAAATTTTCTATAGAATCGTAACAGGTCTTGGTCTAATACTTGGAAGGAATAAGAAGAAGATAAAATGGAAGAAACGAACACATATCAAAATAAAGGAGTTTATCAATTGAATTGCAATAGCTGTGACAAATGTTATATTGGAAGAACTACTAGAAACTTCACGAGAAGATTTAATGAATGAAGGTAAATCCAGTTTTTTAAAACATATAGTAGAAGCAGGACATCAATTCAACACAATAAACAACGTATTATAGATCCTGCATAGAGAAAACGATGTATCGAAAATCAACGTTCTCGAAGAATTAGAAATCATCAAGGAAACCACAAATAAACACCTGCTGAACGAGAACATACCCAGCAATATAAACCCTCTGTACAAAATAATTACCTACAACACTCAGTACCAAAATGAAAGCAGAAGATGATACTTAAGTTATCGAAAGGCCTCCAATAAAACAACACTGCAAATTATTGAGGACGACTGAGATATCAGGTACTGTTTTACAATTATTAAAACTTGTCTTATAGGTGAAGTGAAACCCCGAAAAAAAAACCTCACCCAGGAAACTTGTCCCGACCGGGAACCGAACCCGCTGTGTGACTATCTCAAGACTACAGTGAATATTAATGGAAATATTTTTTATGTTCAGTCTGGTGCAATATTATTTTTCTCGCAATGAAAATTGGTATACACCAATTCAATTCAATTCAAGTAACAAAATAAAGACGTTCCATAAATGAGCAACAAATAACTAACTCACTGGCACTATCGAATCAGTAGGTTCATGGCAGTGCGGACATAAGCTCTCCATACATCCCTATCCTGAGCAAATGTTTTCCAATCACTCCCTGTATAATCTACTTCCCTCAAATCATAGTTAATGTTATTCTCCCACCTCATTCTTGATCTACCAATTGGGCGTTTTCCCTCTGGTTTTCCTACAAGATGCTTCCTGCACGTCTTTCACTCCCCATTCGTGCCACATGTCCTGTCAATCGCAGTCTACGAGACTTAACTGTTCTTATTATATCTGGCTTCCTATAAAGACCATGTAGTTCACTGTTATTCAGTCTTCTCCATTCACCTGTCTGTTCGTCTCTCTTTGGTCCAAAAATTTCCGTAAGAACTTTATTCTCAAATACTCGTAATCTCCTTTCCTCACTTAAAGTAAGAGTCTATGTTTGACATCCATATAATATAACTGGTAGAATAATAGTTTTATATACTCGTATTTTCAGTTTAACGTTTTTTGAAAGGAATTGGGACGTCAAGAGTCTCTGTAATGCATAATAGCACGTATTTCCTCTCATCTATTACTTCTTGTTCTTTAGTATTCAAGCCTTGAACATTCCATGTGCCAATAGCAAAGGTCCGTTTTCGTAGCTTAAGTCTGTCATATTTAAATCCATCCGGCTGACATATTTTACTGAAGTACGTAGCGATATACTTTTTTCCAGGGCCAGGTTGTCAGCGTGACGCCTAACCCCCAGACACGGAGGACCTGGGTTTTTTTTATAGTTTTATAGGGTTTGCTCCCTTAGCCGACAGGTCTCAGTTTTAAGGCGCTGAGAACTCGCCTTTCGTTCCATCCTGTTAGGTACAGTCTATTACGACTGCGGTCAGGGAGCACGACGAGAAGGTAGGATTAGGACTTGATGGCAGAGCTGCTAAAAAAAGTCACAGTGGCATTACTCGAGATTTATTAAGGTATACATAGTCGGCATCTGTACTCTTCTCGAGGACGTACCAACCATTTCCTAAAATACCTAAATTCGACTTGCAGAGAAATTTGTTTAGTTTACGCAATTCCTGGACAGCAGATTTTTTATATTCTGGTTATGATATTCATGAAACCACATAGGATTGATTTTGTGTGAATAACTGAAATAAGCTTAGGTCATCCATATTCTTTTTCAAACGTATTTGATGTATATGTCAGAGATACTGTAATTTACTCGAGTTTCTTTGGTGGATCCACTGCAAAGGAAAAACTCAACTTCTCTCTCAGAACAGCAGCTTCAATATTACAGCGATTTCCGAAGAAGACGCAATTTAGGTTTTTCTCGTGATAATATTTTGAAAAAAAAAAAAAAAAAAAACTTCATGGATCCTTTCTAATAGACACAAAAAATGTGTGTGTGATCTATTTTAATTTACTCTTACTTTAAGGGAGGAAAGGAGATTACAGGTATTTGAGAATAAAGTACTTAGGAAAATTTTTGGACCAAAGAGAGATGAACAGACAGGTGAATGGAGAAGACTTACATAACAATGAACTACATGGTCTTTATAGGAAGCCAGATATAATAAGAACAGTTAAGTCTTGTAGACTGCGATGGGCAGGACATGTTGCACGTATGGGGAATGAAAGTCTTGCATGGAAGCTTCTTGTAGGAAAGCCAGAGGGAAAACGCCCAGTTGGCAGACCAAGAATGAGGTGGGAGAATAATATTAACTATGATTTGAGGGAAGTAGATTATACAGGGAATGATTGGAAAGGATTAGTTCAGGATAGGGATGTATGGAGAGCTTATGTCCGCGCGGCCATGAACCTACGGGTTTGATAGTGTAAGTAAGTAACAACTTCGGCAGACCACTTTACCCAGATTATGTGTGCTTGATTTTGCACTGAGAGGAGTGTATTTTTAAGTATTATATTGAGTTAGGCTTTCACGGCCGGAGTTATTATGATGATCTTGTAGAACATTTCCGGACTGTTGGCCGTGGTCTCGAGGCTTGTAGTTCTCCGACGTTTCGCCAGAGACTGCGTCCGGCATCTTCAGTCAGTCTCAAGACAACCCTTGAGGATGCCGGACGCAGTCTCTGGCGAAACGTCGGGGAACTACAAGCCTCAAGACCACGACCAACAGCCCGGAAATCTTCTACAAGATCATCGTATTTTTAAGTGTTTGTGTATTGTAAGTTTCGAGCAGGAATCGAATCCCGTCCCGCTGAATTTGAGGCAACGACATTATCAATAGACCGTAAACATCTTAATGTTGTTTACAAAATTGTGGTAAGTTGAAAATGTATGAAGTTACGAGTGAAAAATGAAAACAAGAAAGGAAGTAATGAATGAAAGAAATAAAGAGTAAAAAAGAAGATATTCTTCTTGTAAGCCCTTGTTTTCCCTCACGATTTAAGCGCTCTCCCCCTACAGGGAATACATTGAACCATACTAATTTATTTAAACTTGTTTTCGTATAGATGTCATTGGAGTGGCCCGTGGTCAGCGTTCCGCCTCATACTGACATCTAGGAAACTAAGGTAGTACTAGGACGGGAAAATTCGGTAAATTTTGCTTAGAGGCCTTTTTATTCAGGCTTAAGGATATTTTACGAGCCTGAAAATCTTCACACTCGGGACCCACGGCTTAAAGTCCCTGCCGAAGGACTTGCTCCTTGGATTTTTCCCATCCTAAAAAAATCCATCGACCCCGGCCGGGTTTGAACCCGCGACCCTCGGGACCAGAAAGAAATAAAATTAACATTTATAGAATGAATCCAGTGATTTATGTACAGTGTTCTGTCCCAGGGAAGGTCTTTCACTGCAATCATAGTATTTTCATACTATGCTTTGCAGCTTTACTAGGGAATTATAGGTGTGGTAGTTTCCCGTTGCTTTCCACACCGGGGATGATGACGATGATGGCCAGATGATATTCGGGGACATTTTGGGCCTCAAAGCTTCCTGACATTTGTCTTACAGGTGAGGAAAACCCCCTGAAAAATATCTCACCCTGATCCGTTACGTGACAAGGCAGCACGCTACCTCGAGACCAGAGATATGATAAAATAATTTATTTTCCATCCTATATTTATGGTGAATAAAAAAAAAGTTTGGTTCAAATTTGCATTTAAAATCAGAAAGCCCGTAGCTATTTGAAAACAGTTATAAAGCTTGGATAGTTTACTTTCCATTTTAATTTGCAACGACGCACTGAATTAAGAGAAGCTATCAACCCTTTCGGCAGTTTACATAATTCATGCAATAATGCTCACCATTTCCCGGAGAAGTTGGTATTTTTTTATGTAACGATGGTCTTTTAAGTTTCAGGGAAATAAATTATACAGGGAATAACTGGAAAACGTCAGTTGAGGATAGGCATGTATGAAGAGTTTGTGTTCGTGTGACTATGGACTCAGATTTCCATAGTGCTACTGACGTTCTCGGGTCATTAGTGTTGGAATTCAAGTTTGAGCACGAAAGGGCCGACATTTTTTTTTTTTCTCACAGGTCTCCCATTTCAGGCTTGATGTTATATTAAATCTACGATACCGGGCTCAAGGCTTTATTTCCCAAAACATTTTACGCCCTGAAAAATCTATCGACTCCAGCTGGACCCTCCACCACCCTTGGGATACCACGAGTACGAAGCCCCAACTGCTTTTGTCTCCTTTATCCACTGCGCGACCACTCCAAGTTCTCGGCTTTAAAAACACCGACGTATGATCTAGAAGCAGTAAGTTCGCGAAAAAACACTTCATTAAATTAAAAAATATGTCCTCTGAATATACTTGTTATTCTTCGTGAATGAAAATAATAAGATTCAAAACATACAAAATATTCTAAAATATACCTAATTAATAATTACAACTTTAAATAGTTTATTCCATATCGGTGATGCATGTGAGTCATGCTTCAGTCGATTCTGATGCAACAAAATGGCTAAAAGCGTAAATTCTTATATTGCTGTGTCGCCATCTAAATTTTTAAAACAAAAGTGTGGCAAACCTATGACTAGTGGCAGCACAGTTATTTTTAAATGTCTTTTCACAAGTTCAGTGAACATCTATCTCTCCAGCTTCTTGCAATCTACTCCATCTACTCGATTCAACGATTCACATGTTTTATGTATTTCACACGCATACCCTGTCAATGTGACAGTAAGTGTGGCGCGAATGGCGGAAGGATACAATGGATATGTTAGATCACTGCAAGAGCGGATAAGGTATAGATGGATCGATGACGGCATGTAAACATCATACAAATATTTCTTCGTGATACGAATAATATAATTCCTTCGGAATTCACTCAAACAGTTATGTGGAAGTGAATCATGGCCTATTACTTCAGGAGAGAAGAGACGTTTACGAGTATTGACTAATAAAATTCATATCAAATTCCGCTGAGGTGAATAATCATAAGATAAAATAAAATGACGTTGGTAGTAAGACAAGTAGAAATTTTAATACGAGATACAAGGAACACCTCAAAGATTTTATGTACGCGGATGGAAAATCAAGCTATGTCAAACACATCATTAACGATGGTCACCGAATGGACACAATAGAAAATACCCTCAGGATAGTTCACAAAGAAAAATTTCAAGCTAAGATAAATTTATTAGAAGACATTGAAACTTTAAAAGAAGCCAACAACGCCTTACTACTAAATGAGAACACATCCCAATCGTACAACCCATTATATGATAGTTAAAAACCAGTCAGTTACTACCAACGACACTTCAAGACCATTAATGTCTACAACTATATAAAACTACAGCTAGTAGCATATATCCATCCTGCTGATGATGGAAGTTAGCTTCCGAAAGGCCTATAGTTAATATTTTAAATATAACATTTTAACACAGTTGAGGACGACACCTGCCAAAAGGTGCAAATTTTAATTTTTATTTTACGAATAGGTATATTTGACTGCACTTAGGAAAACTTTTGGGCCAATGAGAGACGAACAGACAGGTGAATGGAGAGAAATGCATAACATTGAGCTACATGATCTTTATGGGAAATCAGATGCAATAACAGTTTGCAGATTGCGATGGCAGAACATGTGGCACGAATGAACATGAGTGCGAATAGGCAAACTACTTATAGGAAAACGCCCAGTAGGTAGGTCGAGAATGGGCTGAGAGAATAATAATATTAACCACGACTTCACGGTTGTAAACTATAGAGTGGGGTCAAATGGAAGGTGGAGGTAGCACCTTTGTTAGGGGTAGACCCTACACTGGTCCTCACCAACCCAAGGTTAAGTGGAGGAGATATGCAAGACCTTTATCTCTGATTAAGACCGTCCGTATGTGATGAAGAGCCACATCCTGCAAGAGGTGGTCCTGCTTTAACTGAATATGGTTGTTCCAATATACTTAATCCCAAGTGTGAGTCCAAGTGTACAGTTCGAGTCCAAGCTCTGTGTGTTTGCGGGGAGAAGTGTGGGGAGTGGGAGGAGGTACACTTCTATGCTTCTCATAGTACGTACTAACAGCTGAGACAGCAAATTCCTTTCAGACACACGGAGCTGGGTCCCGAGCAGTAGCAGAAGGAAAACTCCGAAAATAAATCCGTGAAGAGGACTCTCGTCAGTCGAAGAGGAGGCAACCTTCTAAGGGAAATGGACCCCATCAGAAAACCTCTGGTCCTACAGGTTGGGGGTTGTGCGTCGGACTTAAAACCCACCACGTAAAAATATCTTTCTCAGCAATCTCACATGATTAAGCCGGACGGAATTACGTATAATCCTGGAGGACGAAGATCGGTGAGAAGACCACGAAAACGCTGGGCTAAACAAATGTGAGATCGGAACAGGCAAAGACCTAATCCGTGAAAGAAGAAGATGATGATGATGATGATGATGATGATGAAGCTATAAAGTTAATTTTTTACAGATTTGTTTCTGTTATTTACACAGGTATCCTCAACCAAAATATGCAATTTTTTTTTCTTCCACACTTCCCGGTCTTGCATGTCTGCTTCTGTCATATTTCTCTTCTTCATGTTGTCTTGAATTCCATTTATCCACATTAGCTTTGGTCTATCGCGTTTCCCTTTTCCAGGAGGGATCCATTTCAATACTTCTTTGTTTGTTTCTGTGTCCCTTCTTCTCATTATATGTCCATACCAACTTAGTTGGATTTCTTCAATCTCTTGTACAATATCCTTTTCTGCATTCATTATTTTTCTTATTGTATTATTTTTTATTTTATCTAATTTTGATATTCTTGCAGATCTTCTTAAAAAGTCAATTTCTGTGACTAATAAATTATTTCTGTGTTTTTGTTTCAACGTCCATGTTTCCGCACCATATAAAAAAATACTCTTCACAACTGTGTTATATATTAATAATTTAGTCCTCTTGATTATTTGCTTACCCATAAAAATATAATTTAATATTCCAATAACTCTATTATTCTTCTTTCGATGTCTAATTCAGATGATCCATCTTTTTGAATTATTGATCCCAAATACTTAAAATATTCCACTGTTTTAATCTTTGTTCCATTTATTTCTAATTCCTCGGAAAGATCTGTGCTCATGTATTCTGTTTTATTATAATTAATTGTTAAACCCCATCTTGAGTATTCTTCCACTAGTTTCCTACCCATATAGTTTGCATCTTCACATCCTGAAGTAAATGATTGGAAAAATATTAACTCAGAATAGGCTGTATGGAGACCTTACGAACCTCCGGGTTCAACAGTGCGTTTCCTCAAATGTTGGCGAAAGTTAGGTCAAATTTCCCGCATTTTTATAAAATTATAAAGAATTAAGACATAATGTGAAATAAATAAAATGATAAATTTACTCTCTCTATCACATACATGCTGATATACTGTGCAAAATTGTTCTATTATTTTGATTCGAAAATCGTGTTGAGTGGGGAAAAAAAGTATTCTCTTGCATGTAACATCTACATTGTCAATACAAACAATAAATGACAGATGACTGTCAATTAAGTTTTTTTAATAACAGTGAATGGACAAAAATATGGAATGTACACAAGGTAAAGGATAACAGAACTGGCTTTCATTTCCCCTATATTTCAAACACCAGACTATAAATTCATTAGTAATAATTAATTAAAAAGTCGATTTCTTTATCACTAAATTTATGTTAAATCCAATGACAAAGTTACAAAAAAGATAACTGCTATTCATTTGTCATTTTTGACAGAGATAAATAATGTCATTATCTGATCAAGAGCTAAAATATTATCAGTGAATTACAAAAACCTCGGTTTCACAAATTTGTGTTGTTTCTATTAACTGAAAATCAACATATGTGAATAGCAAAAAGTTTGTCACGACACAAATTGCGTAAATTAAGCAAATTCCTCAAAAAAGTTCATTTTGCGAATTTGAAGAATATACAGTGTTCCGAAACTATTCGTTCAAATTAATGCAGGCGGTAGAAAACATTAAAACAAATATATTTCGATAAGAAACATTCACTCATTCATTCATAGTGTTCTGCCCAAGAGCAAGTCTTTCACTGCAAACTCAGCATTCTCCACTCTTTCCTTTTTGTATCTGCATACAAACCATTTATTTTAATATTGTCTATCATCTGATGTATTTTTCTGCCTCTAACTTTTTTTTCCGTCGACCATTCCTTCTAAGGCATCCCTCAGCAGACAGTTTCTTCTTAGCCAGTGGCCAATCCAATTTATTTTCCTCTTCTTTTTGAGTTCCAGCATTGTTTTTCCTTCACCCACTCTGTCTAGCACATCTTTATTTTTTATTTTGTCTCTCCATTTTATACGTTCCATCCTTCTCCATGTCCACATCTCAAAAGCTTCCAGTCCTTTTCCTCATTCCGTCGTAATGTCCAAGTCTCCGCACCATACAATGCTATACTCCACACAAAGCACTTCACTAGCCTGTTCCATAATTCTTTTGACAAAGGTCTGCAGAAAATGCTTAATATTGTCTATGATCTGATGTCTTTTTCTGCCTCTAACTTTTTTTCCGTCGGTCATTCCTTCTAGGGCATCCGTCAGCAGACAGTTTCTTCTTAGCTAGTGGTCAATCCAATTTCTTTTCCTATTCTTTATGAGTTCCAGTATTGTTCTTCCTTGACTCACTCTGTCTAGCACATCTGAATTTTTTATTTTGTCTGTCCATTTTATACGTTCCATTATTCTCCATATCCACATCTCAAAAGCTTCCAGTCCTTTTCCTCATTCCGTCGTAATGTCCAAGTCTCCGCACCACAGAATTCTACACTCCACACAAAGCTATTCACTAGCCTCTTATGTAATTATTTTCCCAAAGGTCCGCAGAAATACTGATCATCTTGTTAAAAGCTTCTTTTGCCATTGCTATCCTCTGTTTTACTTCTTTGCCGCAGTTCATGTTACTAAGGTCTCTGAAGTCAACTTATGTTAGACACGATTTACACAGAAGATAGTTTAACATGCTAATTACAGCAGTAGCATAACATTGGCCTCTATGCACGCAGTACACTGATTATCGTGTTCGTTCCAAGATTCATGGCATGTCCGCAGCGACGGCAATTCCAACGAGGTTTTTTTCTGTTTCATACACCAGCTGTTTCATATGCCCACAGAAGAAGATTTCCAGACACGTGAGGTCAGGTGGTCTGGGTGGCCAGGGCACCTCGGTCGAAACAACATCTTAGTTCAGCATCATTAACAAAATGTTTTCTAACGTTACAATTTTACTTCTGAGACCATATGTTCCTCATCGAAATATATTTCTTTGATGCTCCCTACCTCCTGTATTAATTTGAACGAAGAGTTTCGGAACATCATGTATATTCCTCTTAATAATTGAATCATACATACCAACTATTGCCTGTCCAATGGACCTGTGCCCCCGTAAGATATGCTAACTTCAGCTTACTTCCTTTTCTGCTCAGCAAATCATTTCCCTCCCTGCATTCCTATCTCGCTCTATTTTCTATCTCCCCCTTGCACTTGCACTCCAGTGTTGCCAACTCTACTCCAACCTTGCATTATTGAATATTCAAGAGCCATGACACTGGGGGAAGTTTGGCAACATCCCTTCTCGATGGCTGCTGTTTTACGTAGTGGGAGGTCAAATGGTGTAAGTATAGACGTGTACTTTTCTATAGTATAGCTGGCTTAACGAGAGAGAGAGAGAGAGAGAGAGAGAGAGAGAGAGAGAGAGAGAGAGAGAGAGAGAGAGAAGGAGAGAGAGAGAGAGAGAGAGAGAGTGAAGAGAGAGAGAAAAGTAGAGAGAAAGAGAGAGAGAGAGAGAGAGAGAGAGAGCGAGAGAGAGGGAGCGAGAGAGAGTGAGTGAGAGAGAGAGAGAGATACAAGGGTAGATCGTTGACCACTTTAGTCCAGATACAAAAGAAAGAACCACCCTTGTTGTCATTTTCCTCTTCCCCCTTTTCCCTATTAAAAACGTGGCGTAGTCGGTAGAGTCCCTACCTTCCACTCCGGCGACCCGGGTTCGATTCCCGGCGGGGTACGGGATTTTTAATCTCCACCTTGGGTCTGGGTGCGTGTATTGTCCTTGTGTCTATGTGTGAGAATAACAAAAAGGTAAAACAAGAAGGAAAACAGTGTAAACGAAAAGGGGCTGTGGCGTAGTCGGTAGAGTCCCTACCTTCCAGTCCGGCGACCCGGGTTCGATTCCTGGCGGGGTAGGGGATTTTAAACCTCCACCTTGGGCCTGGGTGTGCGTGTACTGTCCTCGTGTCTATGTGAGGATTAAAGGAAGTTAACAAACAGGTAAAACAAACAAAGAAGAAGGTAAAACAATAAGGAAAACCGGTATAAAAAAACATCCGGCGAACAAACACCGACAACACTGGTGCCAGTGAGAGAGGTGAGTGCAGCTGTCTCATTCTACGAATTTCTCGTAAAGTTAAACCAGAGAGACTATGGAGCACAGATCAGTTGGTCCGAGTATACAAACTTTCATTCCGAGAAAACAAATTTGCACCCGGTAGATAGAACGTTGAAAATATTCCAACTAAAATTGTAGCTTTCAGGTTACCCCACTCTTACGGTCCGATGTTTCAGATGAACGAACACAAACTTAAACACCTTTATTTTCATATAATATAGGCTATCGGCACTTTTATATTTTATCTGAAATTATATTGTTTAACACCTTTGTTTTCATATGATATATAGGCTATCGGCACTTTTATGTTTTCTTTGAAATTATATTGTTTAATTTATTGCCAGTTTAATACGCGATCTTCTTGTTTTTATCAGTTTTATTGCTTCATTTGCATTCAGATAGCCGATTAACGATTTCCATATTACTTTACTTACGTACTTACTCACTGGCACTATCGAACCCGTAGGTTCATGGCCGCGCGGATGTAAGCTCTCCATACATCCCTATCCTCAGCAAATGCTTTCCAATAATTCCGTGCATAATCTACATCCCTCAAATCATAGTTAATGTTATTCTCCCACCTCATTCTTGGTCCTACCAACTGGACGTTTTCCCTCTGGTTTTCCTACAAGAAGTTTCCATGCAAGTCTTTCATTCCCCATTACTTATTCAAATGATGCGAGCTATATAGTTTCGATACAAGAAAACAAACACGGCGCCCATTACAAAGATATTTTATACAACTTTGCATCATGACATCATTATCTTAAACCGCTAGGCTACGGTGCGGTACACATTTATATTAAATAGCGGTTAGACGCTTGCCTCTCACAGCTGGGGACCCGACATCGAGTCTCGTAATACTATGTGGTTTTCGTGGTGGACGAAACGGGGCTTGCGGAGGTTTTTCTCGGAGTTTTCTCCAGTTTTCCACTGCCACAATTTCATTCCACCATTTCATCTACCCCCGTGATGGTGCGTCAAGTGTGATCGGCCGGCACCCTTGTCATTCACATACAATACATATATATATATATATATATATATATATATATAAGGTAAAGGCCCCAAATAAGAGATACCTTTTGAAAAATCGCTTCTGTATCAGAATGGTAACTGATTTATTACATTTAAAAATGATAATACATGTTTCATATTCTTTATTTTGATATTCCATAAAATAAAACCTCGTTACATAGTAAGTATTTGAAAAAACTCTAAGAACAATAAGAATTGTAAAAATTGAAAATTTCGAAGAGGGTACCAAATAAGAGATACCTACATTTGCTTCTATATCTTTAGCAAAAAACATTCAAATAATCCAGTATATTCAAAACAGAAACACTTTATCACACACAAACTAATAATTAATTTCACTATACATGTTAATAGTGTCTTTTCAGAGTAGATAATTAATTTTGCTTCTTTGTGCAAATAAGCAGACGAATGGTTCCTCATCAGCCCCGCAATCTTCATACCCGCATGAGCCCAGCAATGACAGTCAATGCACTGAGCTCATTTTTCACCTTTTGTGTCGTCTGAATACAATCCAGTGCAAAATGAACCTCAGCATCAGCATCCATCAGCACCAAACTTGAATAATCATCGCCTGAATCCATTTCCGTGTCTGTTTCTTCGCTTGAAGAACTCTGTTGGCGTTTTCTTGACCGAGACTTTTTAGATTTTACTGAATTTGTATTTTGAAAAAGTTGCTTCTTACACCCAGTTCCTTTTACTTTCTTGGTTCTATTCAAACTTTAGTTCTTGGCGATACGGACTGCCTGTTCAGAAGGGCTGCTTTTCCGGTTCTGCCTTTCCTTTTTTCTGGTTCTCCACTTATTGATGGTTGTTGGATCTGAGGAAGTGGTGACACATCAGTAAGACCCACGAGAGTTCCTGAATCAGGAACTACGATTGAATCACTCTTATCTCCGGTGTGGATGGCAAAATCGCTATCAGAAAAAATGTTCCTGTTGCACGGAAGAAGCCCTGTCTTTCGAAATGCATTGATCGAAATTTGTAGAGCTGTTGCACGGAAGAAGCCCTGTCTTTCGAAATGCATTGATCGAAATTTGTAGAGTAGCAGCCGGGGTGACAGCCCGGTCGATTCCTCGGTCCGATTTTCTAGAAAGACAGAAGAAACCTTAACCTTCTGCTATCTAAATGACCTCTCAGGGCCTATTATGTGACCACTTTATTTTTATAAAGTTAAATCACGTATTTATCAAACGAGATAAATTTGTTTAAGAAAATGTAGCGCACTTGTATACAGGAGAATCTGCATATGTCAATGAAACAACTTCTGGTTCCTAATAAGAGACACTATCTCTTATTTGGAACCACAAGTATCTCTTATTAGGGAACGGCACGGTCGCCAATTCCGTGGCTGGTCAGACTGTAATAAATTGTGTCACTAATAACCACTCTAGTTTATAATAGTCTGCATTTCATGAGGTTTTCGGGAAAATAAGTAAATTAATATCAGAACTTGCCTTCACAGTTATCCACAACTTTGAATAGCGTCACTACAAAAATTCAATTGTCGCGAAAACAAACACAACCTTCTCTGCTTCGTTTCAATCAACCAAGTGACTCCAAACAAAGACCACGATGTTATAATAGTACAAAGCTCAGATTTTTGTTACAAATATCAGATGACAGCTGTTCATGGACTAGATAATAAGGTATCTCTTATTAGGAGACTATCTCTTATTTGGCGACTTTACCTTATATATATATATATATAAGTTATATGGTATGATAAGAAAAATAAATGCCTGGACACATATATATATATATATATATATATATATATATATATATACTAGCTGGCCCGGCGAACGTCGTATCGTCTTTAAATATTTTTACGTTAATGTTTCCGATGTTTTAATAGTTATCTGCTATTCGGGGCGGAAACAAATCCAACAAATCAAAGATCATAAAAATCGGTAGAGCCGTTCTTGAGTTATAAATAGTGTAACTAATCTGACTTTGTTTTATATATATCGTCCCGGCCACGCGTTGCTGTGGCTAAGGTATACGTTAAATTATGTTGTAGTAAACTAAGTGAGAAATCTAAATCAGGAAGTTTTTGTTTTACACAATTTTTTAGTTCTGGTACGTTAACTACACCCGGTATAAATATGGGTGGTGGTTTATGTGGAAGTGGTTTTGTTGATTGAGATGAATTTATGTTGTCTGCATTCTCAGCATCATTCATAAGTGTATCATAAGGATTACATACATTTATTGATGGAATATTTTGAGGAAGCTTCCTGATTTCATTATACTTTCGTTTTTTTCTACGAACTTGTTGGCAGTTTGGATTCTCATCATCATCAAGAAGTCTCTGTATAGTAATATCATCGTGTGATATATTATAGTCATCTTGTTTTTCATTTAATTGAGGCATGGATATTGTTTCTGTAATATTAGGCATATTATTATAACTAACAGACTTACAGTTCTGTTATTCCGTTCCTTAGGACCTTCATATGTTTTTAAATTGACATGCTTCTTAAATGTAAGATTTATGTCACATAGGCCTATACCAATTTCCGGAAATTCACTTGATACCTTATCATTCATGGTATCTAGAACTGATTCGCCATATTGTTCAATGTTCGCTTCTCGGTCCAGTTAAATTTAAATTAAGTTGCTGTCTTTCAGCCAGATTACTTAAAACTAATACTTACACACGAAATTAATATTATTATCAATATATTGAAAATAAAATAAACACTGAACACACTTAAATTATGAAATAATCAATATTTTTAATTGAATTGCAACAAAAAAAGCACAGCCAGCTGGTAAAATAATAAACCAATTACCTTACACCGTCATCTGTTAGCATCGTATGGAACTTTTTGTTAAATAATAAAACAAACAATTTGCAATAAAAAATAATGCGTCTATAAATATAGTTATAAACAACCGTAGGTCTCAAGTTGGATCAAACAGCACACAGTGTGCAAAATGTTATTAAAATGGGTTCAGTAGTTTAGGATTCCATCGCGGACAAACAACGTGACACGTAATTTTTATATATTAAGATATATAATTATAACAATACTAATAAAATTCATTGTTAAAACCGTTGAGGTGGAGAGTCATAAAACAAAATAAGTTAAAATATACCTTCTTAGGTAAGATCCGTCGTCCTCAACTTATAAAATATGTATTCTTTATGCCTGCAGGCCTTTCAGAACATCCGTTCCGTCTTCAGCAGGTCCCTCTTCGCTACAACATCCAGTATGATGGTTGATGCTATGAGCACCGTGTTTTAGATAGAATAGAGAACGATAGATTCAGTGTGATCTTGATCATGCGCACAACGATCCCCGGTCGGGGCAGTTTTTCTAGGGGTTTTTCCTCACCTGTAAGATAAATGTCAGGAAAACTTTAAGGCCCAAATGATCGCCGAAATCATATGGCCATCATCATCCTTATCATTATCATCTCATCATCATCATCCTTCACCGGTGTGGAAAGCAACGGGAAGCTACCACACCTACAATTCCCTAGTAAAGCTGTAAAGCATAGCATGAAAATGCTATGATTGGAGTGAAAGATCTGCCCTCGGGCAGAATTACTATGGATGGATGGAATTTAGTCCTCTTGATTATTTGCTTACTCCATAAAATATAATTTAATATGCCAATAACTCTATTATTCTTTTTTTTTTGGATGTCTAATTCCGATGATCCATCTTTTTGAATTATTGATCCCAAATACTTAAAATATTCCACTGTTTTAATCTTTGTTCCGTTTATTTCTAATTCCTCTGAAAGATTTGTGCTCATAAATTCTGTTTTATTACAATTAATTGTTAAACCCCATCTTAAAAATACACTAATGAAAAAAAAAAAGCATTAAATTAGGATGGACTTTGATTTGATTAAGTTAGGGTAGGTTACGCTTATGTACTCTTAAAGGTAGTGAATGCTGGATCAAATTAAATTATTAATATTGTAAAGGGACACTCTGACTAATAAATTAACAACACTCTAAATTAGGATAGGTTTGTGTTTGATTAGTTTAGGGTAGGTTATGTTTATGTTTGTTAAATGTAGTAAATGTTAGACGAAATAAAAGTACTAATATTTTTAAAAGAGCACTCTGACCAATTAATTAATGAACAAACCACTAAATTTGATTGTGATAGACTCAAGTAGGTAGGTTTAATTTGTCTATGGTAAAAACTGTTGGAGAATCAAAACAATTAACGAACTAAACAAATTAATAAAAAGTAAGAATACATTACACATCCAAGTTAACTGTTCACGGGCGGAGGGAAAGAGTTTTAGCGCTAGTGTCGCCGATCTACTCAATCTGTGGATGGGATGTAGGAGAAAAATGTACATCCGATCACGTATTGACATTTTTCAACTACAACTGTGGGGTGAGAATCTCTAAATACGTGTGAAAGATCTTAACACGGTTGCCAAATTAGTCATATAAGCACAGAACGCTCAAGCGGTCGGATCATTTAAAATCACAGTATTTGTCGTCTCTCCGTTACCAGCCTCACAATAAATCACAAGTGGCAACATGTAATGAGAAGGGCAATGAAGGGACAGCTCATTCCTAGACGTAACCCCAAAAGTAACAAGGTTGTCAAGTTAGCCATTGTGCCACTGACCGCGCAGAACGACGGATCATTAAAATACATGGTATTTATCACTCTCTACCTGTCAATCAAACAACATAATACAAAGGATAGAAAGTTGCAACATAGTAAGGAAGAGAAAGAGAAAGACAGTTTGTTAGCTGACATTTTCCGCCCGCACAAAACACTTGGATGGGTAATAGTAAACCATATAAGATTACTCAGAATTGGTTGGCTTGGACATTTGATAAGAATGGATGATCAGAGACTGGTTAAGAAACTCTATAAATGGAAACCTATAGGAGGCAGAGCTGTTGGAAGACCGAAGATCAGATGGGAGGATGACACAATGAACGATCTAAAGAAAATGAAAGTGACTAATTTGAATATGGCAAGAAACAGATTGGCATAGAGGATGATTGTTGAGAGGGCCAAAACTTTCACCTTTGAAGTTGTCGCGCCTTAGGATGATTATGAAGAAGGTTGGATTAGACTATGATATTTCTTCTTCTTCTTCTTCTTCCTTTCCAGGATTAGGTCAATGCGACCTGTTCCGGTCTCAAGTCCATCATTTCCTTGGCCGTCCCAAAGATCTTTTTCCATGTGGTTTGTAGGTGTTGATCGTTTTGGGTAATCTTGTATTGTCCATTCTGTCTAAATGTTCTTTCCATTGATATTTGTGCTCTTCTACTTTATCAACTATTGAAGATATCTCCAGTTAATTTCTTATTGATTCATTGTGTAATCTATCCATGCGTGTACATCTTTTTACAGATCATAAAAATTTCATTTCAGTGGCTTGAATGTGTGAGATATATTTTTTTGAAAGTACCCAAGAGAAAATTATACACTCAGGCTGGGGTTTGAACCCAGGACCTTTGGCATTCTATACCAATGCTCTACCAAATGAGCTACCTGAGTACTCAAATCTAAATGCAAAAATCTCTCTTACATTTTGTTAATATTTTTCTCTTCAAATATAATTTATCTTCAGTGAGAAGTATTAAATCTAATATATAAAAATCAATGTTTATTTGTTTGTTCATACGTATTCTATGCGCGGCCATACCATTGATCCCCATTTTTATGTCTTTTTTTGCAAAATGTTCAGGAGATTCCCGGGATGAACATAGGCTATAAGAGAGTTGTAATACTCAACCCCTTCGCCCTTAAAAATCACCCTTTGTAGCGAAAAACGTGAAATAAAGTCCCTATTTTGACGCTTAAATGGCTTACGCTGCCTAAACCATAACACATACACCAAATTATTGTACACGGAATTGAAAATCTCAAAAAACTCTACAAAAAAGTCCGCGACAGCACATGTTTATCTTTTACGGATAACTCATAATAATCATTTTTGTCTTTCATTGATGCCAAGAAGATCGGGATAAGCTGATTCTCGGGCAAGCGTAGCAGTTCAAGGCTGGTGGTAAAAACACATTAACATTTATTTAGGAGTAGCAGCGCACGCCAGGTATTAGCTAGCATATAATAAAAACATAGAAAGAAGCTTTATAAAGTAATGTTACATTCTTAATAAAGAAACTATCATTTCCGTGATCGAGTGACGGTTCGTAGCATTTGGCGTCCGGGTATTAAACATTGTATATGAAAAAAAATTAGCGTTTCGATTGGAGTGCTCAGGTAGCTCAGTTGGCAAAGCATTGACATAGAAATAATAATAATAAAAATATAGAATATGATAGTTTCTTTTGCATATTTTAAGGTGTTATTTAGGTTATTACTAGAGCCCGGATTTCAATTAAATACAAGTTTTTTTATACAAATGAGTCATATTTCTTAAACATTGCAGTTTGTTGTTTTATGACTTCTCTATTCAAAAGAAATCTATTTTTTTCCTCTTCGTGTTAGCAAGTTTTGACCTTTTGTGAGTAAATTCAAACATAATGCATGTAGGGAATTCTATTTCTGAAGTGGCAGCCATTATCAAAATCAGTTGAATATTGGAGTTAAGAATAGAAAAATGTACTGTTTTTGGAAAGCACTGCTAATTTGAAAATAAACACCATATTTGTGTTTAATCTTCTTTATCTATTCCAAGATATAAGAATTTTAGTTTTGCATGGGTGCTCCCTTTCAGGAATTACTCATGCCTCAAAGAAACATGTACTAAGCAACTAAGGTATTACCTGGATGGAGAAGATCCATTAAATTTTGCTCAAAGACTCTAACTCAGTTTTGAGGTTCCGAAAATATTCAGACTCAGGACTTAATGCTCGATGTCCCTTGAATTTTGCCATCCTACAAAATCCATCAGCCCTGGCCAGGTTTGAATCCATGAACTCAAGACCAAAGACAGGGAATTTAACCACAGGATCACGATGGCTGATCAGTGAAATATATTACAAGTTACAATGTATCTCAAATAAATATATCAATAAACTTAGAGAAAAATACACCACCAAAACATCTGGAAAGGAATGGGAAAATCTACAAGCTTACGGCATTACTACATTACAAAGAAAATCTGCAGTAGCAATATTCAGACTGCTAACGGGACATGACTGCCTGAATAAACACCTACACAGACTTGGTATAACAGATTCACCTAAATGCCCTCTTTGCAATTTAAATGAAGATATGGAAAGAAACTATCTCCTCCGTTGTCCAGCTTTTTTAGAAGAGACCAGCCTTTCTGCTAAATATTGGAGTGCAAGAGAGCGAATGATTTCATTACCAAGTGCTCGACATTAGATACCAACCAACAATGTAGAACATAATATGCAACGAGGGCGATAAGCATGAGATAAATGATCACCATAGCAGAACAGCTCAAATTGAAGTGGGGTGATCACGTGGCAAGGATGAATGGAACCAGGTGGACATGCAGAGTAATTATGTGGGGCCCCAGAACCAGCAAGAGACACATGGGAATGTAGAGAGTTAGATAGACCGACTCACACAGTCCCACAACAGGTGGGAGATCAATGGAGGCGAGGTACAAGAGGGGAAATGTGGAGGTAACCAACAAACCTTTGTGAACATCACCACCAAAATAAGTAAACTTGAACAAATATTGACAATTTCTCTCTGGGATTAACTCACAAGCAGAATAACTGAGCTATATCCTGGCAATTGGTGCCTTTACTCTTTAAGGGATGATATCTCCTTTTTGACCTACTAGATAATAATCATAAGATAAAAATAGATAAGATGAAGGCCATGATTATAGGAAGGAAACCAAGGAAGATAAACATGAGGTTTAAAGATGAGGCCATTGAGCAAGTGGAGAGCTTCAAATACTTGGGTTGTACTATCAGTAGTAACATGAACTGCGGTCAACAAGTAAAGGAGAAGATAGCAATGGCAAAAGAAGCTTTTAACAAGAAGAGAAGCATTTTCTGCAGACATTTGGCAAAAGAATTACGGAACAGGCTAGTGAAGTGCTTTGTGTGGAGTGTATCATTATACGGTGCAGAGACTTGGACATTACAGTGGAATGGGGAAAAGCGACTGGAAGCTTTTGAGATGTGGATATGGAGAAGGATGCAACATATAAAATGGACATACAAAATAAAAAAAATAAAGATGTGCTACACTAAGTGGGTAAAGGAAGAACAATGCTAGAACTCATAAAGAAGAGGAAAAGAAATTGGATTGGCCACTGGCTAAGAAGAAACTGCGTGCTGAACGATGTCCTAGAAGGAATGGTCAACGGAAAGAAAGTTAGAGGCAGAAAAAGACATCAGATGATAGACAATATTAAAATAAATGATTTGTATGCGGATATAAAAAAGGAATGCTGAGTTAAGCAAAGAGTGGAGAATGCTGAGTTTGCAGTGAAATACCTGCTCTTGGGCAGAACACTATGTATATGTATAAGTTGTATTGCTTAAATACCAAATGTTACAAGAGAACCTATAAAACATTTATTTGTATGATTGTTAAGAAAATCATTATCATCCTAAGGCGCGACAACTTCAAAGGTGAAAGTTTTGGCCCTCTCAACAATCATCCTCTATGCCAATCTGTCTCTTGCCATATTCAAGTTAGTCACTTTCATTTTCTTTAGATCGTTCATTGTGTCATCCTCCCATCTGATCTTCGGTCTTCCAACAGCTCTGCCTCCTATAGGTTTCCATTTATAGAGTTTCTTGACCAGTCTCTGATCATCCATTCTTATCAAATGTCCAAGCCAACCAATTCTAACAGATCTTATATAGTTTACTATATTTTGATTTTTTATAAATTGTTAAGAAAATGGATTAATTATTTGCAGCAAGATAATACTAAAGCAAGCAGCACATTTTATTAGTAATTTAATCCCAAATTGTCCACCGCTGTGGTGTCAAGGTAGCATCCTGCCTTGTCATGCAGCATGTCAGTGTTTGATTCCCGGTGGGACAAGCTTCCTGGGTGGGGTTTTTCATCACCTGTAAGAAGAGTGTCAGGAAGCTTTGAGACCCAGAAGGTCCCCGAACATCATCTGGCCATCATCATCATGATTCTCGGTGTGAAAAGCAATGGGAAGTTATCACACCTATAATTCCTAGTAAAGCATAGCATGAAAATGCTATGATTGCAGTGAAAGACCTGCCCTTGGGCAGAACACTATACATCTATCTATCTTCGGGCTTTTACAGCTGCTGCCGTCTTCCCATGCCAAACCTCGAAAGCTTACGATCTCGGGCATCTTCAATGCTTAGCCCTCTTGCTTGCATTAATGTCTTCATGTTTTCCTTCCATGTTAACTTTGGTCTCCCTCGTTTCTTCTTTCTGTTTGGATGCCATTGATATAGTTGCTTCGGCCATCGCTCATCTTCCATTCTTAAGACATGTCCTAACCACTTTAATTCCTTCTCAATTCTTTCAATTATGCTTTCTTCTGCTTCCATTATGTTTCTAATTTCCTTATTTGTGACATGTTCTAATTTAGACTTTCTGGCACTTCTGCGTAAATAATCCATTTCTAGAGCTATTAGTCTATTCTTGTAGTACTTATTGATTGTCCATACCTCACTTCCATACATTGCAACAGATTCCACCAATGTTTTACCAATATATTTTTTTGTGTCTTTCCAAATATGCTTATCCCACCATACGGAATTTAACGATGATATTATTTTGCAATTCAATTCTATGTTCTATGTTCTCTTTACCTATATGTTCAATGTTATCCATAATTATTCCCAAATATTTAGTTTGTTTCACTTGCTTTAATACATACAACCTCAAAATAGGTTTAATTAATTATTCATTAGATATAAAGTCTCACCTGTTTTTAAAAATCAAACATCATTAGCATATAATTAAAAAAATTGAGTAATTGGAGACAATTTGTCCATGATTAATTTTATAATGAACTACTGTATTAATTTTGTGAATGATTTCATTATGTACACTACAAACACTATATCTTATCCGCTCTAGGAGTGATCCTAACATCAACAAATGCCAATTATATCCTTCTGCCATTCGCGCCACAATTATGGTCACCTTTGACAGGGAGATGACACAGCAACAGAAGACTCAACACTTTCAGCCATTTTGTTTCATGAGAATCAACTGAAGCATGACTCAAATGCATCACTCATATGTAATAAACTATTTTAAGTTGTAATTATTGATTAGGTATATTTTAGAATATTTTCTATGTTTTGAATGTATTATTTTCATTCACGAAGAATAACAAGTATATTCAGAGGACATATTTTTAATTTAATAAAGGGAGCTACTTTTTTGTGTACTTATTGCTTCTACAATGTACATCAGTGTCTATAGCCAATGAAAAGCGAGCAGGTCACATGGTTTTGTTTTGACGAGGATCACTTTATTAAGAGCGGACTGACTTTAGAAACCCCTTGGACTACGGGCTGGCTTCTGGCTTCACATCCACATCTGTTAAACACAGAAGTGGAATGATCATTTAGCCAGATCAACAGTTACATGTGGTCAGAATTTCAGGTACCCAAATTCTTTATGATAATGGGTAGGCACCTGTCCCATATTTGCCAAAATTCCATGAGAAAATAAAATGAGTAGAGACTATTATGTGGTACAAATATTAAGTATTGATTGAACAGATATATAAAAACACAGCAAACTCATAGCAGAAAAAAGTATTAATGTGTTGGGTAATATGTCAAATACCTAGGAACAATAACCACAAATAGGAATGAGATGCACAAAGAAATTAAACATAGGCTCAATTCTGGAAATGCATGCTATTATGCATTGCAGAGACTCTTGATGTCCCAACTCCTTTCAAAAAACGTTAAACTGAAAATATATAAACTATTATTCTACCAGTTATATTATATGGGTGCGAAACATGGACTCTTATTTAAGGGAGGAAAGGAGATTACAAGTATTTGAGAATAAAGTTCTTAGCAAAATTTTTGGACCAAAGAGAGATGAACAGACGGGTGAATGGAGAAGACTACATAACTATGAACTACATGGTCTTTATAGGAAGCCAGATATAATAAGAATAGTTAAGTCTCGCAGACTTCGATGGGCAGGACATGTTGCATGTATGGGGAATGAAAGACTTGCATGGAAGCTTCTTGTAGGAAAGCCAGAGGGATAACGCCCAGTTGGTAGACCAAGAATGAGGTGGGAGAATAACATTAATAATAATAATAATAATAATAATAATGCTTTATTTATTCTGTCAAAGTTAAGGCCATAAGGCCTTCTCTTCCACTCAACCAGCACAAATACAAATAAATATTTAACAAATATAGATATACACTATACTAATTATAAACAGTTAAAGATACATTAAATGTAGCAATGTACATTTCATGTACAAACAACATTTTATATGATAATAACAATAATAATAATAATAATAATAATATAAATATGATAAATTATACGAGAAAACACCAATTAATATATATATACCTTACACTGGGTAATATAGTCCACCGCTGTAGTCTCGAGGTAGCGTGCTGCCTTGTCACGCAGCGGGCCCAGGTTCGATCCCCGGCCGGGGCAGTTTTTCTGGGTGAGGTTTTTATCGGGGTTTTTCCTCACCTGTAAGACAAATGTCAGGAAAACTTTAAGGCCCAAAAGGTCCCCGAAATCATATGGCCATCATCCTTATCATTATCATCCTTACCATTATCGTTATCATCATCATCCTTCACCGGTGTGGAAAGCAACGGGAAGCTACCACACCTACACAATTCCCTAGTAAAGCTGCAAGCATAGCATGAAAATGCTATGATTGCAGTGAAGGACCTGGCTTCGGGCAGAATTACTATGGATGGGTAATATAATGAAGTCGAGGTTAGAGCAAATATAAATTTAGATTTCTTTTAAAAGATGCCAATGTCCGACAGCCCCTATGATTTGAGGGAAATAGATTATACAGGGAATGATTGGAAAGTATTGGCTCAGGATAGGGGTATATGGAGAGCTTATGTCCGTGCGGCCATGAACCTACGAGTTCGATAGTGCCAGTGAGTAAGTAAGTAAGTGTTGGCTAATATGACACTTGCACTCACTTGTTCCTTTGTTCCTTGTTGGAACATTCACAGGTGGACTCCTCACACAGAATATCCGATTCCGATTGAGGGTCTTTCCACTTTGCAGCGGTTGCCCTTTTACCAGCCGACTGTGGCCCTTCACATCCACATGTGTCAATCACAGAGGTAGATGATCAACAGCCAGTGTAGGGGTGAGATGTGGTTAGCATGTCGAGTCCCCCAGCCGTTATAGCTGGTTCCTCAACCTGGAGCCGCTACTTATTGTAGCTACCCAATTGCCTCACGATGCTGGGTGGGCACCGGTCCCATACTGGCCAAAATACCATGAGAAAATTTCTTCCCCCATGGAGACTCGAACCAGCGCAAGTCCCGTAGCTCTGCGCCAAGGCTTCCTGCCTTAACCGATCGGCTAAGGCGCGGGACTACAGAATATCCAAATAATCTATATAAGAGTCCGTAACTGTTTAAAAAAGACACTCAAGCTTAGGCATGGTTTTAAATTACCTTTTTTAATGAATGATCCCTTTCTCAACAATCTATATATTAATACTTACCATCTACAGAACCATATCAAAAAGCAGTAATGATGAGGGAACAGAAACGGAAGGAAATAAAAGAGGAATTTTACTCCTCCAGTGCCATGACAGACAGAAACTGGACAAGAGAATGTCAGACACAGAGACACATTGTAACCAGACTAACGATACATGGCTTTCATCACAAAATGTACAAAAATAAAAAATTCCACCAGCCAACTGAAGACTGCAGACGTGCACCATGAGGTGATAAGTGTATATCAAGAATGTAAAAACAGAACAAAATCAATGAATGAATATAGCAAAGAGTGAATACAAGTGATCAGTGGAAAAGAACATAAAACTTTCGAAACTAATGCTCTTCTGAGTGCTCCTTTCTATTATTATTAATATGCGAAGAAAACAATTTGTACCCCTTTTTTAAGCACATTATGCGCACAGAGGAGTGTGATATTTGGTATTATTAAAGTTCATATAGAGGAGGAGTGCAGAAAAATAAAATTTATGTATAATATGCGTTACAAATAAATTTAATTAAACAAAATAAAATAAAATTGTGTCTAAGGAATTTATGTGTATTACTCATTCATTTGTGTACTCATTCATTTGTTTACGTTCATACTGAAAGTGAATTGTCGCAAAAAGAAAATTGTGCAGCAGCAATGTGAATTGACTTACTCTTACGTATTTATTATTAGTGGTTTAAAAAATAAGTGAGTACATTTTATTATTTAAATTTAAATTGAACCCTGTCTAATCTCGCTTTTAGTAATTTCATTACATTTTTTTTTATATTTACATACTCGCACCTATTTCCATTATGCCTTGACATAGAACTTTGACTGATCGGAGTAAGAGACAAAGAAGGGATATATATATATTGTCCACTGGAAAAAGTCGGTTATATGTCTCAGACAAATTCTTCTAAGTTCCACACAATCGCAGTGCGCATGCGCGAGTTGCTGTAATGGTTAATATAGCCTCCGGTAGATGGCTCTGCAGTCAGCGTTACCAACTTTGGGAATAAATTTCCAAATGCAAAAAAAAAAAATGGACGTTAACTAACTTGCCATTTCCTAACTAAAGAAAGCAATTTACATGCATATTATTTATTCCCAAATGCTTAAAAAAAATGGATGTAAAGCAACTTCCCATTTCCTAACATAACAAAACAATTTACATGCGTATAATTTATTCAACTATAAACTAATTTTATGTACACTAACACTAAATATGGTTTGAAATTATTTTCAAATGGTGGCAACATTGGAACAACATGGGAAAATAGCAAGTAAGTAATGAATCCACGATCATGTTTTACGTAAATATATAATTATCTGATAAGCTTGAAGATCGTTGCGAAATGTTTAAAACAATACAAAATGTGTTTACACGTGCATCAGTGGCATAAGAATGTACGTGTAAAATTGTGATGGGCATATAACCTACCTCACCCGTCCAACACTGTGGTCTCGAGGTAGTGTGCTGCCTTGTCACGCAGCGGGCTCAGGTTCGATCCCCGGTCGGGACAGTTTTTCTGGGTGAGGTTTTTATCGGGGTTTTTCCTCACCTGTAAGACAAATGTCAGGAAAACTTTATGGCCCAAACGGTCCCCGAAATCATATGGCCATCATCATCATCCTTATCATTATCACCATCATCATCCTTCACCAGTGTGGAAAGCAACGGGAAGCTACCACACCTATAATCCCCATTGTTTTGTTATGTTAGGAAATGGGAAGTTGCTTTACATCCATTTTTTTATGATTACAGGGAAAGACCTGCCCTCGGGTAGAATTACTATGGAGGGATATATATATATTCCTGTACACATAATAGGCCAAATGCAAATTCAAATAGTATACAAATGTCAAAAGATGCATTATTGTTTTTTTTAAATATGGCTTAGCCAAGTTATACCATATATTAACTGTCATTTGTATTTTTAAAATCAATCGAATATTAATGCATATTGACATATTTGTGACAAACTTAAAAATGTAATGAATTATGATCAAATTTTGAGTGTTGGGTGACCACTAGTATTATATTAATCTCAATAGTTAACCAAAAAGTACAGACCTTGAAAAACTAGAAATGCAGCAATTTGGAATTCAGTGTCAAAATCAAGTGTTCACCAATAATTTCTGTTGATGTAGAGCAATAATTTTGCTTGTACAAACATATACTACATTCAGAGACATAATCTATCCTTCAAACATATTGAAAGGCACAACTGCACTTCTACTAGCACTTGATTTTTCAGTCATATTATTGTAAACTATAGCTCTTCTTCTGTATTTACTAACATTATTTAATATTTTAAACTTTTTCAAACAATTTTTATAACATTATTAGACAATTTTGAAGTATTTATTTAAATATGCAAATCACAATATTATGACACTGTTAGACAATATTGTGATGCTAACTGCTTTTTTCTCCACAGATTATATACTTAGTCTATGATTTTTCTATCGCAGTTTTGGGTTACCGCTGGTTGGATCAGCATTAGGGAGTGATAAGTAAGTGTACATCCATTTTTAATAATGTTTGGTAATTTTAATATTATTAATATATTTTAACATAGATTTGGGGATTTATTGCAAATATTGGTAATTTAAATTGCATAGCGACGGATAGTAATTGAGAATGATATTTGATATGTGGTTCAATTGAGGGTTATTGCTGGCTCTATAAACTCTGGCACATGCACACTGTTGTTCTATAGGACTTCGAAAATATTTCACGCTAGTTTAAGTGCAGTTTTTCCTATTAAAATATTAAATGTAATTAACTATAATTCTTTCTGAATTCAGTAAAGTGAAAGGAGCAGTGGATATGTAGGCCTATTAGGTACATACATAGTTGATTATTGTAAAAAAATATTGAAATAATAATTAGAAAGCATTTAAGATGTGTTAAAAATGGTAGTAAATGTTTTAAAAGTAAAACTGTATGAGTAAAACTTGAAAGAAGTTGTGTGAGGTATTTTAAAAATCGTGTTCCATAATAGATACTTGAGTCATTAATTACTTTTATTTCCTTAGGCCCCCTTTTTTTAACGTTAATTTTTTCTTAATATTCCCCATTTTTAATGAAACTTTTTCCTTTTAAAATGTAGTTTCTAATTATGACAAAGTTATGCTGCATTTTAACCTGTAAAAACTAATTTGAATATGGTGATTTGTAATAATATATTTGTATAATATATTATATTTAAAGCACATTTCGTAGAATAGCAAATTAATTTATCCCATTTTCACTTTGACACTTTCGCGGTAACATTTAAACGAAATAGCCTACTTTAGATTAGGTTGGTTAGCTAACCTATATTCAACTGAGTCAAGGTAAATGTATCGGATGTTAACATGCCACATAAATTTCTAAATCTAGCGATTTCACGCATAGTGAAGAAATTGTGCAATTCATTATACATACTCCAATGTTTACATGAAGTGCTAAATTGAGAGATTACATTACATGTTTATAGGGGTGTACATTTCAATCTAGAAAACACAATACATGGAATACGGTACATTGGCACCATTAGGTTATAAACATAAGAAATGCAAGGAAATGAAATAAAAATTATTTTTACTTACACCACCATTCCATAGGCCCCTTCTCCAATGTATGCCAGATTTGTGTATCTCGGTCCCACTTCAAAAATTTGCCCTCGAACAACTTCCGCATTAGGATTTCCAGCCGCAGCACTCGCCCCTTCGGCCGCCATTTTGACAACTACGACAACTACCTTGCGAATATTTCACACATTTGACACCTGTGTCGCTAGTAGCTGAGATTTAATTTTCGTTTAGCATTTGTTTTCTTTAATTAATACCACTATCGCCAGTGGGCACCACTAACACAAATAACAAATGGTGTAATTGTGTGTTCATTGGGTGTGCGAATTTTTTTCTGAACAGATTTGCAGTTAATTTTGAAGTATTTGTCTTTTAATCTGATCTCAGAATGAATGCACCACCAACATTTGAGTCATTTCTTCTTTACGATGGTGAAAAGAAGTAAGTTCGGCCACAGAAATAATTAAATTTGTATAATTTTTCATTGGATTAGATGTTTTCTAAATTACTTTAATAAAATTGTTATTTACAGGATAATTAAAGAGCTAGACACGAAAGTGCCAAATGCAGCAATTTTTACGATAAACAAAGAAGACCACACATTGGGAAACATGATTAGGAAGTAAGTAAAATGAAGAAAAATAGTGTGACAGTTTCTACTGCTTGCTAATGCACGTTTGCTATTATTATTGTTAACTAATTCATATTTGTGTATTTTTACAGTCAGCTTTTGAAGGACCCCAACGTGCTATTTGCAGGATACAAGTTGCCACATCCTCTAGAGCACAAATTTGTTCTTCGCATTCAGACAACATCTGATTATACGCCTCATGATGCTCTTATGCATGCCATTACTGATTTAATTGCAGAGCTCTCATTGTTTGAAGAACGATTTAGGGTAAGAATGCAAATTAACTGATTCTATAGTTGAATGCAGGCTTTCACGGCCGGTAATCATGATGTTGAGTGATTCCGGGTTCTGTGGCCGTGGTCCATAGTTGGTGTTGATACCAGACGTTTCGCCCTCAACTGCGGAGGGCATCTTCAGTGGCGAGTGCTTCTAGGCGTGTTTCCTGGTCGGAAGCTCTACTTAGAGTTGAACGCTGCGGGTGTTGTATTGATACTAGTGGTGGGAGCAGGGTGAGCGGGCGTGGCTCTTGCTGATTGGCTAATGGTCGTCTCCTTGTTGTCCCTAGTGTTGATGCATTTATTTTCTAGTGTACGGTACCAGGCCTTAGACAGTTTAATACCTTCCTCTTTTCTGTTAATATTTTCCTTATGCTTGTGTATTTCTATAGCCCTCTCGATATAATCTAGGGAAATAATAGGAAGTTGTGGCTAAAACTTGTGTATCATTATGATACACAAGTTTTAGCCACAACTTCCTATTATTTCCCTAGATTATATCGAGAGGCTATAGAAATACACAAGCATAAGGAAAATATTAACAGAAAAGAGGAAGGTATTAAACTGTCTAAGGCCTGGTACCGTACACTAGAAAATAAATGCATCAACACTAGGGACAACAAGGAGACGACCATTAGCCAATCAGCAAGAGCCACGCCCGCTCACCCTGCTCCCACCACTAGTATCAATACAACACCCGCAGCGTTCACTCTAAGTAGAGCTTCCGACCAGGAAACACGCCTAGAAGCACTCGCCACTGAAGATGCCCTCCGCAGTTTGAGGGCGAAACGTCTGGTATCAACACCAACTATGGACCACGGCCACAGAACCCGGAATCACTCAACATCATAACTGATTCTATGCTTTTTCATACAACATTCTTATCACACTGTTGCACTACATATTTTTTTTCCCCATTTTTACTAAAATTTCAGGCTATTCTGTGCCACCTGTGAATATTTGATGGGAGAACATGTGACTGCTAGAGTTGTGTTGGTCAATGTGTAATACACGTTAATCATAGCTATATGTTATATCTGAACCAAGATAGTTAAAGTGTGCTATCTGTTCTATTATTTCTTTATTGATTAGGGCAAAGTGGTACCTTTCTGCACAATTACTCTTTGCTGCACTACTCAGGTTGGTTCATACATAGGAATGTAATCTGTGATCCTTCAAATTTTTGTTCATTCCTTCATCACCTCTGATTCTGAGTTCACAGATTTAAACTCGACTGAGTTCAATGGATTTTTCAAGGTGTAAAAATTCTGAGAATGGGTTCCTTCAAAAAGGAACTAAAGCTGTAGGTTCCATGTTCTAGATTTACGGAAAGTAAAAGAACATCAAGCCTGAAAAAAATACCTCTGAGCAAAATTTATGGCTAAACTTTACAATCTGTGACATGACTTTTTTTAATTTCTTCTGTCAAATTTTATTCTAAGGGTTTCATTTTTTAAAATTATTTCCCACCAGTTACAATGATTTTTGCACATTTACATTAGAGTGAATGATTTCGTTATCAAGTGCTCGACATTAGATACCAACCAACATATTTTCCAATAATTATTTTAATAATTTTTTTCACGTTATTGAACTACATGAAGACGTGGCAGCCATATTGATTTTAATGTATATTCAGTGTTCCAGTGCTGCCAATATAGTCTGTATTAATAAACTTACACAGTAATAAAATCAGTGTGCATTCTTTCACAGGTAAGGGTACTTAAATTGCATTAGGTTAGCTTTTAGGTTCGTTGGCAAGTTCAAATATCGTGTATATGTTGACTGCATCCCGTGATACCATAGTGTAAACCGCTTCTTGTGTTGGCATATGCACATGGTGTATGTTTGGAACATGTTGTAAAGTATTTCCAAATTTATTAACACTTTCACTCAGAGATTTGAATTACAATGATAATAACTAGCATTAAATAAAATAATAAACATGATAATAATAAATTTTTGTAATTAAACTTACTAGTATCAAATGACAGGCATTTAGCATTTTTATTTATTTATTTTATTTTTTTATGAATGAGTTGGAGAAAATTTTTTGATGTCTCACCTCATAAAGTTGCATGTTTTTATGATACCGGTTTCAAAAGTATAATTTTACCTCCATATTGAATCAAACACCAAGTGTCAAAATGTTGCCATTAACACGATCTTCTGAACTGCAATCTGGTGTTGATTTTATGAACTTGGAGATAAAATTAAAATCGACACCAGATGACAGTTGAGAAGATGGTGTTAACGGTGAAATTTCAACAGTTGGAGTTTGACTGAAGATGGAAATAAAAGCATGCAACTTCATGAGGTGATATGTTAAAACTCATTCGTTAATGTAAATATGTCATAGTGTCACCTCCCACTTTGATTTTGATAAAAATTAGAATTTTTCTTTGAGTTTCCGGATATAATTCCACAATGTCTTTGCAGTTATGTCCTGATTTAACTGATGGCTCAGTAGGAGATGATGTTTGCCAAATCTTACTGCATTGTATAGTATGTATATATCAAAATCCGAGTTTTGCCGGGTAGTGAGGCAGGGAATCATGTTGAATGGCCAATCTGAACTTGGCAACTGCGTCCTTCTTTTTCTGTTAGCTGTTGAATTACGAAGATCTTCTAGATCATGCCATTTCTTATATTTTACTATGGTTTAACTGTATTGAGGAAAGTTTTGACTTTATATTACATTTATAGTTCACCAAGATACAACTGTTAAAAGCTAATTCCTTTCTTTGCAAGTTCATCTGCCTGATCATTCCCTTTTTAAACCTGTGTTGATGGTATCCATTGAAGTATTTACGTTTAATGTTTGTTCTGTGATTTCAGGAGGCGATTAAAGAGAAGAAAGAAGGTCTCGATTAAGTGAATTAATTTTCAGTTCTAATACATTTTTGTGATCTGCTTTCTTGATTAATGTAATTTTTTTTATAATAAGCACAATACAATAATAAAATTTCAGACTTTCAATATCTGTTGCAACATATGGCTTTATTTGGGACTTCACCCTTTATAAATGGCATCTCATATGACAGGTATTCAAGAACCAAGCTCTCTAGACCACGCCATCTCCATCTTTCGTAAGCTGAGGCTCTTATCTTTCAATTGTTCCTGGAAACTTTTTTATATAAATATGTTGTTAGCACATGATGTTGAATAGAGTGAGCCAGTTAGAGTAGGTTCTGCATCACCCACATAATTAACCATAGAGAGACAGACGCTCTTCGCAGAAAGTTTGGTTGTTGAATACCGGCCTATATCTTTCTCCATCTTCTTTAGGATGTTTCCATTTTTCATATGAGTCTTTCAACTTAGCCTCCATTTGCCTATAGGTGTTCCCTTATCTATTACTCAGCCGCATTAACTTTTTAGCCAGTGGGGAGAAGCAATGGCGCTAGTGTTGCAGAGGGGAAAAGTGGCTCCTTCCACCGTTGGTACAAGCGAGTGACTGGGCAAGTGGTATAATCAGTGGCAAAATATAGTGGTAGACCTACTTGAAATAGGAGATGAAGTTAATGAAAGATCGTCGAATTTTGTATGCCTACAGGTTTCTGGATAATGTGACATACAGAGAAATGAAATCATCACTGACTTCCAACTACTGTCTGTCAGACTTAAATGTTTATATACTGTGAATATAGGATCTAACTTTCGCACTTGACATTATCACTAACAACTGACTATACATGGCAGACGGATAATAAACACTGTCACTGCAACCTGAGACAAGGGTATACTATCTCCAACCCTACTCACCCTTACCACATTCTTTTAGTTCCCAGTTTTTCCGCATTGGAAGTTAATGTAGTCCAGTAATAGTCTATTCACCTCAATCATGATCTTCCTAATGGTGTCTTCCTATGTTTACATGCTTTATATTAGCTTGACCTGTATCTATCTATGTAACTGAATCTTTCAACGCGATTTTCACCCACTTAAAATAATTGGATCGACTTGAAATTTTGTGTACTTGTAAAGGCCCCGTGACAATACAATAATTTCATATTTTCTAAAATCCTGGCCAGAATCATCAGAAAATCAAAAAAAGTGTCTTTGTATTTATGTAACGGAATCTTTGAACACGATTTTCACCCACTTAGAAATATTGGATAGACTTGAAACTTTGCATACTTGTAAAAGACCCGTGACAATACAATAATTTCATATTTATTTTCTAAAATCCTGGCCAGAATCATCAGAAAAAGTGTCTTTGTATTTATGTAACGGAATTTTTGAACACGATTTTCACCCACTTAGAAACATTGGATCGACTTGAAACTTTGTATAATACTTGTAAAGGACCCGTGACAATGCAATAATTTCATATTTATTTTCTAAAATCCTGGCCAGAATCATCAGAAAAAGTGTCTTTGTGTTTATGTAACGGAATCTTTGAACACAATTTTCACCCACTTAGATACATTGGATTGACTTGAAAATTTGTATACTTGTAAAGGACCCATGACACTACAATAATTCCATATTTTGTTTCTAAAATCCTGGCCAGAATCATCAGAAAATAAAAAAAAATTAAAACTGGTATAATAGGTTGTGGACTTGTCGACTTTTTAGTCAATCGTAACAGCTCAGATGGTAGAGCGGTGAACTCTAATGGTATATAATTTCAGTAATCCATAGGTCACTGGTTCAAATCCAGCTGGGAGGTTTTTTTAGAAGAGTATTACTTTTAGCTCACACTACAATAGTAGCCTATCGAATTTAAAGATATTTACATTTTTATCTTATTCTGTAAAATATTAAAACTAAAAAATAAATAACAGTTTTAAAAAACTAAAACAACACACTTTATTAGAAAACCGAACTAAAAAAATGAAAAATAATTTTAATTTCCAACACGCTTGGGATAAAATTAAAGGGGTCAACAAAAAAATAATCTCCAACACATATAGAATAAAACTAGAGTTATCAACAAAAAGAAAATAATTTTACCTTTTATGATTTTTATATTTTCTTCTTAGAGACTTTACGTTTACCAATATCTGTTTATTATCAAATATATTAATTGATATACAGCACCCCACGCTTTTGATGGTAAAATTATTTTCTTTTTGTTGATAACTCTAGTTTTATTCTATATGTGTTGGAGATCATTTTTTTGTTGAACCGTTTAATTTTATCCCAAGCATGTTGGAAATTAAAATTATTTTTCATTTTTTTAGTTCGGTTTTCTAATAAAGCGTGTTGTTTTAGTTTTTTAAAACTATTATTTATTATTCTCATTTTCAATGTTCTTCTTGGTAATGCAACTAAAGAGATACATCATCATCATCATAGTACATTCACGAATTTAGGCCATTTGTTGACCTGTTTCGGCCTCAAGAGAAACACCATCCAGAAGTCTTTTGAGTGGACGTCCTGGTCTTCTTCTTCCAGCAGGTTGATATCTTAACATTAGTTTGGGTATCCTGTGATCTTCCATTCGATGAACATGTTGTATCCATCTTGACTTATAATCAGAAATTTTGTTTTCTAAAGATTCCATGTGTAATTCTTCTAAGATGTCTTCATTTTTTTTGCGATCTAGTAGTGTGTATCCTGCAGTCCTCCGAAGATGCACTAAACCATTGTGCTACTTAGGCAATTGAGGAAGAGACATAAATCTTTCTCTATTTGTAGTTCCTGTACACCCCTGTTAATGAAGTTTTATTCACATTACAACAGGGTAGCTTCTATTAAGAAAACTTTATAATGGGGATTTATTCTGTGCCGTATCAGCTAATTACAAACATAATTACTCATGGATTGCCTAAGTAGCACAGTGATTTAGTACATCAGCAACTTGGTTCAGGCAGGAAATTTTCTATTTAAAATTAATGTTGGGAAGTAAACATTATGAGATGGTAATAATCATTTAACATTTATCATAAGTAATGTCACGAGTGATTTCCAAATCATCGATAAATTCACGAGTCACGAAATGACCCGTGAATTCATCTAGGGGATTTGGAAATCAAGAATGGCATTTCTTAGGACTATTTAACGAATGAAATTAAGCTGTCTACTCAAAAATCATTATTTAAATATAGTTACCAGTTTATCTATTGTGAAATGAGATTCATGTGCAGAACAGCGGGTTACACCAGATGGGACTAGAAAAGGAACACCGATATCTTAAAAGAATTGAAGACTATGCCAATTTTGGAATATATTAAACAGTACTAACTAAATTGGAAACACCATCTAGAAAGAATGAGTTCAAATCGGGTCCCAAAAGCTGTTTATAATTATATACCAAGAGGACGAAGATCACTGGGCCGTCCTATGAAACGCTGGAGGGAAACGTATTCACGTAGACTTTCACGGCCGGAGTTGCTATGATGATCTTGAAGATTTTCGGGCTGTAGGCCGTGGTCGTGAGGCTTGTAGTTCCCCGACGTTTTGCCAGAGACTGTGTCTGGCATCCTTAAGACAGTCGTGAGGCTTGTAGTTCCCCGACGTTTTGCCAGAAGCAGTCTCTGGCGAAACGTCGGGGAACTACAAGCCTCACGACCATGGCCTACAGCCCGAAAATCTTCAAGATCATCATAGCTGGAGGGAACATTTTCTATAGGATCGTAACAGGCCTTGGCCTAATACTTGGAAGGAAGAAGACAAGTTTATTTAATTTTCACAGGGAAAGAACGCTATGAGGTTTAATTTAATTCTTAATTCTATAGTTACCAGTATTTTAAAATATTTGTATATATGGTTACACGAGCCAAATGAGGTAAATTTAGAGCAATTGGGTAGTGTTAGACGGGAAACCACCAAGTTACTAAAGAGTAAACAGTGGGAATATTTGAGAGAGAAAATTAATGATCTTGAAATGAATGCAAAAAATAGGAACATTAGAGAATTATATCAGGGAATTAGTAGAGAGAAGAAAGGGTTTCAGGCTAGAATAAACAAAATTCGGAATGAAAATGGAGATATGATTGCAGATTCTAGGAGTATATTAAATAGATGGAAAAGTTACTTTAATCAGCTATTAAATGTACATACAGAACAGGACATTGAGGAGGGTAATTTACAGACAGCAGAAATGCTAGTCGCAGAGCCAAGTGCATTAGAGGTTGATATGGCAATTGAAAAATTGAAGATGTATAAAGCATCAGGTTCAGATGAGATCCCAGCAGAACTCATAAAATCAGGGGGAGAAAAATTGATGGACAAGATACGCTGGTTGCTTAGTATGATTTGGGAAAAAGAAGTCTTCCAGATGAATGGAAAGAATCAATTATCGTACCAATTTATAAGAAAGGAGATAAAACTGATTGCAACAACTACAGGGGCATCTCATTACTTACAACTTCGTACAAAATTCTAACAAATATATTAGTAAGCAGACTTACTCCCTATATTCATGACATTCTAGGAGATCATCAATGTGCATTTAGAAGAAACAGGTCTACAACAGATCAGATTTTTAGTATAAGACAGATTTTAGAAAAGAAATGGGAATATAATGGCACTGTACATCAACTATATGTAGACTTCAAAAAAGCATATGATTCAATTAAGAGGGAGAAGTTATATAGTATCCTGCTGGAGTTCGGAATTCCTAAAAAGTTAGTTAGACTTATACGAATGTGTCTAAATGGCTCAAAGAGTAGGGTGCGTGTAGGCAAGCAGTTTTCAGACACTTTTGAAATCCAGAATGGGTTGAAGGAAGGAGATGCACTATCTCCTCTACTATTTAATTTTGTACTAGAGCATGCCATTAAATCTTTAGAGAATGAGGAAGGCTTACAATTCAATGGTATTAATAAGCTGTTAGTTTATGCTGATGATGTAGTACTACTGGCCGATAGCGAGGAGATACTAAAGGCCAACACGCACACACTATTGGGTAACACTAAGAAATTAGGACTGGAAGTAAATATCAGTAAAACTAAATATATGGTCACACGTATAAATTCAGTATATAATGGAAATGGACAGCTAATGACAAATGAGGGAAATTTTGAGGAAGTGGCTGAATTCAAATACCTAGGAACAATAATGACAAATAGGAATGAGATGCACAACGAAATTAAACATAGGCTCAATTCTGGAAATGCGTGCTATTATGCATTGCAGAGACTTTTGATGTCCCAACTCCTTTCAAAAAATGTTAAGCTGAAAATATATAAAACTACCAGTTATATTATATGGGTGCGAAACGTGGACTCTTACTTTAAGGGAGGAAAGGAGATTACGAGTATTTGAGAATAAAGTTCTTAGAAAATTTTTGGACCAAAGAGAGATGAACAGACAGGTGAATGGAGAAGACTACATAACAATGAACTACATGGTCTTTATAGGAAGCCAGATATAATAAGAACAGTTAAGTCTCGTAGACTGCGATGGGCAGGACATGTTTCACGTATGGAGGATGAAAGGCATGCATGGAAACTTCTTGTAGAAAAGCCAGAGGGAAAACGCCCAGTTGGTAGACCAAGAATGAGGTGGGAGAACAACATTTACTATGATTTGAGGGAAGTAGATTTACAGGGAATGATTGGAAAGCATTAGCTCAGGATAGGGATGTATGGAGAGCTTATGTCCGTGTGGCCATGAACCTACAGGTTTGATAGTGCCAGTGAGTAAGTAAGTAAGTTAATGTAAACGGCAATGTTTGAAAACAAATCAGAAATGTGAGGTTATGTGATTGCACTGCAACTTGATCATATTATTTGTTGCCAAATAGGATTGCAATAGAAAGCTAAAGGTTTGGGGTTTGATTCCCGGTTCAGGCAAACATTTTTCTCTTTACCATTGATTACAATAATTTAATTGTAAGAATGCACCCTAGTGGAGAAATAATGAAACACATCAAATGGTACATTATAACCAACATTATAGGTTATTAATTAATTGTTTTAGTAAACAACTCAGTAAAATCAAGGAATCTGTTCATTATTTGGTATATTCAATGTATTTGTTGAAGAGTTAGTCATTGTAAAATAATGCTCCTGTTTAGAATATTAAAAAGGAGGAGCTTTCTTTATTACAAAAGCAGGTGGTGGTAAAGAAAATTTGATAAAGAGCAAGGTGTAACACAAATGTAATTGATTCTAAAACAAAACTCATTGAAACGTGAGTGATCATTGACTCCCATTTGGGACACGAGTTAAATAGTCAGAGATTTTTTTTAAAAAGTCACCTCATAAAAACACTTATCATATTTAATTTTAGGAAGTTATATTTTGAGGTTATTTTAATTATATTATTTTTAGTCTGAACATTAATGTAATTAATATTGAGGTAAGATGTTCAGACTAAAAATAATATAACACTTATCATACTTGAAAACCTGTATATACAAATTTTCATGATCATCTGACCAGTTTAGAATTCTATAAAGCACAAACATACACAAATTAATTTTCATATGTACAGATGTCTGTAACATTGAAAGACATTAATATTTTAAGAGAAAAATTGTTTTTGACCTTCAATGTAAGTGACAAAATTAAGATAAAAATATAAGCTTTAATGGCTAAAGAAAAGGAAAATAAAAACACCAAAAATCTAGTAGTTTATATTTGCGGGCGATTCAATCCTTTTTGGCTAAGTACATTATTGATGATCATGCCTTTGCATTTTTACTTTTGTAGACATCAGATTAATGACATCAAACATCTGTACTTATTTTACTTACTCACTGGCACTATTGAACCCGTAGGTTCATGGCCGTGCGGACATAAGTCTCCGTACATCCTTCTGTGGGAGCATGTACATTTACAATTATAAAATCATGTCGTTTACCCTTTAGAATTATGTATGATATTCTGTCACTGACAAACTTAATATCTCGGATAGCGGACAGGATCCTCCTTCTGACTAAAAAACCTGTTCCAAATTCAGGTCTTTCTGCACCCCCGTAGTATAATGCAAAACTTCCTGATTCCTGACTACCTTCTCCTGGCCACCTAACTTCCTGTAAAGCGACTATATCCAAGGGCGATTTATCTATTCCTGCGTTAATATCTCTAGAGCCCCACTATTGTATAAAGTCCTAACATTCCATGTTCCTAGGAACATGTCCCTGTGTTTGAGCCTTTGGCATGGGTTCCCTGAAGTAGTCCCCGCCTGGAGAACCGAATGGGGGACTATTTGACCTCTGGAAAATTTTACCCCAGTTGAACCCATGTCCGCATTTCTTGACAGTTGTATTTGTACAGTGAAAGATCATCACTCCTTCAACCAAGGTACTTTTTTCGTCTGGCTTATCACCTTCAACCAGTCCGACATGGGTAACCCTATCGGCAGCAATGCTACCGCCGGCATAGCTCTTGGGATCATTTAAGCATGCAAGCCACTCCACCATGACAAGGTAAAGATACCATGGAGGGATCAAACATCTGTGCATTAAATAAATAATAAGTAAGTGTTGGTTGGTATCTAATGTCGAGCACTTGATAATGAAATCATTCGCTCTCTTGCACTCCAATATTTAGCAGACAGGCTGGTCTCTTCTACAAAAGCTGGACAACAGAGGAGATAGTTTCGTTCCATATCTTCATTTAAATTACAAAAAAGAACATTTTGTTGAATTTGTCGTGTCCTGTTAGTAGTCTCAATGTTGCCACTGCATGCTGGAAATGACATTGCTGATTTTCTTGCCAAAAAAAGGCTCCAATTTAATTCAGAACACTACTAAAAACTTACCTTTCACATCCATAAAAAGAATAATTAAAAACAAATATAAAATCAAACAAAACCAAGACCTATGTAATAAAGCCAAAGACAAAAAATGGAATATTTTAGTGTGCTTACAGAACATGACTATTTGGCCAAACATTTATATGAAATAGGAATCTACACGAATCCAAATGGTCCTCTATGCAACAAAGACGAAGAAATGAATGAAGAACACCTACAAACCTGTTAAGTATTACCTGTTGGATCCACCATAGAGAAATATTGGAGAGCAAGAACGCTAATGGCTTCAGTGCCAAGGCCCAGCATTTGAAAACAAGAACATGTTGTCACTGTAGATTTTCTTTGTAATGTTTTAAGTTTGTAAATTTCCTCATTCCTTTCCAGATGTTTTGATGGTGTATTCTCCTCTAAGTTTACTGATATATTTATTTGATATGGTTCTTTTGATAGAGTAAAAGAAAACTGAAGTAGAAGTGGGTTGGAGACAATTTTGCTACCCTTGTTGGCTAGGAAAGGGGGACCTTTTTCCAAGGATGTAGATATACCAAACTAAAAAAAAATGTAAATCTACTTATGTTTATTTGCAAATAAATATTGACAGATAATTTACATTCTTACTATTTCAAAAAGATGGTGTTAAATCCGTCAAGTATTTGACGACTTTCAAACAGACGACTGTAGCAAACATGCTTCATATAAAACATTCAAAATTGTTAATACAACCAAACAAATATAAATATTCTAAGAAAATGCGAAAAAACGTGAATCTCTTTATGGTATCAAATGTAACTTCAAAATGACACTTGAGTTCCTACAAATAAGTATGTTTTATGACAACTTTAGTTAACAGTTAACAACAAACGAGTATTAAAACAATAAAGATCAATACTTAATTATGGTATGTGTTCCTATATATACATATACACACACATGTAAAACAGTTTAACCTGGTTCTAACTAAATCAGATAATTATAACATTTTGTATATTGATTCTTACCTGTTATATTTGTTTTTGTTGAACATATGTTTCAGGGGCTTCTTAGCCCCATCGTCAGCGATTACAGACTGAATTTTCTCATGTTGTTGGCCCTGATTCTTGATTCCTGCTCTCTCTCTCTGCCTCTAGTTCAATGAATTTACTAATGAGGTTCGTTTCTCTGGGAATTTCAAAATTCATAATTCTTTCCTTTGAAATTCCTGCAGAAAGGAACCTCATTAGTAAATCCATTGGACCAGAGGCAGAGAGAGCAGGAATCAAGAATCAGGGCCGACAACATGAGAAAATTCAGTCTGTAATCGCTGACAATGGGGCTAAGAAGCCTTGAAACATATGTTCAACAAAAAAAACTATAAGATGTAAGAATTAATAGACAAAATGTTTTAATTATTAAACAAACCTCTTAACTTTCACAGAGAAAAAACACTGAGGTTTAATTTAAGAATTAAATTAATGTTTTTATTACCTCACCTCATATCCTTTTTCTTCTAGACTGAAGTTTCAGAGCTTATCTACATCATCAGTAGCCTCTAGTCGACCGGTGTTATGTTGTCTCTTGGTGGCCAAGAAACGACATAATACCGGTTGACCAGAGGCTACTGATTATGGAGATAAAGGGTGTTGTATACTAAACGTCGCAAAAAATTTAAATTTAAATTTCTTATATCACTGATGCACTAAACACTTTTAAAACATTTTGCAACACTTTTAAACATCTTCCAATGTTGCAACGATCTTTTTTTTTTATATTTATGTATTTATGTAAAACATGATCGTCCTACATTCTTCCTTGCTACTTTCTGCTATTTTCCCTCCTCTTCCTATGTTGTTCCAACATTGCCACTATCAACAACCCAAAATACTCCAGATGTTGCCAACATCACTTCCACGTTCCCTGGATTTCACCTACGTTAGAGTAATTGATTTGTGTTACAGTAATTGATTTAGGTTTGGTTAGCTTTTAGGTTCCTTGCTTTTTAAATGTGATTCCACGTTCCCTGGATTTCACCTAAGTTAGAGTAATTGATTTGTGTTACAGTAATTGATTTAGGTTTGGTTAGCTTTTAGGTTCCTTGCTTTTTAAATGTGATTTGATACGTAAAATAAATTACCTCTTCATATCTGTTATTCTATGAAAAATTTAAAATATCGGACGGTTACCACGTAAAATCATATTTCCACTAGTTCATTTCATGTTAATTATACATTTTTTAGACCCTCAGGGGTCCTCATCTAGAGGATATGTGGATGGCGACCACAAGGTACCCAAGCTGTGCAAAACATTTCTTCCACTTACTTGTGTTTTGCACTCTTAACTTTACTATCTAACCTCTCTTGGTTAACTCTTGTTTTTTCGACCCCGACGCTATTATGGCATCCGAGGGCTGGGGAGTCTTTCCTTTCTTCCATTTCTTCTTTCCTTTATTTTCTTTTCTTCTCCAGAAAAGCCTGACCAGAGACTATAAGATGGCAGCCCCATCACTGGTCTTGCCTTCCTTTGGCCATCAACCAATCGAAGGGACTATTATTATGCTTTCAAATCTTATATGAGAATTTTCCGGAAGGATTAAACTATTTACGCTGGAGGGAAAATTTTCTATAGGATCGTAACAGGCCTTGGCCTAATACTTGGAAGGAAGAAGAAGACAAGTTCTGGGAATTTTGTGTCAATGTTGGTCATACTGATTTCACATACATATACCGCCAACTGCTGGAGGTTGCATTTATCTTTCTGGGATTACATGAAGCACTAGCACATGCGCACTGGGATTCTATAGAACTTAGAAGAACTTATGTGCGACGGTATGTATAGCATATCCGAGATAAACTCCAAGACTGCAATCTAGAAGAAAAAGGATATGAGGTGAGGTAATAAAAACATTAATTTAATTCTTAAACCTCTTAATATTACTTCCTATTTATTTTAAGATAAATCAGATAAATTCATGTTGGAACACACCCCAACGTTCTGCATATGAGCAGGCAATTCAAAAGCAATTCTTTAACTTGATGGAACAAACCTATTATGTGTGTATGCATATATATATATATAGTCTTCTGTATAGTTGATCCTATACATGATCATTACTGTAATTTATTCATTAAAAACTTATATGTAGTCATTTAACAAAACTGTACAAGGTTTGGTTCATGTTTGTCACATGATTATAGAAATATCAAAAATTTACAATAATTATTCTCAAAATATGTTTTAAAGCTACAATTACAACTAATAATTTAACCACAATTTAATAAAATTTCAAACAAGAAATTCAACCGTTTTCTCTATAACATGATTATTAAAGGAACCATTTATCTCATAAATTAATATTTACAAAACACACACATAAACCAGTCTCTAGGTTCTTCCCAAATACAACTAAATCTCCCAGCAATTAAGAAAAACATTAACAATTATTTCTCATCTGCAAATCTTAACTTTAACAATGCACAATTATAAAGAATAAATCAATATTTAATTAATTCAAAATGTGTGTCTATTTTTCTTGTAAAACATATTAAATTAAAAATATTACAGAGCTAAGATAAAATCAATGTTTGATACCTCTCCTCATATTAATCTTCTAAGTACTTAGAAGAGATATGAAACATTTGATTTTATCTTAAATTAAACCTCAGTGATTTATCCCTATAAAAGTTCAATATTACAGAGCTGCTTATATTTAATATTTTCAACAATATTGCTCTTTAATTCATTAATATTTTCTTTACCCTACATTACCATTTTTTAGAGCTCAAAAGTCAAAATTTCTTTTAAGCAATCAATTGAATTTATTAAAAATAAAGCATAGTTATATTTGATTTTCATATTTATTATATAATTCAGTGACAGCTGTTTCGGTACACTGTACCTTCTTCAGACATGTTAACAAATTATGATATTGATTAATCAATTGAATTGGTGTTTACTTGATGAAAATCCATAACTTATTTAATTAAATAAAAATAAAACTTAAAGTTTTATGTGATTTTCATATTTATTAAAATATAAATTACTTACAGCTGTTTCGGTAATTTGTAGCTTGTTCAGACATGATAAATTAATGAATTTTGTTATTATATTACATAACAACTGTAACTATGCAACAATTTTATATATATATATATATATACGAGGGTCATACTGAAAGTCGTGAGCAACCCATTGTTAAAATTCAAATTTCAACAATGTAACAAAAACAACTGCAGGATTGTAATCTACAGACTTTATACCACAACATTGCCGTTTTGTGGCGTCCTAGCTTCTATCATGTGACCACATGCAGTGTTTCCAAAATGGCAGACATCAATGTTTTGTTTCGACAGCGCGCTGTCATTGAATTCCTTGTTTATGAGGAACAATCTGCTGTTGATATTCACCAAAGACTTCAATGTGCTTACGGAGATGCCTGTATGGGTGCCAGCAGTGTTAGGAGATGGGTGAAACATTTTAAAGATGGGAACAAGAGTATCAAAGATCAGCCTCACAGTGGTCGCCCACGCTCTGCCTCCATGGATTGCAACAAGGAAAGAGTTGATGCGCTCATTAGAGATGACAGGTGTATCACAGTGAATGAAATCGCTACAAAACTTGCAGTAGGACACAGTGCAGTGCAAGAAATGATTCACAGCTTAGGTTATCGAAAAGTTAGTGCCCGTTGGGTTCCACGTTTATTGAGTGAAGACCACAAACTTCAGAGAAGAACCATCACCCATAACCTTCTTCAGAGATTTCGAAATGAAGGTGATGATTTTTTGACGAGTATTGTGACAGGTGACGAAAGCTGGTTTCATCGCTGCGAGCCTGAAACAAAACGCCAGAGTATGGAATGGCACCACTTGAATTCGCCATCAAAGAAAAAAGCGAAGACAGTGCAATCTGTTTGGAAAGTTATGGGCAGCGTCTTCTGGGATGCGCAATGTTGCATTCTGGTTGAATTTCTTGAACCTGGACAAACCATAAATGCTGCCTGCTATATCCAGATACCTGTGAAGCTCCGTCGTGCATTGCATGACAAACGCCCTGCAACACGATAACGCGCGTCCTCACACTGCTCATGCCATTGTGGAGAAGATCAGGATATTTGGGTGGGAAACTCTTCCACATCCTCCCTATAGTCCCGATTTGCCATCCTCCGACTACCATCTTTTCGGTTCTGTGAAGGAGCAGATGAGAGGCCAACGCTACGAGACGCTGGAGGATATTCGGAAAGCAGTGCACCAATGTCTTCGAGCAGCTGGAACGGACTTCTATCATAAGGGAATTTTCAAGCTTGTAGAACGCTGGACAAAATGTGTGCAAAGAAATGGAGACTATGTTGAAAAGTAGCACAAAGGTCTGTAGATTAACATGGTGTACTTGGTTTGTCTAAAATAAATATTATGATTGTTTAAAAAAATGTTGCTCATGGCTTTCAGTATGACCCTCGTATATATTTACAATCTCTATTATACAATTTAAAATTATATGAGAGCATATAACAGAAATGTAGATAATTTATAGTACGCTAACCACCTACTCCAATATGATCATTGTTTTGATTCAAATTTTAAAATTTTACATGTTTGTGACAAAGGAAAGAAGTTGGACCTTTTAGAAGTTGTAGAGACAAATAAATTGAAAACTGGTAATAAGCTGTTAAATTCCCAACTAAATTTGAGTGAATCAACTCTTTTAAATTTATAATAGAGATTGTAAAAAAAATTGTTGCATAGTTACAGTTGTTATGTACTATAATAACAAAATTCATTCGTTATCATGTCTGAAGAAGGTACAAGGTATGGAAAGAGCTGTAACTAATTTATATTTTAATAAATATGAAAATCACATAAAACTTTAAGTTTTATTCTTATTTAATTAAAGAAAATTTATTTTATTTTGGTAATCAGATAATGAACAAATGTATTTCTATTACTGGCATTCCTGTATGTAGTTCATTTTAGTACTAAAGGTCAGATAAAACTAGCAGCACTTCCCTGTGCATTCTTCTAGCATTACAGTTTCTTGTGTTATTTGGGGCTGGTACAGCAGTGTTAACGCGTATTGACAATTACTTATTTTGTAATATGAGGTTGAAGTTGTGTTTATTTTTGCCCCTCGTTGTGGAGACATTTAAAGTTGGGTTTCTCGGTGAGATATCCGAAGTTGAAGATTTGTGATATAATTTAAACCACTTTAAATCTGCCACGGCACTAATAACTCTCTTCAGGGGAATGAGGAAATGTTTCTTACACAAATAACAACACTTTATTAACAGTTGAACGATAAGTTAGTTTATTTAAAACTCTCACTTTGGTCAAGATGAATCTTGTAATTTAAAAGTTCCAAAAGATTCCGGCTTCGGTTGATATTTTTCACTTCTAGAAGATTACCATTTTATGTATTTAATGGATGACGAATGCTAACGGTCAATCCAGTCATTATTATTCATTATTTTCACTTAGAAACTGTTTTTCACCAAGATGGATGACTATTATATCACTATATAATCTTTCATACTTTTAACACTATTTCTTTCAACCAACATCAATAAAATAAACAATTATTTCCTTATTCTTTAAGGAGCAGTCGCCGAACATGACCGACCATCTTCAAGTATTGTAGCCATCTTTTTTATTATGTAATAACCTCTAGGTTCTGATTGGTCCAACAGAAAAGGAAGGAGTATTTTCAAGCTAACTTCTATCCAATTCCACCAATCCCATTTATTTCTTTATAAAAATTATCAATTTGAATATTTGAAGTATTTTACATACTGCATCAGTTATAAAAACATCTAACTGTATTAACAGTTTATATTGACTGGTTATTTTTTTTTTTATACTTATAAAAAAATTTGAATTCTATAAATCAATCTGATGTCCATTCTTCATATAAATAAATATAATTATAAACAAAACAAAAACCCTTATTATTATTATATGGGGATAAATATCCGGTTTTAAATTGCCCCTGATTTATTTTAATCTTAGCTACAACTAAGTGTGAGGCTAAATTAAAATAAATCACTTTCCCCAAATATCAAGTTTCTTTCTATACAAGATTCATCTGTATTAGAATCAATACAATGTAATACATCACAATTATAATAAATACATGTTACATAATGAAATAGAAGTATTAATTTTACAAAATTTACATACAATATTTTAAATACACTTTGAACTATTTGAAGTCACCAGCTACAACTAATTAATAGGAGTCTGAAATGGTTTCAACAGTTCTTTGGAATATTTTCCAATTTCTTTTCTAGTGTCTATTTCTCTTAGCTCATATGTGGTATCATTAAAATTTTTAAATATTTCATAGGGACCTTTATACAATAGGTTCATCCTATGATATTGTTTCTTTAAAGCATTGGATAATGAAATATCCCTTATGAGAACTTTGTCTCCAACTTTGGGATTCCACTTCCTTTTATGTCTTTTAACCTTATTGTTGCGCTTTTCTGCGCGACATTCTAACCTTTCAATAACTCTTTTACATATTTCCTCGGCTGTCTCCGGGATTTGACTTTTATCAATGATAGGTAATGGTAAATTAGCAATTAACCTGTCAGGTTGTTTACCTGTCATTAGGAATATGGGTGCTTCCCCAGTATTGACATTAATTGAATGATTCATAACATTCTCTATGACGCTGATATGTTTAAACCAGTCAGAATGTTTATGATGGGTCAAAACTCTTAAACTTGTAGTAATTTCCCTATTAACTCTCTCACAGGGATTACTTTTTGGGTGATATTTACTACAATGGTACAATTTAATTCCTATCGCAGTAAGTTTATCTTTAAACTTAGGACTTGAGAACACTGAAGCATTATCACTAAGTAGTGCATCAATAGGTCCATAATTAGGTAAATAATCTCTCACAATTTTACCTAGGCAAGCTCTGCTATTTACACTTCTTAATGGATATATTTTTACAAATTTTGAGAATACATCAGATAATACAAGAATATGCTTGTAACCAAATTGTGTAGTAGGCATTTCTCCATGAGTATCCATTACTACTAAGCTATTTACTTTGTTCCTTAATATGTTTTGTGGAACTATATCATATTTTACGTTCATACATTTGGCTTTTTGACAAGTTATGCATGAAGAAGTAAACTTTCTCAACTTTTTATCTAAATGTTTAACATAAAAAAATTCACTTATGTTGAGAGCTAATTTTTCACAACCTGCATGATTTAAGCCGACATGAAAAGTTCTAAATAGTGGAACTTCCATATTATTAGGAATTATAACTTTCCATTTTTTTACATTTCTCCCATGTAATTTGTAAAGAATGTCATCCTTTATACCGATTTTCTTATTACAATCAATTCCATTTTTGTCATCATTATTTATATCTCTCGCACTATACTTCAATCGTTGTAACTCTATATCAGATTTTTGATGCTCAACAATGTTTTTCATCAACAATGAAAATTCTTTGTCTCTATACAGTTTTACATTAAACATTACTACTTCGTGTTTAGGAGTATGTACAGTTTCAGGTATTTTCCCAACACTTTTCAATCTAGACAGGAGGTCAGCAAACACATTCTGTTCTCCTTCTATGTGTTTTATTTCAATATCATAGGAAATAATTTCCATGATCATCCTACTCAGTTTATTATTGGATAATCTACATTTACTTATAAAACTTAGTGAAATGTGGTCACTATGAACAATAACTTTGTTTTTATAAACATAAATTCTAAATTTATTTAGAGCATAAAATATTGCTGTAAGCTCCAACTCTGAAACAGTGTAATTTCCTTCAATGATGGTAGTCGAGCGCGAAGCTGTCGACACAACATACTGTTGCCCATCATCGTCAAATTGAGTTAAAACAGCACCGAGGCCAGTTTTACTCGCGTCTGTGTATAAATGGAATTCTCTGTCCATTTTTGGTCTCTGTAGTGAAATACTATTTGCAAATAACTTCTTAACATATTCAAAAGTAGATTGATGGTCCTCTGTCCATCTCCATTTACTATCTTTCTTCAGCAGCCCTCTCAGCTTACTAACCGCTGAGGCATAGTTGATGACAAACTTCGAATAGTAATTTAAGATTCCTAAAAATCTACGAAGTTGTTTTATGTTCTTTGGTGAAGGAATTTCTAAGATTCCTTGAACCTTGTCTGGGTCAGGAGTAATCCCTTGATTAGAGATCCTGTATCCTAGGAATTGAACCTCCGACCTAACAAACACAGACTTTTCTAGGCTGACTGTCATTCCACTATTCTTTAATTGAGACAACATTAAATCAATATGAGATATATGATTCTCAAAAACATTATCAATAATAATTGCATCGTCAACATATATAGTACAATGTCTTTTAACATCATCAGATAGTACAATATCTAGGGCTCTAAGAAGCGCACTTCCGCTATTTCTTAGACCGAATGCACACCTGGTAAATTCATATACTTTTCCATTATGTATAAAAGCTGTATAGGGCCGAACTTTGGGGTCTAGTTCTATCTGCCAAAATGAAGAAGTTAAATCAATAGAACTAATAAATCTACCAGTTTTCATATTTGCTATAGATGCTTCAATTGTCTCGGGCCTATAATTATCCCGGACAGTGAAAGAATTAGTCCTACGACTGTCTAAACACAGGCGAATTTTGCCATTAGGTTTTAACACCCAGCAAATATGGTTGGCGTAAGGAGAATCAGATTTCTGTATTATTCCTTGCTTTAACATGTCATCTATCATTTGATCTGCCTGCTCTCTGATAGCAATAGGGATGGGTCTACTTTTAATATTTATAGGTGGATGTTCCATCACTTTAAAGGAATATTTAAAACAGTTGCACAATCCCGGCTTCGAAGAAAAAGAACTCTTATTTTTCATTAAGATGTCATACAACATGCCTTTCTGTTCATTGTTTATGCCATGAGTGTCTTTAACTTTTTCCTTTATCATTTCACAGATGTCTTTTTCAAGTTCGTCACTCACACAATATAATAGAGGAATTTCATCATACTCAGTATTGCAAGAGACACATTCTAAATCACAACATTTACATGCGACATAATCGTCAGCACAACCATTTTCATTATTAAGGCTATCTTCGCCCTCGACACTTTTGTCGGAAGTACAATTAACTGCAATATTATCTTGCATTTGGCATCCACGGCCATTCACCAATTCCCTCTCCTCATGAACAACAATATTCTCTATAAAAATGTGTTCTTCAGCAATGTCACTCTCCTTCTTACTTAAATTCTTGTTCTCCTCATATTCATTATCAAATGGGATGACGACTCTCACATTATCTTCATTATACAAGGAAATATTCTTACACTCAAAATTTATTATGGCATTATATTGCTCCAACAGGTCGCAGCCTATTAACATATCACAAGACAAGTATGGAGAAATTAAACATATCGCACTGAAGTAATATCCTCCGATATATAAATCTAGAAGGCACTGAAGCTTAATTGGCAGTTTCTTCTTGCCTATCGCAAGAGTACAATACACTCCACATATTCTTACAGTCATTATCTTATTCCCTTTGTTGACTAAGAAATTATAAAATTTCTGATCTATTGTTGTGTTTGAGCAGCCACTATCCGCTATGCAAGTAACATCATTGTTAAAAATATTTACTTTAATTTTGGGTGGTCTTCCTATGACATTTAATTCTTTATTAGTAACAGGCATAGCATCCTGATTCTTAGAAACATTCAAATGATTATTCAATATTATGCTATCTCGCTGTCTTGAGGTACATAACTTACTATCTCCTCTCATATTTGCTGGTACAATTTCTAAATTTTGAAACCTATCAAAGCATCTATTTTGGACCCCTAAGTTCATAACGATTGAGGTACATTGCGGAGTCTTTAATGTACCTTCTATGCGTTTAAAAAGCACGAGGTATCCTGTGATTTACTTCGAGGTCATTTTCATTACTAGGTATATCTTGACTTTGGTTGTGAATAGTTACAGAGTCTATTCTATTTTGCTCTGTCCTATCACTAGTTTCATTAATTTGACAATTTTGTTGTCGTTGGAAATACCCTTTACTTTCATTACCATAGGTATTCCTTCTTCTTTTACCTCTACAGGGAGAAGTCCAATACCTATTTCTATTTTCTCCTACTCTGTTAACATCCATATAATTAATTTGTCTGTCATTCCTATTTTCATTACGTTTGAACCATCCATTCTGGTTATTGTTACTATAATTATTAGTCATCCTATTTTTATTTGGGCTGTTTCTATTTTGAACAAACCTATTATTATTGTTGCCCTGTTTGAAACTTCTTTCTCTATTCTCATTATGATATTCATCATTTCTTTTAGTTACAAAATTACCTTTCTTATTATAGGGCTCTGCCCCTTCCCCAAATAAATTTCTTTTACTACATTATCTACTTCTCTTTTATTCTCTAGTAGAGCTAACAACTCTAACATTTCAGAAACATTTTGTGGTCTGGCTACTATCAAATGATATCTAATCTCATCTGGGAAGTGATGCGATAACATAGAAATTAAAGTTCTCTCATCTATTGGAGGCTGTAACAATGATGCCATTTTTGCCTTCTCCAAGAAATAATTAAGATAACCTTGTTTACCATTGTTGGAGAATTTTCCACTAGTTAGGTCTAACCTTAGTTTGTTTTGTCTTTCTGGTCCCCAGTAGTAACCTAAGAAAGCATTTTTAAATGTTTGATAAGTCATTGAATCATGGCAAGCTATCTTAAACCAAGACTCTGCATTGTCTTTTAAACTTTTTCTTATGAAGAACATTCTGAACTTGTCTTCTATTCCTTTGATTTCGAAGTATTCTTCAATTTCCCTAATGAAATCAGTAGGGCTTTGGCCTACAGTATCACCAAAATTAGGTAAGTTAATTTCCCCTAAAAGATTAGCAGGAATTTTACATACATTTTTACTACTACTACTAGAAGGAGGATCATTATTAACATTACTAGAATGTCCTGACATAACCTCAATCTCCTTTTCACTATTTTTTGACACATATTTATTTTCAAGTTCAACAATCTTAGTTATCCATCCTTCAACTTGTTCTTTTATAATAATTACTTCATTTGTTATCTTTGATTGAAGTTCTTCATTACCTAAGATAACACTTTCTTCGGAAATTTTTAGTCTATCTTCGACTTTAGTTCCTAATTCTTCGATTTTATCTTGGCAACTTTGCCTTACCTCAATCAAAGATATTTCTATTTGATTATGTGTTTCATCAATCTTTTCATTACATTTTTCTACCTCATTTTTACAATATCTATATTTTCTTTTCACAGTCTTTAGCTACATTTACTATTCTCTGTTCCAGTTTAGAATTGTTTTGTTTGCATTCTAACCTAATGCTTTCTAACTTTTGATCTAGTTTTAAGTTATTTTCTTTAATTTCTTTACTAAGATTGGAAATATTTGCATCAATTTTATTGCTAAGGTTAGTTACATTAGCTTCTAATTTACTACTGAGAATTGAATTGTCATTCCTAATTTCCTTTAATTCTGCACTATTCTTTTCCAGTTTATTATTAATATCAGAAATGTTATTTATTAACAATGTTACCCAAGAAGGTGTATCATTAGTTTGATTATTTTCATTGTTACACAAAATTAAATTTTCTTGGCCTTCACTAATTTCTTCATCAATATTAACAGTTTTACAAGTTATATTTTCGTTATTGGCCATTGTTGGGTATTTTAATATTTTCTTATTTCTTAAAAGCATTAATTGTTATTATCACTAATTCACTTTTCACATATAAATTTTAACTGTACTCACTTTTGAAGATTTTTATTACTTTCCTCATTCTCGTGGTCCTTGGTTCGATTCAGGTTTACAGGTCCCTGGTTCGATTCCCATTCGAGCCCTCGTTGATGCGCCATTTGAAGTTGTGTTTATTTTTGCCCCTCGTTGTGGAGACATTTAAAGTTGGGTTTCTCGGTGAGATATCCGAAGTTGAAGATTTGCGATATAATTTAAACCACTTTAAATCTGCCACGGCACTAATAACTCTCTTCAGGGGAATGAGGAAATGTTTCTTACACAAATAACAACACTTTATTAACAGTTGAACGATAAGTTAGTTTATTTAAAACTCTCACTTTGGTCAAGATGAATCTTGTAATTTAAAAGTTCCAAAAGATTCCGGCTTCGGTTGATATTTTTCACTTCTAGAAGATTACCATTTTATGTATTTAATGGATGACGAATGCTAACGGTCAATCCAGTCATTATTATTCATTATTTTCACTTAGAAACTGTTTTTCACCAAGATGGATGACTATTATATCACTATATAATCTTTCATACTTTTAACACTATTTCTTTCAACCAACATCAATAAAATAAACAATTATTTCCTTATTCTTTAAGGAGCAGTCGCCGAACATGACCGACCATCTTCAAGTATTGTAGCCATCTTTTTTATTATGTAATAACCTCTAGGTTCTGATTGGTCCAACAGAAAAGGAAGGAGTATTTTCAAGCTAACTTCTATCCAATTCCACCAATCCCATTTATTTCTTTATAAAAATTATCAATTTGAATATTTGAAGTATTTTACATACTGCATCAGTTATAAAAACATCTAACTGTATTAACAGTTTATATTGACTGGTTATTTTTTTTTTATACTTATAAAAAAATTTGAATTCTATAAATCAATCTGATGTCCATTCTTCATATAAATAAATATAATTATAAACAAAACAAAAACCCTTATTATTATTATATGGGGATAAATATCCGGTTTTAAGGTGAGTGATAAAATTTTACCTAAACATATTGACAACTCCACACAAAGGGTATGAGTATTGTTGCATGGAAATTACAAATTAAGATGAATTCAATACTGTGCTAAAATGTAAGTTCTAAAATACACTAAATAATTTAAACAAAATTAAAGTGGAAAGTAACACTATGAAGTATTTTCAATGTTAGAAAAAATGTTTTTTTTTATATCTCACCTCATAAAACTGTGTGTTTTCATGATACCAATTTCAAAGGTCAATATCAGAAAGCATTGGTTACTTAAAAAAGAGGCAAAACAAGAAATGGTTTGATGATGAATGTGCTGACATTGTAAAGATTTTATTCTTTTAATCAAAGAAAAACTTATGAATTTTGAAATTCCCAGGTATTCTGATTTGATCTGGAGGTTCATCGGTCCACAAACAGAGGGAGGTAGAAGCAGTTCTGATTGACATAACATCAGTCGACAAGAAATTACTGAAGATGAAGCTGCCTAAGCTTTGAAACTGGTATAATTAGAAGACTGGATATGAGGTGAGGTATAAAACATTTTAATTTAAATCTTAAATTAAACCTCATGGATGCAGATGAGACTTGGACATATACAAAGAAGGACTTGAGCAGAATCTAAGCTACAGTAATTAATTTTTTTAACTTTCACAGGGAAAAAAGATTGAAAGAACATCTTAGAAATGTAAAAAAGGATGAAGTGGACAAGTCAGCTGTAGCAGCCCATGCTTGGTCTGAAAAACATTTAATCGATACAAAAGCCAGCCTAATCAAACACACAGACAGAAAGAAAGAACTCACGGTCTCGGAAAAAATCCACATCCAAAAAAACAATAAAGATAAACTCATGAATTTCGAAACTCCCGCAAATTTTGACCTGATACAGAGGTTCATTGGTCCACCGATAGAAGGAAGAAGGAAACCGCCAAGAAACGACATAACACTGGTTCACCAGAGGCTAATGATGATGGAGATAAGCTCCGAAACTGCAGTCTAGAAGAAAAAGGATATAAGGTGAGGCAATAAAAACATTAATTTCATTCTTACAGAAATAGAATTATTATACATGGAATGGTACATAAAACAAGGAGAGATAGAATAAGGAATAACAAAATCAGGGAGACATTAAGTGTAGGAAAATTAACAACAAACATAGAAAAAATAGACTAAAATGGTTTGGACACTTAAAAAGAATGGAAAAGGAAAGACTACCACAAAGACTGCTAAATCTCAAGATACAAGGAAAACGATCACGAGGTAGACCATGAGAAAGATGGATTAACCAAGTGAAGAAAAATCTACAACAGAGAGGATACGACTGGGAAGAACTAAAAAGAAGGAAAGCATGGGAAGATAGAGATGGTTGGAGGTATATTTGGAATCGACCTTCTGAAAGGAGGACACAATAAGAGCATGGTGATGATGAGTGATTTTTTTCCCCATAAAAGATCAATAAAAGGAGACACAATGACTTGTTAAGGAGGCCAAGTCTCTTTATGGGTTGTAGCACCACCATCGCAGACCAAGTAAGTATGACTTCTAAGACAACACAAACTAGAAGAAGTAGTTTGAACATTTGAGCTCCAATCAGTATAAATGGAAAAATTTAGTTTGAAAGAACATGGGTACACATTTACATGCAGTTTATATGCTAAATTTGGTCATCAATTGACCTCTAACAGGCCTGCCAAGTTTCAAATATAAAAAAACAGCTGATGTTGGTTTCTGCATTTGCTGACAAAGGATAAAGAAAGTTTACATTGAACTTAAGGGGAGTCAGTTGTGAAGAGAGAGAAAAAGTAACTTGTAAACAAAAAATATATCTCTGATTCATTATTACTATGTTTTTTGTCACTTAAGAACACATTTCAATGTACTTTTAGATATCTTAAACCATTACAGTAGTTGTGAATTAATTTAGTATAAAACATTTCTGAAAATCAAGCTATTGGTACTACTTTCTTCAGGAACTACTTGACTTAGGACTGTAAAATTTTCAGGATATTTTATTCATTATAGCTAAAACCCCTGTAGAACATTAAGTAAAATAGTCTATCAAAAATCATATTTTATAGTATACATTAAAATTTAATTTTCAGAAAACAAAATTGAATAATATCCTGTGTACAGACAGTAACAGAGAAGGATTTAAGTAGAATTCAATGAACAGAGATGAAGTTTGTAACAAGCATGCTTGGAAAAACCAGTAGAGATAGAATACAGAACACTAAAGTAAGAGAAATTTTGAAGTTGGATAAAATACAAGATAAAATAGACGATAGTAGAATAAGATAATATAGCCAAGTTAAACGAACACTTCTCACTGAAGGACAAATTATATTTGAAGAGAAAAATGTATAAGAATCAAATGAATCGTGAATTCTCCGTACCTCATATGCTGACGATGGGGCTAAGAAGCTCTGAAACATATATTCGACAAAAACAACTCTAAGAGGTAAGAATGAACAGACAAAATGTTTTAATTATTGGAGAACTTATTTTTTAACGACTCACCTCATACATTTTCAAATTTCTTTGATACCGACAGTTTCAGAAAACATCTTGTCCCTGTTCAGTCATGACTTTCCACTCAAGGAAGAGGGACAAGATGTTGTCTGAAACCGCCGGTATCAAAGAAATTTGAAAATGTATGAGCTGAGTCGTTAAAAAATAAGTTCTCCGCTCACTATTAATGTGATATAACCTCATAATGTTTACTTCCCAATATTAATTCAAATATAAGTATATTTCCTCTCTTCAAATATAATAGAGTCCTATGTCGTTAAAAAAAAAAAGAAAACTTTGACAAGGAAGTTAGTGCAATTAATTTGAAAATGAATGACATATTTATCTTAATTCTAAAAAAAAAGCTAAAATATGGGTATGGTGTGCTGACACACCGATAAGCATAAAACAGTTTGTCAGTTGTAAAAGCTACACTTGGCAGACCTGCCTCAATGAAAAATTTAACAGGAACAGTTGTGAAGAGCAGGTAAAAAGTAGCTCTTACTCAAAAAATTATAAATCTGATTCTAATTATCTGACAAAATTACACTCTTCTGTGTTAATTAAGGATACATTTAACTTTATATATATATTTTGATTTTATAATTAAATTTTGACATTAAGTAAAGCGAAACTAAATGCCTCAACCAGAATTTGAACCCAGGACCTCTGAATTGATACTTAAGTGTGCTACCACTTATGCTATCCAGGCTTCTAGTACAAACATTTATTTTTCTTTTATATATAGTATATAGCATAAGTGGTAGCGCACTGAAGTATCAATTCAGAGGTCCTGGGTTCAAATCCTGGTACAGGCATTTATTTTTATTTTTATGTCATATATATACATATATATATATATATGTTATATTGCAGATTTTTGTGGATATAAGTATGAATAAGAAAGTTTTCTTGGGTTTTCCGCATCATGGATTCAAGTTCGGCCTCTGGCCACTGATTCTGACGTTTCGGCATGATCCCACATGCCTTTATCAAGGAATGATAAGTTTGGGTCACAGGTTTAGGTCTTATATAATTAGACACATAGAGTTTTCGCTGTGGCCCATTTCCGAAGACGTACACCTATCCAAGGTTTAGTTATTATGTAGTTAAACACCTTCGAATCCTTGGATGGGTGTAAGTCTTCGGAAATGGATCACAGCAAAAACTCTCTGTGTCTAATTATATAAGACCTAAACCTGTGACTCAAACTTATCATTCCTTGATAATGGCATGTGGGATCATGCCGAAATGTCGGAATCAGTGGCCAGAGGCCGAACCTGAATCCATGACACAGAAAACCCAAGAAAACTTTCTTATTCAATTATATATATATATATATATATATTGGATATCTCATGCTATTCAGTTTAATTAAATTTTTAAATCATTCTGGAAAAAGTTACATTTTTTAATCTATTCATAACCACTTTTCTCAGGAACTCTTTGAAGTAGGGCTATGGAATTTTTAAGACGCTTTACTCAGTATGTGAAGAAACTCCTGTAGTATAATTATTGTCCTTCAAAAATCATATTTTTATCAATAGTTTGTGCGTCCAAAATTAAAATTCAATCATATTGGGCATTTCAAATATTACAATAAAAGTGCTAAGTTAGATTTTATTATATAACGATGATAATATAAAATAGATAGACAAAATAAAAAAATAAAGATGTGCTAGACAGAGCGGGTGAAGGAAGAACAATGCTGGAATTCATAAAGAAGAGGAAAAGAAATTGGATTGGCCACTGGCTAAGAAGAAACTGCCTGTTGACGGATGCCCAAGAAGGAATGGTCTACGGAAAGAAGATTAGAGGCAGAAAAATACATCAGATGATAGACAATATTAAAATAAATGGTCTGTATGCAGATACAAAAAGGAAAGCCTAGAAAGCCAAGGGTCCCGGGTTCGAGTCTCGGTCTAGGCGAAAATTTTTCTCTTCAAATATAAAAAGGAAAGCCGAGTTAAGGAAAGAGTGGAGAATGCTGAGTTTGCAGTGAAATATCTTCTCTTGGGCAGACCACCATGAATGTATGTATGATTATTTGTAATTAAGATTTCACTTTCTTATTTATTATGGAAGATAACAAAAGTGTATCTCATTATTGGTATGTCACAGCCAAACTTCAATTACATAAAAAAATTATTCAGACTGAATAAAGATACCAAATATATATCTTTTAAGTTAAATGTTTCTTTAAGTAACACAAAAAATTCATAAAGTCAAATAATTAGAATCTTATTTATAATATATTTTTTACGATCTACTTTTTATTAACTTTCTTTACAGTCAACTTCCCTTAAATGTATGTTATGATATAGTATTATAAATTTATGCAAAAATGCATAAATAATTCACTTATGGTACCATTAATTTGTACATGATTACATTCTGCACCTACATAAAATAATAATTATTATTATCTATAATATATACAAGTACCAATATAAAAATAGTAGTTATTTTTGTATGGCAATGTAGGCCGCATTATTTAACTTGGATACAATGCCTCTGCAACAGATTTACATTTTCTTTCCTTCCTAATAAATTAGTGCATGTTAAAACGTCTCACCGTCATCACAGTCTTCTGTTGAATGTCCAAACACTGAAACAAAACAAATTTATAAACATTAAACTTAGAATTACTTATTTTAGGAATTCTCACTATGAGGTATATTCATTAAGGTAGAATTTTTTATCACTCACCTCATATTGTTCTTCTTATTTGACTATAAACTACTTTCGGAACATAGTTTCTGTTCCATCCTCAGTATCGTCATGACCGTTGTTCTGTTGTCTTGAAGAGCTGTCCTTCGCTCCTTCCATTGGCTGACTAAAAAACCTCGAAACCAGGTCATTCTCACCGGGAATTTCAAAGTTCATCACTTTCTTCTTTTCGCTCTTTTGAATGTAGATCTTTACCCAAACAGTAAGTTATTTTGGTTTTTCTATTTTTTTTAATAATTTAGCTTCTTTCTTGATAAGATGTTTTTCAGACCATGTATGGGCAGCCACTGCAGATGTTTCTACTTGAAAACTAGAGTGAAAGAACATCTCAGGAATGTCAAGAAAGGGGAAGTAGAAAAATCTGCAGTGGCTGCCCATGCATGGTCTGAAAAACATCCTATTGAGAAAGAAGCTAAATTATTAAAAAAAATAGAAAAACCAAAAGAACTTACTGTTTGGGAAAAGATCTACATTCAAAAGAGCGAAAAGAAGAAATTGATGAACTTTGAAATTCCCTGTGAGAATGACCTGGTTTCGAGGTTTTTCAGTCAGCCAATGGAAGGAGCAAAGGACAGCTCTTCAAGACGACAGAACAACGGTCGTGACGATAGTGAGGATGGAACATAAACTATGTTCCGAAACTAGTTTATAGTCTAATAAGAAGAACAATATGAGGTGAGTGATAAAAAATTCCACCTTAATTAAACTTAGAATTAATTATATGTGTGTCTGTTCGAAAAGCGCCTTAGCCAAGTGGTGAAGGCAAGAAGCCTTGGAACAGAGCTACAGGACTTGCACTAGTTCGGGTCCCCATGGAGGAAGAAATTTTCTCATGGAATTTTGGCCAGTATGGGACCATTTCCCACTCAGCATCGTGAGGCACTTGGGTAGCTATAATCAGTAGCGACTCCAGGTTGAGAAGACCAGCTATAACGGCTGGGGGATCCGACATGATCATCACATGTCATCCCTACACTGGCTTATGATTGTCTATCTCTGTGATTAACACATGTGGACATGAGGCCAGCAGCCGGCTGGTAGGCCAAGGGCCTTCTAGGTCTGTCGTGCTTGGAGTTTGGAGTCTGTTCCAAAAGCCAAAACATACATTCTAAGAAATAAAACTCAGAATCTGGGACTGAATTTCAATATCAATCAATTTAATACAGTGAAGAATGTTTTATTTTAGGAAGTAACATTTTGATGTTTTAATTATATTATTTGGAGTCTGTTTATCTTACCTCAAATTTGGTTCGTCCGGAAACTCAAAATTCATGGTTCTAGTATGTTTTTTTTAATGTATATCTTTTCTCAAACTGTTAGTTTTGAAGTTTTGGATAGATTTTTCAAAAGTTTAGCTTCTTTTTCAATTCTATGATTCTCTAATAAACTATGTGCTGCTATTGCTGATTTTTCAATTTAACTATTTTATATTTCTAAAATCTTCTTTTTTGCTAGTGTCAAAATTCATTTTTGTTTTTCCTATGTAAACTTTATTGTAATCTTTGCAATTAATTTGATAAATTCCACTTGTAAAGAGTATATAATTAGAATAATTGCAAAGGTTAAAAGTGAATAAATAACAAAATAAACTAATCACAGATTTTCAGAGATTTTTTATTATCTGGGGTGTTAACTTTTTTATTAGTTAACAGAAGATTACCCAGACGAACCAAATTTGATTACAAAGTTCTTCAAATTAACACCAGATAGCAGTTTAGAAAATGACCGACATAATGAATCGACAGTTGTGACAACAGCTGAGGATGGGAATGATGTTTCCCAAAACTGCAGTTCTCTGTTAAAAAACAGAGATGTATGAGGTAAGAAGAATTCACGATTCATTTGATTTTTTTAACAAGTGTTAGTATCTCACCTTCACAGATGTCACAGTAAGGTCGTTGCTCCGGTCGTTTCTTCCCTACCACCTTGTGTTGAGGGGGTGGGGGCGAGTCCATTGATTGACGAGGACAATCCTCAGTATCGTGGAGATCGAACATGTCACAAATATCACAGAACACACGTGGTGCCACCATATTTGCTTTTATTCCATTTCTAAAAAAATTACAAAATCATCATTTCAATGTATCTGTACAGGGCCCTTAAAAAAACTTTAACATTCTGATTGGTAGTTTCAAAAAATGAGTGAGAGCTGCAGCAAATTAACAAAAGTCTGTCATGCAGGAACTGCATAAAGTAAGAAAATTTCTCAACAAGTTGAATTTATTAAATTATGTAGGTAGGAAATAACAACTAAACAATATTAAGTTGAATTTATGTCCAATTTCATTGGTTTATGGAATATATCTTCCTTTCAATGCTTATATTATTCATTTCATACATAACAATGATGGATAAATTATATTTCTTCTTCCTTCCAAGTATTAGGCCAAGGCCTGTTACGATCCTATAGAAAATTTTCCCTCCAGCGTTTCATAGGACGGCCCAGTGATCTTCGTCCTCTTGGTATATAATTATAAACAGCTTTGGGGATCCGATTTGAACTCATTCTTTCTAGATGGTGTTTCCAATTTAGTTGATACATTTGAAAACTATAGTTACCGTGTTTAATAAAACATGAAATATGAGGTAAGATGTAAAAATGACTCATTAATTTATTAGTTGATACTGTTTAATATATTCCAAAATTGGCATAGTCTTCAATTATTTTAAGATATCGGTGTTCGGACCCTCAGGGGTCCTCATCTAGGAGATATGTAGATGGCGCCCACAAGGTGCCCAAGATGAGTAAAACATTTCTTCCACTTACTTGTGTTTTGCACTCTTTTAATTTTACTATCTAACCTCTCTTGGTTAACTCTTGTTTTTTCGACCCCGACGCTATTAGGGCATCCGAGGAATAGGGAGTCTTTCCTTTCTTCCATTTCTTCTTTCCTTTATTTTCTTTTCTTCTCCAGAAAAGCCTGACCAGAGGCTATAAGATGGCAGCTCCATCACTGGTCTTGCCTTCCTTTGGCCAGCAACCAATCGAAGGGACTATTATTATGCTTTCAAGTCTTATAAATTATATTTGAAGAGAAAAAATATATGCTCAGACTGGGGTTTGAATCCAGGACTTTTGCTTTCTATGCCAATGCTCTTCCCTGAGCATTCCAATCTAAACGCAAATCTTTTTTTTTTAAATCATTAAGAAGTAACATTATGAGGTTTAATTTAATAATCGAGTTTGTATTTTTTTTAACATTCTTACCTCATATGTTTGTTTTGTTGGACTATTTAACTCATACCCCAAATGGGAGTCAATGACCAATCACATTTCATTGATTTTTTATTTACAACCAATCACAGTCATGTTTTGCCTCAAATTTATCAACGAAAGTTTATCATATTAAAGAAAGCACCTCCTTTTTAATATTCTTGAATAGGTCATAGCATTATTTTGCAGTGACTGACTCTCTAAGAAATATGGCTAGCAGATTGTATATATAGTGCATGAATGTCAACACATAGCGTATGCAGGAGTTAATATAAAAACATTTCTAGCAATTGATTATACCACAAAAAAAAAACCACTGTTTGCACTTTCTTAAATGTATTTTTTCCCCGGTAAAAACATTCCAGAAAAATATAATTATCATATTTACATCATAGAACATCAGAAATGAATTAATATACAGTTTGATGTGTTTCATTTTTTCTCCACTAGAGTGCATTCTTACAATATTGCGTTCCTTTGGCAATAAATAATGATCTGTTTATTTTTTATTATTTCACTCACCTCATACTTCATAAATCATAGCAGACCCTGGGTTTCTTCACGTAATTTGTGACATTGTCAATGCTGCGTCACGTTCACAACTGACGTCCAACGGCCTTCTATCCTGCAGACTGACCTCCGCGCCATCTGGTGGCCGACCGAAGAATTTCCAAATCAGTCCTCTTTCTTTATAACCGGGTATTCAAAATTCATAGTTGTATTTTCATTCTTGCATATGTAAATTTTTTCCCAATTGTGAGTTCCTTCGGTTTTTCCAATTGTTTAAGTAATTTTGTTTTGGTTTCTATTCTATGTTTTTCTGACCAGGCATGTGCAGCTATTGCAGATTTTTCGGTTTCTCCATTTTTAACATTTCTGAGGTGTTCTTTTAATCTTGTATTTAGATTCCTTTTTTGTTTTTCCTATGTATATCTTTTCACAATCTTTACAATTAATTTGATAAATTCCCGATTTTTTGCAGTCTTCAATTTTTTCATTTTTGTTGGTTTTTATTAAATTACCTAAGCTGTAATCATTTTTCGGTGCTAATTTAATGTTGAATTTGTTGAAAATTTTTTGAAACTTGTCAAATACGAAGGATGGTATGTGAACTTCTTGAATTTTTTGCCTATATTTTTATCTGTCTGAAGAGTACTTTCATTGATGACTTTTTTGTTCTTTGAATTTATTTATTTTCTTGTGTATCATTTTCTTGTGAAAACCATTATCCTTAGCAATTTGTATGATGTGTTCTTTCTCTTTATTGTAATTTTCTTTGCTCATGGGGACATTCACAAGTCTGTGTGTTAAACTATTAAATACTGCCTGTTTGTGTGAAAATGGTTAAATCCAGTAGCTTTTATATAATTGTCGATGTGAGTTTCTTTTCTGTAGATTCCAAATTCTATTTCTTTTTTTCTTCATTCCTAATCAATTTAAGGTCTAAAAATGGTATTTCATGATTATTTTCTATTTCCATTGTAAATTTGATTGTTTTATTTGAATATTTAACAGTTTAATGGCATCTTCTAATTGTTTCTCTTTTACTATTGCTATGATATCATCTACGTATCTTCTCCAAAATTTAAACATCAAAGGATGTGCTTTAGTTACATGACATTCAAAATTCCCCATAAACATGTCTGCTAAGAATGGTGATAATGGATTTCCCATTACGAGTCCTGATTTTTGTCTAAAGTATTTTCCTCTAAAGGTGAAGAAACTTTGATTTAAGCATAATTTTGTTAGTTTTATGTATTCTTTAACGCTATCATCATCTAATTTGTTTTCTTTCAACCATTTTCTAAAATTTTCAAAGTTGTGTCAGTCGGTATGTTTGTGAATAATGAAGTAAACATCAAATGAGACCAATCTTTCCGAAGGTTCTATTTCTACATTTTCTAATTTCTCAACTAATTGGTAAGAATTTTCTACTGCTAAATTTTCAAATTTTTCCATACCTTTAAATTTATTGTTAAGCCATTTGGATATGTTATATGTCGGTGAATTGATATTGTTGATGATAGGTCTCATTTTCTTTCCGTCTTTGTGGATTTTAGGAAGACCTGAATGTTGGGGTTTCTGGGATTTGGTATTTTTAATTTAAACTTTTCCTTTTGTGTCATAATTTTTTTAATTGATTTTAGGCTGGTTTCAACTTCTTTAATTGTTTTTGCGAGAGGATTTGTTTTAATTTCTTCATATTCTTCCCCCTTTAATAAATTCTCCATCCTATCATTATAATCGTCTTTATCCAAAATTACCAAATTATTCCCTTTGTCTGACTTTGAAAAAACACACATTTTTATTATTAATGTTCTTATTTTCTTCATGTTTGTTTTGCATTGTTTTTTATTTTTGTGTTTTTATTTTTTCAATAACTTCCCCACATTCTTTTCTGATTATTGTTTGTTCTTCAAAATTCATGTCATCTATAGCAATTTCAATATCAGCTATGTAATCTTCTAAATTGTTAGAGTAACTAATGCATGTTTTCAATCCTTGTCCAAAATAGATATTTCTTCTTTTGTAAAGTTTTCAGATGATAGGTTAATTACATTATTCTCAATTTCTTTATCCCTCCCTAATGTAGTGGTTATACTTTTTGTACTTATATTTTTCTTCAATTTTTTTAAATCAGGTTTTAAATTAATTATCTTTTTCTTTTGTACATCAAATTTTTTCTTCATTTTGAGGTTCAATTGGTTGTAGAAGTTTTTTTCTAGGTTATCCCAAATTATTTGTCCTAAATTGTTGTTTAATCTTAGATGTAAAAAGTACAGTTCTACGTCAATTTTACTTATAGTTGTGTAATGTTTGACTTTTTCCAAATGGCTTAACAATAAATTTAAAGGTATGGAAAAATTTGAAAATTTAGCAGTAGAAAATTCTTACCAATTAGTTGAGAAATTAGAAAATGTAGAAATAGAACCTTCGGAAAGATTGGTCTCATTTGATGTTACTTCATTATTCACAAACATACCGACTGACACAACTTTGAAAATTTTAGAAAAATGGTTGAAAGAAAACAAATTAGATGATGATAGCGTTAAAGAATACATAAAACTAACAAAATTATGCTTAAATCAAATGTTCTTCACCTTTAGAGGAAAATACTTTAGACAAAAATCAGGACTCGCAATGGGAAATCCCATTATCACCATTCTTAGCATACATGTTTATGGGGAATTTTGAATGTCATGTAACCAAAGCACATCCTTTGATGTTTAAATTTGGAGAAGATACGTAGATGATATCATAGCAATAGTAAAAGAGAAACAATTAGAAGATGCCATTAAACTGTTAAATATTCAAAATAAAACAATCAAATTTACAATGGAAATAGAAAATAATCATGAAATACCATTTTTAGACCTTAAATTGATTAGGAATGAAGAAAAAAAGAAAATAGAATTTGGAATCTACAGAAAAGAAACTCACATCGACAATTATATAAAAGCTACTGGATTTAACCATTTTTCACACAAACAGGCAGTATTTAATAGTTTAACACACAGACTTGTGAATGTCCCCTTGAGCAAAGAAAATTACAATAAAGAGAAAGAACACATCATACAAATTGCTAAGGATAATGGTTTTCAAAAGAAAATGATACACAAGAAAATAAATAAATTCAAAGAACAAAAAGTCATCAATGAAAGTACTCTTCAGACAGATAAAAATATAGGCAAAAAATTCAAGAAGTTCACATACCATCCTTTTGTATTTGGCAAGTTTCAAAAAATTTTCAACAAATTCAACATTAAATTAGCACCGATAAATGATTACAGCTTAGGTAATTTAATAAAAACCAACAAAAATGAAAAGATTGAAGACTGCAAAAAATCGGGAATTTATCAAATTAATTGTAAAGATTGTGAAAAGATATACATATAGATAGGAAAAACAAAAGGAATCTAAATACAAGATTAAAGGAACACCTCAGAAATGTTAAAAATGGAGAAACCGAAAAATCTGCAATAGCTGCACATGCCTGGTCAGAAAAACATAGAATAGAAACCAAAACAAAATTACTTAAACAATTGGAAAAACCGAAGGAACTCACAATTTGGGGAAAAATTTACATATGCAAGAATGAAAATACAACTATGAATTTTGAAATACCCGGTTATAAAGAAAGAGGACTGATTTGGAAATTCTTCGGTCGGCCACCAGATGGCGTGGAGGTCAGTCTGCAGGATAGAAGGCCGTTGGACGTCAGTTATGAACGTGACGCAGCATTGACAATGTCACAAATTACGTGAAGAAACCCAGGGTCTGCTATGATTTATGAAGTATGAGGTGAGTGAAATAATAAAAAATAAACAATATTAAAGAACCTCATAGTGTTATTTCCTATCTACATAACATAATAATGATCTGGTTGCAGTGATGAACAAAAGAAGCATACCAATCATTCCTCATTTGTTTTCATACATTGCCATTTACATTAAATATATAAATATTTCGTGACGATACTGAGGATGGAACAGAAACTATGTTCCGAAACTAGTTTATAATCAAATAAGAAGAACAATATGAGGTGAGTGATAAAAATATTCTACCTTAATTTTAAAATAACTATATTTAAATAATGATTTGTGAGTAAACAGCTTAATTTTATTCGTTAAATAGTCCTAACAAATGCCATTCATGATTTCCAAATTCTGTAGATAAATTCACTCCTCACTTTGTGAGTCGTGAATTTATTGATAATTTGGAAATCACTCGTGGCATTACTTATGACAATCGTTTCAAAGCTTATTGCTCCATCTTCAGCTTGTCACAAACTGTTTTTTTCTTTTCTTCAAGTTGTCGGCCTTGGATCTGAGTTCCAAAGAACTTGGTAATGAGGCTCCTTTCTCCAGGAATTTAGAAGTTCATAATTTTCTCCTTGTTCTTCTGTATATAGATTTTTCCCATATTGTGAGTTCATTGGTATTTTCTAACTGTTTTAATAATTTTGTATTTCAATCTATTTTGTGTTTTTCTGTCCAAACATGAGCTGCTACTGCAGAAAAACACAAAACAGATCTAAATACAAAATTATTAAAACAGTTAGAAAATACCAATGAACTCACAATATGGGAAAAAAATCTATATACAGAAGAACTAGGAGAAAATGATGATGGTGAAATTAAATGTTTCTTACCTCTCCTCATATAAATCTTCTAAGTAGATTGCGATTTCGAGACCATAATGGTCTCATCTTCAGTACTTCTTTGGCGACTGATGTTAATGTCGATCGGAAGAAACAGAGGGAAGAAGAAGAGTTTCTTCCGATCGACATAACATCAGTCGCCAAAGAAGTACTGAAGATGAGACCTTTATGGTCTCGAAATCACGATCTACTTAGAAGATTTATATGAGGAGAGGTAAGAAACATTTAATTTCACCATAAATTAAACCTCATAGTGATTAATTCCTATAAAAGTTAAAAAAAGAAAATTATGAACTTTGAAATTCCCGGAGAAAGGAACCTCATTACCAAGTTCTTTGGAACACAGATCCAAGGCCGAGAACTTGAAGAAAAGAAAAAAAATAACCAGTTTGTTACAAGCTGAAGAAGGAGCAATAAGCTTTGAAACGATCATCCAACAAAACAAACAAATGAGGTAAGAATGTTAAAAAAAATATAAACTCAATTAGCAAATCTTATTCTTATACAGTGTTAATTCCACAGTGCCAGATGCTTATAATGCATTATAATGTAATGTAAAATTCCCATTAAAACATATTCTTAATAAAGAAGCCATGATTTGCAAGAATGAAGCAACAGTTTCATAGCATTTGGTGCTAAGGAATTAATAGTGTATATAAGAGAAAGATTTGCATTTAGATTGGATGCTCAGGTAGCTCAGGGGAAGAGCATTGGCCTAGATAGCCAAAAGTCCTGGATTCAAACACCAGTCTGAGCATATAATTTCTCTCTTCAAATATAATTTATCCATCATTGATAATTATGAAATGAATAATAAAAACATTGAAATTATTGAACATTTATGATATAAGGGCTGTTGCACCATCAAAGGAGAAAATCAAATGAAACAAAATGGAAGATATGGAGAAGTGGTGGAATGAAGTTTGTGGCAGGGAAATAGGAGAAAGCTCTAGAAAACCTGCCCAGGCTCTAGTTCATCTATCACAAATCCCACATAGAGTGAGCGAGGCGCGGACTGGGGACCCAGAAGTGGAGGGCGAGTGTCTAGTCACTTGCAGCATGAAGCCACCTCTGGGAGAATTTTACATCCTGAATTATTTTCTTGGGACCTGGTATATGATTACACTAGTCAATATGATTTTTGTCTCATGAGTACCAAAAGTTGTACTTAATGCAGTTTTTTATCGTGTTTTCAAATATGTATTCGGAATTTCTCCATCACCCACAGTTTTTTTTATTTCAATTTCAATTAATGGATTTAAATAATTATTTTTTTAATAAACATTTTTTCGTCCATTTGTCCATTGTAAAATAAAACCAAATGAGCTAACTCAGGAGATTTCAGCTATGGAAAAGAGATATCAAGGCAAATGGAATCCTAATGTGCTGGCCGATTATTGTTGGACCATCAAGAGGGATGCTCCACAGGCAAAATATAGCAAAAAATCGTCATTTCTTACTTTCTAGGTGAGTCCGAATGTTCGAATATTGTGTAGTTATGAATGTAGAAAATATTAAAATGCTTGAAATTAAAAAATACCTGTCTCTCGGAAACCTTGCGTGATGTAGAAAAACCGATATCATATTTGAATTCAGGATGAAAAATACTATCAGAATCACATATTTTTCTTTCTGAGACAAAGAAAGTTTCCTTTTTGTTGCTCAGTGCTATAATGAAAGAATGAAATATATCTTACAAGTTGAGTTCATCGGCGTCAGCAGGAGAAATTCCAGTTTCAAGAATTTCAATGCGAGCCTGAAGGTGTTCATTCTTTCTCTGCAGGTCCACAATTACAGAGTTCAAGAAACCAATTTGTCCTTGTGCTAATTCTTTCTCTTCGACCAACATGCGATGTACAGGATCTGGAAAATATTGCATGATAACTATCTCTTCACTTGTGACACATTAATACAGTACAATATATCTGTTATATTTGAAGAGAAACATTTTTGCTTAGACTGAGACTCGAACCCGGGACCTTTGGCTTTCCGGTCCAAATGCTCTACCAACTGGGCAACCAAGGCAAGTTGAGATCTAGATGCAAATTTTTCTCTTATATACGTTGTAATTCCCTCGTGCCAAATGCTATGAAACCTTTGCTTCTATCTTTGCAAATGGCAGCTTCTTTATTAAGAAGATATCTATTGGGAATTTAACACTACTTTATTTGCAAAGATAGAAGCAAAGGTTTCAAAGCATTTGGCGCAAAGGAATTACAACGAATATAAGACAAAAATTTGCGTCTAGATCTCAACTCGCCTCGGTAGCTCAGTTGGTAGAGCACTTGGCTGGAAAGCCAAAGGTCCCAGTTCGAGTCTCAGTCTAGGTGAACATTTTTCTCTTCAAATATAATTTATCCTTCAGTAAGAAGTGTTAAATTAATAATAGAAACATCAATAGAAGCCCTACTGGCTTTATAAAGTAGTGTTAAATTCCCAATAAATGTCTTCTTTACTTAGAAGCCGCCATTTGCAAAGATAGAAGCAAAGGTTTCAAAGAATTTGGCCCGAGGGAATTACAACATATATAAGAGAAAAATTTGTGTCTGGATTGCAACTTACCTCGGTAGCTCAGTTGGTAGAGCATTTGGCCCGGAAAGCCAAAGGTCCCGGGTTCGAGTCTCGGTCCAGGCGAAAATTTTTCTCTTGAAATATAATTTATCTTTCAGTGAGAAGTGTTAAATTAATAATAAAGGCAACAATATATCTGCCTAGCATGGAACCTGAACCACAAAAACAAAAGCAGTGATTCGTATTGGAACACATACTTCTTCAAGGTACTAAATACATGGTGTTTCACAATAAGTATTACAAACTTCTAGGGGTTGCAGAGGGGACTTAGAAGATAAAGTTTTGATAAAGAACCCATGTCCAGAAACGTACAATTTCGATGTAAAATAAGTTTGAAGATCGAAACACAATGCGCTGATATCGTGTGTATTGTGTTTCAGAATAAGTATTACAGACTTCTAGAGGTTGTACTACAAGTGTGGTTCCACGTGGCAACCCTGTTGTTTGTTGCACAAAGTGCATGTTTCAATACACACGCCCCACAAGACCTGGCGTGTGGTCAATAATTTCTGCTGCTGCCAGAATTCGTGCAAGAAGATCTTCCTCCGACTCGACAGATGTAGTACAACCCCTAGAAGTCTGAAATACTTATTCTGAAACACAATACACATGATATCAGCACACTGTGGTTCGATCTTCAAACTTATTTTACATCAAAATTGTATGTTTCCGGACATGGGTTTCTTATCAAAACTTTATCTACTAAGTCCCCTCTACAACCCACAGAAATTTGTAATAGGAATTATGAATCACCCTGTTTTTTAGGAGGGAAGATTAGTTGAATCTTTTTTTTTTTGCAATTTTTGAATTGGAGGTTCATTTCTGGCACACATTACTTATCTAGCACCTATAAAAGATACCAAATTTTATGTCTGTGGGTATTAAGATTTTTGAGTTATACAACTTTATTTTTAAAAATGGGCCTAATTTAAAAATCTCCTCTTACAAATTTTATGCTTAAGTACTGGACTTTCTTGGCAATATCTTTAATACATAACTCTTATTCATAGTTAAATATGGGAAATAACATTATGAGGTTCTTAATTTGTAAATTAATGAGTCTTTTTTTACATGTTATCTCATATTTTATGTTTCTTTAAACACGGAAACTAGTTTTCGAGAGAAGGATCTCTCTCATTTTCAACCAACATTATGACTACCGGATTTTCTTTGGAATCTCCATCAATAACGTTGCCATCTGGTGTTGATTTGATGAACTTTGAGATGAGGTCACATTTGGAAAAACATTTAGAATTGTCAATTTGGGAGAAGAACAAATTTAGATCCATGAATTTTGAGATTCCTGATGAACGTGACCTCATCTCAAAATTCATCAAATCAGCACCAGATGGCAATGTTATTGATGGAGATTCCAACGAAAATCCGGTAGTCATAAAGTTGGTTGAAAATGAGAGAGATGTTTCTCTTGAAAACTAGTTCCCATGTTTAAAGAAACATAAAATATGAGATAAGATGTAAAAAAATGACTCATTAATTTACGATATACCTCGTGGCTGCTCTATGATGTCATATTAAAAAAAGGTATTCATTTTAAAACCCAGTCTGTAGATAAATAACTTACCATCACTATTTGCATTCGCCTGGGATTGTGAAACAGTTTTCTGCATTTCTCCAACTTTGCTTTCCAACTGTTTCTTCTCATGTTCCAAGCCTTCTAGCAGAGTCTTGTAATGGTTATTTTGTGTTTTTTCTGCCAATAACGAAGAAAGCTAAAAATAAAAATATACATCATCAATCAAATGCAACAAGAGCACTGCTCATTACATAGAACTGGTTGGTTATTTACTTATTTTCTTGTACAATCAATCGGCTTAACTTTGCCTTCTCACTTCCCTCAAGGGACTGCAGTAATTTTGACCTCTCACAATGTAGCATCAGTAGATTAATTAGATCTAACAAAAATGAGAAAATAGAAGAAGAAAATAAATCAGCACCGTAAACCAGTTAAGGTGTTTAAAGAGACTATCATGTATGCGGCCGTCAGTCAGTTAACTCGTTTTAGAGCGGGCGCGAACAAACCGCGTTTATATTTGGCACCTAAATATTGTGTTGGCTTAGTATGTCTTGGAGATCATAGATGCCATGTAAATGTACATTTTCTATTACCGTTTGACACGTTTAACCTTGGTGAATTCCCTTTTATTTTTAAAACAAACAACACATGGAATTCGTTCACCCAAACTTGCCTCCAGGCTCCAATGCAGTCGTATGTGTTTCTCTTTATCGCGCTGTTGTTTGTGCGTGAGTGAAACCATGGCGAAAGAAAAATATCTCACTGAAGAAGAATTAGTGAATATTTTGTATAATGATGATTCAGGTGATGAACTGATTCCTGAATTAGAAGATTCACAAAGTGAAAGTGAAGATGAACTTCCACTTCCTGAAATTGATACGCCGATACCATGTGATGTCAATCACCCAAGTTATTTCACCATCAAATCCTACTAGGATATCTCCTTTAGATAATGTACCAAAATTGTTAATTTTCTAGGACTAATAGTTTGTGAATAATGGTTCCATTTTCTGAAAAGTGCCACCGGAAAAGGGTAGTGGGGGCATTTAAATGGCTAGCCTGTGGTTGAAAATGCCCTGCTCAGTGCCTGGTTAATGAATGCCAGAGTGTGGATTTCCAATATTTATTCTAGAGAATTTGGAAATTCAAGAGTGGCATTTGTTAGGACTATTTAACGAATAAAATTAAGCTGTTTATTCACAAATCATTATTTAAATATAGTTATTTTAAAATATTTGTATATTTAATGTAAACGGCGATGTTTCAAAATAAATCAGAAGTGTTATGTTTCACTTGTTCATCAGTACAACCAGATCATATTATTTATTGCCAAAGGATCACAATATTGTAAGAATGCACCCTAGTGGAGAAAAAATGAAACACATCAAAGTGTATATTAATTAATTTCTGATGTCCTATGATGTAAATATGTCAATTATATTTTTCTGGACTGTTATTACCTGGGAAAAAATATGTTTAAGAAAGTGCAAATAGCGGTTTCTTTGTGTTATGGTATAATAAATTCCTACAAATGTTTTTATATTATCTCCCGCAACCATAATAAAGTTAGATTTGTGCACTATATATACAATCTGGTAGCCACATTGCATCACTGCAAAATAATGCTATGATCTATTCAGAATGATAAAATGGAGGAGTTAGATTTTACAGTGGTGAAAAACGACTGTCATTGGTTGTAAATAAAAAATCATTGAAATGTGATTGGTCATTGACTCCCATTTGGGGCACGAGTTAAATAGTCTAAATATTTAATAATAATTGTACATTTGAAGAGAAAAATTATATGCTCAGACTGGGGTTTGAACCAGGACCTTTGGCTTTGTAGTCCAATGCTCTACCACTGAGCTACCTGAGAAACTCCAATCTAAATGCAAAAAAGAAGCCGCCATATGCATGATCGAGCAAATGCTTGTAGCATTCGGTGACCGGGAATTAACAGTGTGTAAGAGAAAGTAAAAAGTAAAGTGATCCCACAACAGGCCCGGAGGCCCTTGGGGTAGTAGGAGGTTAAGGCTCCCATTTTTTCTTGACAATCGGCACTTTATGTCAGCCGGGTTGTCAGCCCTGCGTGACGGCCGCCTTTACCCCCAGAACAAGCATCTGGTACTCATTTCCGTTAGAGGCTGAGTCGACCCCAGGGCCATAGTGCCGCCAGAGGGTTTGGGTCAGTTTAAAAATCCTGACCCCAACGGGACTTGAACCTTCGACCCTCCGGCTTGTAGCTCAGTGCCTTGACCACTACGCTACGGCGTGCCCCAAACATTTGCATTTAAATTGGAGTTTCTCAGGTAGCTCAGTGGTAGAGCATTGGGCTACAAAGCCAAAGGTCCTGGGTTCAAACCCAATAATTTTTCTCTTCAAATATAATTAATCCCTCAGTGAGAAGTGTTAAATTAATAATAAAAACATCAACAATTGTATAGTTAACCTCTGTTTTTTGTTTCTGGAATTCCTTCTCCTTCTGTTCTAGTAGTGCACTTGTCGCTGTCAGCATTTTCTCTAATTTTGACTTCTCTGCTTCACTGCTCAGCTTCAAATCCTCTTCTCTAGAAAAAAAAAATCATGTCATTAACATTTGTTAAAAACGTTTTTATAATTCTACAGCTTGACCACAACAAAATGCAGATCCAACTAAAAAGTGGAGATAAACAAATGCAACAATTATTTACTACATTTGAATTAAAAAACAAACAAACTGAAATCAGCTCTTAAGTATAACATATCCCTCTTTACTTATTTTAGGAATTCACACTGTGAGATACATTCACTTAGGTAGAATTTTTTATCACTCACCTCATATTGTTGTTCTTATTTGACTATAAACTAGTTTCAGAACATAGTTTCTGTTCCATCCTCAGTATTGTCATGACCATTGTTCTGTTGTCTTGTAGAGCCGTCCTTCGATCCTTCCATTGGCAGACTGAAGAACCTCAAAACCACGTCATTCTTCCCGGGAAATTGATGAACTTTGAAATTCCCAGGGAGAATGACCTGGTTTCAAGGTTTTTCAGTCAGCCAATGGAAAGAGCGAAGGACGGCTATTCAAGACAACAGAACAACAGTCATGATGATACTGAGGATAGAACAGAAACTATGTTCCAAAACTAGTTTATAGTCAAATAAGAAGGACAATATGAGGTGAGTGATAAAAAATTCTACCTAAATATCCCTCTTTAGCTAGACCATGTTCTCCTCTGCCCCCCCTTTTTTGCCAATCAGCATTAACATCTACAGAACTAGAGCTGGTATCACACCTTGCATTGGATTGAGTAATTATTATATCCAATGTGTGGGATCTAGCTATATACTCTTATATACACTGTTATCAATAAATATATAATATAAAGACTTATTACATTAATTTTATAACTAAGGCTAGGATTTATATATAATTACATATTTATTCCCTCTGCTTATATATGGGTAAGATTGATAAATGTCCACGAATTACAAACTTACTTATATATGAAAATTTATCATTACATACTTTTACATATTTGATCATAATTACATATTTTTTACATATTTTAAAAGATTTTTATGTAAATTTACATATTATGCCTCTAAATTAACAAAACATTAATAAGCAGAAAATAATTTAAAACAATATTTGGTTACATTAAAAAACTCGGATACCTGATTGTACACTGAGACTGTTTTTTCAAACCTATACGAAAGTTGCTGAGAAACGATCAAAGAAGAATTCCATTTACTAAACATGATAAACATAGATACAAGAAGACTCTGAAAACTTGAGTATAGTATGAAAGAAATAGCACAAATATATAGGGGGCACAGCGTGGTATAGTTGGTTAAGGCAATATCCTACAGGCTGGAAAATCGAGGGTCGAGACACGATGGGATCAGGATTTTTAAACTGCTTAAGCTTCAGGCAGCATCATGACCCTGGGGTCGACTCAGTCTATAAAAAATTAATACCATGCTGTGTTGTGCCATAATTAAAATATAAAATTATGGAATTATATTTGAAGAGAAAAAATTTTTCTCTTCAAATATAATTTATCCTTCTATGAGAAGTGTTAAATTAATAATAAAATCGTCAAATTATGGAATATTCACCTGAAAGGTCTGTCTCCTCAACTTAATTAGTTATTTAACTGTAGCGCTTTCGGGACTTGTGCCATCATCGGCAGGATTCAAAACTGGTGTTTCACTGAAGATCTGGTAGAGGGGATTACATGGGACAAGTCCCAAAAGCGCTACAGTTAAATAACTAATTAAGTTGAGGAGACAGACCTTTCAGGTGAATATTCTATAATTTTATATTTTAATTTCGAATAATACCTCAACGGAACACATCATGAATCTTATAAAAGTTGATTGTACCATACTGCTATCACACAAGGCTGTAAGCTCTTGGTGATTGTCTAGAAAAATGGGAGCCTTAACCTCCCAGTATCCCTAAGACCTGTAATGGGATAATTTTCTAATTGAAACATGACAATACCCAAGTATTTAAGCATCCCATTCCTTCAAATTTTATCTATCTTAAAGTTAACATTTAATATAAAATTAAATTTTAATGTATTTAATATTAATATTTTAAGCAATTTTCATCTGATCTTACATATTTTATATACAGGGCAAGTCAAAATGTTGTGCAGGTTTTCAGAAATTTATTATGTGAAATGTAATGAACATATAATATTGTGAGACATATTGTATGAAAGGTAAACTCTCAAAGTTTTTTTTTAAATATTCACAGATGTTCTATGTGAGCACCTTTTGTTACACGACAGATGTCAAGCCGATATTCAATCTCCTGCCAAACTTTCTGTAGCAGTCCGCGGTCGATATCAGCAATGGCTGCTGTGATGCGGGCACGCAGTTCATGCAGTGTTGTTGGAAGTGGTGGTACGTAAACATGATCCTTTACAAGACCCCACATGAAGAAATCACACGGGGTTAGATCTGGTGAACGAGGTGGCCAATGAATGAGTTGTTGATCACCCTGAGATGCACGGCCTATCCAGCGTTGTGGTAAAGCCGTATTCAAATGGTCTCGAACACTGCCATGGTAATGTGGAGGGGCACCATCCAACTGCAGAATGAAATCTGGACTATCCGCTTCAAGCTGCGGAAGGAGCCATTGTTGTAGCATATTAAGGAAAACATGTCCGTTCACAGTACGTTCATGAAAGAAAAAGGGCCCATAAACCTTTGCATGGGAAATGGCACAAAAGACATTCACTTTCGGAGAATCGCGTTGATGTTCCAGAGTTGCATGGGGGTTACCAGTTCCCCAAATCCTTACATTGTGTCTATTCACTTTTCCTGAAAGGTGGAAAGTCGCTTCATCACTGTAAACTACCCTCTCATGGAACTCATTCTCTTCCATTAATGCGAGAAAATCAACACAGAAGGACGCTCGCAAAGCATAATCGGCGGGTTTTAAGGCTTGTGAACCAGTTGCAAGTGGTAGGGTTTCATCTGTAAACGTTTCCGGAGAATCCGCCATACAGTTTTTTGTGGTAGTTGAAGTTCTGTCGCTCCCCGGTAGGTGGATTTCTGTGGACTCCGCACGAAGCATGTGCGAACGCGTTCGACTGTCTCTTCACTCGTCGACGGACGGCCAGTCGATTTTCGTTTACAGATACAGCCTGAATCCCTAAATTGTGTGTACCACTTACGAATGGATCTCCCATCCGGCGGGTCTTTATCGTATCTGGTACGGAAATGTCGTTGAACACTAGTCACAGAGTTGTTTACATGGTAATCAAGCACACAGAAAGACTTCTGATCCCCAGTCAATGCCATTTTCCTTTACTGCTCTGCTGTTGACATCTTGCGGGTGAACGCGGAACTTTAGAAGTGGACAACTAAACTTTGAGAGTTTACCTTTCATACAATATGTCTCACGATATTATATGTTCATTACATTTCACATAATAAATTTCTGAAAACCTGCACAACATTTTGACTTGCCCTGTATTGTTATTACATAAATATGTACATATTTTGCATGTTAATATTACATAAAAACCCTAGCCTTATTTATCACAATACTATGTTACAATCTTAAGTTTTACAACCTAAAAATTCGCTCCCAAGTTATGATCATGCCATGTTGAAAGTCACCGAACTCTGTAGTTCTAACCATGTTACATTATTTGTACAACATGCAAATCAATCTCAAGTTTGTCATATGGCTGTTGGATCACTATTCAGGGGATTTGTATGGAAACAAGAGTACACTACTTTTTTCTACTTTCAACATATTATAAATTCTACTTTCAATATATTATAAACTCAACCAACAGAGTAAGATCAATTACCTATCTTACAAATCAGTACAACTATACATCAAAATGAAAATAAAATCCCATATAGCTGAACAAAACAAAATCTAATGTGAAACCAGGATATGGAAGATAATACTAGAACCAAATCATCATCATCATCATCATCATCCATGCAAGTATTAGGCCGTGTGGCCTGTTACGGTCTCAAAGAGGAATTTTCCATCCAGCGCTTTTTTTTGGACGTCCCAGCGATCTTTTGCTTTCGGGGCAGTAACAAAGCATGGCTTTTGGAATTCTATGAGACGGCATTCGTGAAGATGGGCTTTCCAGTTGTTCTGGTCGTTTTGAATGTGTGGAGAATGGGTTCTACATCCAACTCTTCCATAATTTCCTCATTTCTTTTATGGTCCCACTTTGTGTAGCCTGCTGTATGGCGCATAAATCACATCTCATTTGCTGTTATTCGGCTTTCATCTCTTCTTTGCATTGTCCATGCTTCACTACCATATCTTAATACTGGTCTTGCGAGAACCTTATAAAGCCGTAATCTTATGTTCTTCTATACTAAAGATGGTTTCATTATACTGTTAATTATTCCCGTTGTATTTGTAAAATTTGTGATTTTCTTTGATATATCAGCTTCATCTTGAAATGTTAAATCATAACCCAAATAATTAAATTTGTTTACTCATTCTAAAATTTCATCATCCAAAACAATTTTGCTAGGTATAGGGTATTTCCCACAAAAGGCCATCACTTTAGTTTTCTTTGTATTGATTTCCATATTGTACCTTTTTGCAATTATATTAAAATTGTGTATAGAATACTGTAAATCTGTTTTTGTTGGAGCTATTAATACCAAATCATCTGCAAAAAGCAAGGAGTCTATTTTATGGTTTCTATTAATTTGGATAGAACCATGTCTCATCTGTCGTCAATCTTGGAGTAGAACCAGATACAATACCAAACAGCCCCCGATCAATTGCAGTTGCATCATTTTGTCTTGAAACTGGTCATGATTGCTTGGCAGCACATCTACATAGAATTAAGCTACTAGACTCTCCACACTGCATTGTATGCAAGGACACAAATACGATAATGAACAAGGATCACTTGATGTTCTGCGCTGATCTTCAGAAAATAGTTGGAACACCATTCCAAATTGCTGAATATTATTGGGATGCCCGCAAGCGAATAATGACAAATCAAGAGCTTCAGAACATTTGAATACTACTACTACTACTATTACTATATATTATAAATTTATAATAAAATAAAAATGCAGCAAGTACCTAAAACAAATTGTAATAGAGGCATAGCGTCTTAAAGGAGTTGAAGAGTTTAAATACGTAGGAAGTGAAATTATCAAAGAAGCAAAAATCCAAACATAAATTAGCAAAAGAATACACAGTAGAGCCAGATGGTATAATTTAATTTTATTATGGAACCAGGAAAACTACTGAATTGTAAAAAAAAATACCTTAAACCACTATTACTTTACGATATGGAAAATGGACTACAAAAAGTAAGAATTAGGTAGAATACAGGGATTGGAGATGAAATGATTAAGAACCATGTTAAAAAATAGGGAAGACAAAATTCACAATACAGAACTAAGTGAATCCTTGAATCTGGATTAGAGTATATGATGAAATGTAAGAGAGTAGAATACAATATTAAAAGGACTAACTGGGAGATACTAGAATATAAGGGAAGAGAGAGAGATTTTACTTTTACAGGAATTAATCACTATGAGGTTTAATTTATGGTAAAATCAAATGTTTCCTACCTCTCCTCATATAAATCTTCTAAGTAGATACTCACATAAAAGAAATAGAAAAAATAAAATTCAAGAAATTCACTTACCATCCATTGAAACACCGCAAGTTTCAAAACATTTTCAAAAAGTTTAATATAAGATTGGCACCGAAGAACAAATACAGCCTTAATAGGATAATTAAATCCAATAAAAATGAAAGAATTGAAGAAGAAAACAAATCAGAAATTTATCAGATCAAATGCAGGGATTGTGACAAAATTTACATTGGAAAAACAAAATGAAATCTGAAAACAAGGGTGAAAGAACATCTTAGAAATGTCAAAAATGGAGAAGTGGAAAAGTCAGCAGTAGCTGCTCATGCTTGGTCCGAAAAACATTTAATTGAATCAAAAGCCAGTCTAATTAAACAAATAGACAAACAAAAGGAACTCACGGTTTGGGAAAAAGTCCACATTCAGAAAAACAAAGGAAAACTTATGAACTTCGAAATTCCTGCAAATTGTGACCTGATCCAGAGGTTCATCGTTCCACCAACAGAGGAGAAGAAGAAGAAGAGATTCTTCCAATCGACATAACATCAGTCGCCAAGATTGTGCTGAAGATGAGACCGTTATGGTGTCGAAATCGCGATCTACCTAGAAGATTTATATGAGGAGAGGTAGGAAACATTTGATTTTACCATAAAGAGAGAGAGAGAGAGAGAGAGATGTGGATGGGAAGAACAAGTAATAAAGGATGTTGAATAGATTGGAGAGAAATGGAGGAGAGGAAGATGTGAAATAAGTGAGATAGGTGGAGACTTTCATTCAAGACTCGATTCTACAAAAGGGAACACGAGGAAATATTAAATAGAAAAATAAAGTAGATAAAGAGAATAACATAAAAATAAAAGAAATTAATGTTTTTAACTACTGGAACTAACATAGAGCTAAAAATCTAGATATAAAGAAAAATGATAATACCAATCATCCTAATTTCACATCGCAGTTTTAGAGATATGATACAAATGTACATAATAGTTTAAGAAACAAAACACAGCCATCTTTAACTAACTCACTAGCACTATTGAACCTGCAATTTCATGGCTGCACAGACGTAAATTCTCCATACTTCACTATCTTAAACTATTCTCTGTCCAACGTAAGAAGCACACTTTGAAATATAACTTCCGAATGTATTACTCCACGTAGCATGTATAAGAGTGCAGGCGAACTCTGTCAGCTGTTTGTTACAAGGCACAAGCCAATAAATTAATGCACAACAATCATTTTAATTTTTAATTTTGCAGGTTGTATTAATATTTACAATGGTATGTCAAAAACTAATTAAATAATAATTGTTAATATTAAACAAATTAACTCAAATTAAACATTTAAATTAAAATAACTGTACTTACAGGAATAAAATAAAAAACCTATGCACCTTTTAATGAACTGTACACTTCACAAAATTGTCCACCACTCTTAAAACAGGTTTAGGCATTTTCCTCTTTTTGTTGGGCATTTTGATATTACCAGTTTTTTTAATTCCCTGCGAACATGTACAACACTACTCTCCGACACACCAGTATATTCTGCAGTTAATTTAACTACAATGCCAGAATTATGCTCCATAAACTTACAAAATATATTTAACACCATGTTTCACCACTCTTTAACAATTTTGCTTTGTGCTTCTAATAATTTTGATCACACATTTTATCACCGAGTTAACATAAACTACCTGACAGCCGCCATATTTGTAACTGACATTCAACTTCCTCTCAAGAATCATTCATTTTCAAACAAATGCGAATTTTTAGTTAGTCTCCAACGTTCAAAGAAATATGTAGGTATATACTGTATTCTGTTCAACTATAGTTAACATAAATAGCTTTAAATATGTAATTATCTATTATTTTCGCTTCTGCTGAACTGTGCTTTGGTGATGAACGAATCGCAGTAACTGCAGCAGTCATGTTCCTCAAATCATGGTTAATATTATCCTCCCATTCATTTTTAGACATACTGAGCACTTTCCTCATGTTTTTGTACATGCCCCTCTTTCATTCCTCATACATTGCACATGTCCTGCCAAAATAGTAGTGTATGAGATCTAACTGTTTTAACATCTGGTTTTCTAGAAAAGTTCATGTACCTTATGGTTATTTAATTTCTCAATTCAGCTTTCTGTTTGTCTCCCTTGGATCCAAAAATTTTCCTAAACATTTTACTCTAAAATACTCGTATTATTTTGTTCTCTCTTAAAATAAGAGACCGTGTTTCACATCATATAATATAACTGGAAGAATCACAAATTTATATATTCTTAGTTTGTTTACAATGAAACTGTCAACCACTGCTTGGTGAAATATACCTTGGAATTTCTTCAGAGAAGCATTATGATGTCCAAAAATGATCTGCCATTTTTAACTGGAAGGCACTAAAACCCAATACCAAATCTATCATTTAGACTACAGAGTAAAACCGGATATTTATCCCCATATAATAATAATAAGGGTTTTCTTATTTAATATTTAAATATAATTATATTTATTTCTAGTAGGAATGCAAATAAGATTGATTTAGAGAATTCAAATTTTTTTATAAGTATGTAAAAAAATTCAAACTGGTCAATATAAACTGTTAATACAGTTAGATGTATTTCTAACTGATTTAAAATATGTAAAAAAATACTTTAAATATTTTAATTGATATTTTTTATAAACAAACAGGATTGGATGTACTCCTTCCTTTTCAGTTGGACCAATCAGAACTTCCAGATTATAACACAAATGAAATGGGATTTTTCCCAGAACAACAAGATGGCTAAAATACTTGAAATAAGTTGGATGTGTAAAATAATGAGTCATCGAAAAATATGAGAATTAGTGTTCATTTCATAGTAGTTGACAAAATGGTGTCAAAGTTATGGAAAATAATATTGTAATATAAATCATATGGAGTATAAATAATGGACACTAAAAAGACAACATGAAAGCAGAATAACAGCTTGTGAAATGAGATTCATGTGCAGAACAGCGGGTTACACCAGATGGGATCGGAAAAGGAACACTGATATCTAAAAGAATCGAAGACTTCACCAATTTTGGAATATATTAAACAGTACCAACTAAATTGGAAACATCATCTAGAAAGAATGAGTTCAAATCGGATCCCCAAAGCTGTTTATAATTATATACCAAGAGGACGAAGATCACTGGGCCGTCCTATGAAATGCTGGAGGGAAAATTTTCTATAGGATCGTAACAGGCCTTGGCCTAATACTTGCAAGGAAGAAGAAGAAGAAGAAGTATAAATAATCCATAAAGTGAAAATAAAGTGTTAGTGAAAAGTTGACCGTTGGAAATAGTCATCCATTACATATATGAAGTAATAATCTTCTATAAGTGAAATTTATTAATTTAAGCCGGAATATTTTAAATTATTGATCATTTACAAGATTCATCTAAACAGAAGTGAAAACTTTAATAAAATAACATTTAATTTAACTGTTAACAAAGTGCCGTTATTTGTTTTATGTAAGAAACTTTCCCTCATTCCCTTGAAGGGAGTCATCAGTGCCGTGGCAAATAACAGTGATCTAAATTATTATAATCATATATCCACAACGTGGGACGTCACATCCAACAACCCACCTTTAACAGAAGTATCATAGCATCTGATTTGGTAGAATGGATAACCCTCACTACTGTCCATGCCACTTCCTGCCTCACTCTACATTGCTCTTACTCAAGCAGGGAGGTCCTTCTGTTCCATATAGCGAATTCAAAAAGTGGGATCCATTCTGGCTTCATTGTAATAGGCTTTATGTTAATAATAATATTTGCTGGATTTTCGGCTCAATTTCTGTGCCTTACAGTTACAAATGGAGAATGAAAGAGGGGCATGGAAACTTCTTGTAGGAAAACCAGAGGAGAAAGTCCCCAGTTGGTAGACCAATAACACGGTAGGAGAATAACCATGATTTGACAGAACTAATAACAGTGACCTACAAGAATTTTATAGGAAGCAAGATATAATAAAAACAGTTGTGTTTCGTAGACTGCAACAGGCAGGACATTTGGCACAAATGTTAAATGAAAAAGGGGGTATGGAAAGGCAGAGGTAAAGCACCCAGATGGTAGCCCAAAATTGAGATGGGAAAATAACATTAACATTGATTTAAGGGAACTACATAACAATGAATTACATGGTCTTTATAGGAAGCCAGATATAATAAGAAAAGTTAAGTATCGTACACTGCGATGGGCAGGACATGTGCACAAATGGGGAATGAAAGACTTGCATGGAAACTTCTTGTAGCAAAACCACATAATTTGATGGGAGATTAACATTAACTATGATTTGAGTGTAGTAGAATAAACAGAGATCAATTGGAAAACATTAGCTCAGGATAAAGATGTATGGAGAGCTTATGTACACGTGCCATGAATCTATGATTCGATAATAACAGTTAGTTAGTTTATATTTTTAGTTAGTTAAAGATGGCTGTGATAAAAGACATTAACAAGATATAACTACAGAGTCTTGCACTCGCTTGTATTTTGCATAACAGTCTAGATATTAGCTTGGTCTACCAACTGGGTGCTTTCCCTCTGGTTTTCCTACAAGAAGTTTTCATACCAGTCTTTCATTTCCCATTTGTGCCACATGTCCTGGCCATCACAGTCTATGAGACTTAACTGTTCCGATTATAAACAGTTTCTATAAAAAAGTTTTTTGAGTCTGCTCATGTTTGGTCTGAAAAACTATATAAATTTGAACACTAAATTATTAAAACAGTTAGAAAATACAAAAGAACTAACTATTTGGGAAAAAATCTACATTCAGAAGAACAAAAACAGAGTTATGAATTTCGAAATACCGATTGAATGTGACCTCATTTGGAGGTTCTTCGGCCAACCGCACGATGGAACTGGCATCGACATCCAGGGTTTACAACATCAATCTAACCAGTCTGCGCAAGATGCTGATGATGATTAGAAGACTAATCAAAACATGTTCGAGAACAATCAACATTACATTGATGTAAGATAGTACAGACTCAAAAAACTTGTTTATAAGAAACTGTTTATAATAAGAACAGTTAAGTCTCATAGACTGTGATGGGCAGGACATGTGGCACAAATGGGGAATGAAAGAGGAGTATACAAATTTCTTGTATGAACAGCAGAGAAAAAGCACCCAGTTGGTAGACCAAAAATGAGGTGGGAGAACAACATTAACCATGATTTGAGGGAAGTAGATTATGCGGGGGATGATTGGAAAACATTAGCTCAGGATAGAGATGTATGGAGACCTTATGTCCGTGCATCCATGAACCTATGAGCTCGATAATGCCAGTGAGTTAGTTAGTTAGGTTAAAGATGGCTGTGATAAAAGACATTAACAAGATATAACTACAGAGTCTTGCACTCGCTTGTATTTTGCATGACAGTCTAGATATTAGCTTGGTTCTTACTCGTTATTGCTGATGCTGTTGTAGATTACATTAAGATACCTTCATGGCTTTGCCACAGAGTCCCTGAAGCAAATACATTATGTTGGTATCTGTATTTACCAGATCCTAGTTATCTCTCTATATACACACTGTTACAAATAATTATATTTTTCCAATGATGTTAGTTAATGCTAACTCAGAAAAAGTCTGGACAAGAAAATAAGAACAACACTCATTCAATAAAAAATAAAAATACAAAGAAAGTGCAATTATTATGAATGCTACATAATATTAACAACAAGTCGAGTGGTTAAGGCAAGATGCCTTGGTGCAGAGCTATGGTTTGAGTCCCCATGAAGGAAGAAATTTTCTCATGGAATTACGGGCAGTATGGGACCGGTGCCCACCCAGTATCATGAGGTATTTGGGTAGCTGCAATAAGTAGCAACTCAAGGTTGAAAAGACCAGTTATAATGGCTGGGGGACCTGACATGCTGACCACATCTCACCCCTACATTGGCTGTGATCAACACATGTGTATGTGCAGACAGCAGCCAGCTGGTAGGCCAAGGGCCTGTCGCGCTTGGAGTTTTTATGTATGCAACATGCGAAGTAAATAGTACATTATATTTGAAGAGAAACATTTTTGCCCAGACCGAGACTCGAACCCGGGACCTTTGGCTTTCTAGGCCAATGCTCTACCATCTCAGCTATCGGGGTGAGTTCCGATCTAGACACAAATTTTTCTCTTATGTATTTTGTAGTTCCCAGCACCAAATGCTATGAAGCCTTTGCTTCTATCTTTCAAATGGTGGCTTCTTGGTTAAAAAGACATTTATCGGGAATTTAAACACTACTTTATAAAGCCAGTAGGGCTTCAACTGATGTTTTTATTATTAATTTAACACTTCTCACTGAAGGATAAATTATATTTGAAGAGAAAAAATTTATTTTTTCTTGGTCTGGACGAAAATTTTTCTTTTCAAATATAATCTATCCTTCAGTGAGAAGTGTTAAATTAATAATAAAAACATCAAATAGTACATTACAAGCCAAGGACGTGTTTTGAGCCCAAGCTTTAGCGAGGACTAGCAACTTATTTCGAGACTAGTAATGTACTTACTTCCCAAATTGCGTATATAATTTTGTTCACTCCTGTACTAATAATTAATTATGTTTAATTTTTATATTTCGTGTGAATTTATATCTTGGTTTGAAGAGTTCAATTGTTTGATAGCAAGGGAATGTTGATAAAACAACTGCAATTGTTTATTGTTGTCTGAATTAGTGGCAGACATTTGAAATAACAGTTTCAGACTGCATATTAATTACATGCATGATTAATTGTGATGTAGAGGAAACAGCAAATGCTGCGGTTCATTTCCTATTACCAGCAAAGTTCGAAAATAGATATGAAAAAGTATACAGAATATTTAAGAATGTATTACTCAACATTAGAGAAACATATTGAAATAAATAAGAAAAATACTAATGAAAATCAACATTTTGTGGCTAATGTTAATAATTGTAACAACAGTAGCTGTTCATGCATGGTCTGAGAAACATTTAATTGAATCAAAAGCCAGTCTAATTAAACAAATAGATAAACAAAAGGAACTCGGTTTGGGAAAAAATCCACATTCAGAAAAATAAAGGAAAACTTATGAACTTCGAAATTCCCGCAAATCCTGACCTGAGGTTCATCGGTCCACCAACAGAGGGAAGAAGAAGTGCTTCTTCCGATCGACATAATATCAGTCGCCAAGATTGTACTGAAGATGAGACCATTATGGTCTTGAAATCGCGATCTACTTAGAAGATTTATATGAGTAGAGGTAAGAAAAATTTGATTTTATCATAAATTAAACCTCATAGTGATTAATTCCTATAAAAGTTAAATAAATTGTAACAACTGTTCAATCACTATAAATTTGAATTATCAAAGTGAGGAATAAGTGTGATGCAATAAAATTGTATTGTATTACTCAATACAATTTTAAACAGGGAACATTTTTACATTATTAAGTCAATTACTTTTCTTCCCTAGGGATGTAAGTTGAGCAATTACATCCCATTGTCAATGGATACCAAGGCATCTTTGGTAAATTCAACTTACTTCCCTAAAAACAGAATGATATTTAGGCCATTATTAGTATAATAATAATAGGTTATAAACTCCATGGTATGTCCGTCGCCGTGGCATTAGTCGGTAGAGTCCCTACCTTCCACTCCGGCGACCCGGGTTCGATTTCTGGCAGGGTAGGGGATTTTAAAAAATCTCCACTTTGGGTCTGGGTGTGTGTGCTGTCCCTAATGCTCAACTGAGTGCACATTTCCTATTAAAAAAAAAACTCCATGGTATCTTTACATTGTCATGGTGGAGTGGCTTGCGAGCTAAAATGACCCCGAGAGTTATGCCAGAGGTAGCATTGCTGCCAAAAGGGCTACCCATGTTGGACAGGTCAAAGGCAATAAGCCAAACGAATAAGCACCTTGGTCAAAAGAGTGACGATCTTTCACCATAAAAATATAACCATAAAGAAATGCATACATTCGTTCCACTGGCGTAAAATTTTCTGGATGTAAAATAGTCCCCCATTCGGTTCTCCGGGTGACGACTACTTCAGGGAAGTCTCAAACACAGGGGGAAGTAGATTATACAGGAAATGATTGGAAAACATTAACTCAGGATAGGGATGTATGGAGAGCTTATTGCCACATGGCCATGAACCTATGGGTTCAATAGAGGCAGTTAGTTATAAACTTGATTCAATTGCAATGTATTGTATTATAAATTATGCCACCAATTTTTTGAATTAGTAAAAAAATTTTAACTTACCTTTGTTTTGTATCTTGAAGTTCTTTCTGAACAGCTGCCAGTTGGTGTCCGAGTTCAGAACTTTGCTTAGTTTCAGATGTAAGACATTCACAACGTTCTGCTAGCTGTCCTCTTTCCTGTTCTGATTTATTTAATTGATCTTGCAGTTCATCAATTCTAATCTTTTCCAGTTCTCTGCAACCAAAATTATAACATATATTAAGATTGTAACATATTATCAAACATATTAATATGCATCGGTAGGCTAGATGCTGAGTTCCTTGGCTCTAATCCCAAAAGTCGCAAGTTAAAACCTGGCCAGATCAATGGATTTTCATTCATTCTTCATTACATGTTTCCAGCTGTATCTGATGACATGATTCCATTGCATAGTTACACCACTTGAAGAGGTTGGTGATTTTTCCTATATACAAGCTCTGCAATAGTCCATAGCCTAGGTGGGAATAAGATGAATTGAAATGTTTCACCCAAGGCTTGAGGTAATTCAATGGATTTTTTAGGATGGAAAAAATTCAAGATGAAATGTCGTCCAGGAAGGACTCATGGATCCCAAATCTGAAGATTTTTTGGCTCAAAAAAATCCTTCTTCTTCTTTCCAAGTATTAGGCCAAGGCCTGTTACAATCTTATAAAAAATTTTCCCTCCAGCTTCCTTCCAGGAAATGCTTGTATAAGACTTGAAAGCATAATAATAGTCCCTTCGATTGGTTGCTGGCCAAAGGAAGGCAAGACCAGTGATGGGGCTGCCATCTTATAGCCTCTGGTCAGGCTTTTCTGGAGAAGAAAAGAAAATAAAGAAATTAAAGTAAAGAAGAATTGGAAGAAAGGAAAGACTCCCTAGCCCACGGATTCCCTAATAGCGTAAGGGTCGAAAAAACAAGCCTAAATTGAGCCCCTAAGTAATATTTAATTAGCATTTCCCATCAAATTAATATCTTTGTTGCCTAATAGATGTCGTCGGCCACAGTGGACTAGTGGTTATGTTCCTTGCCTTTGGTTCCAAGGATCATGGGTTCAGACCTGGCAGCGGTCAATGGATTTTTTAGGACGGAAAAATCCAAGGAGCAAGTCCTCCGGGAGGGACTTTAAGCTGTTGAAGATTTTCAGGCTCATGAAAGAACCTTAAGCCTGAATAAAAAAAGCCTCTAAGCAAAATTTACTGACCTCAAGGTCCTAGTAATATTAATGAGTCATTTTATACATCTTACCTCATATTTTATGTTTTTTTAAACACGGGAACTAGTTTTCAAGAGAAAGATCTCTCTCTCTCATTTTCAACCGACATTATGACTACCGGATTTTTGTTGGAATCTCCATCAATAACGTTGCCATCTGGTGTTAATTTGATGAACTTTGAGATGAGGTCATGTTCATCAGGAATCTCGAAATTCATGGATCTAAATTTGTTCTTTTGAATATATATCTTCTCCCAAATTGTCAATTCTAAAGGTTTTTCCAAATGTTTTAAAAGTTAGACTTCTTTTTCAATTTTATGATTCTCCAATAAACTATGTGCTGGAATAGCTGATTTTTCAATTTCACCATTTTTAATATTTCTAAAGTGTTCCTTAGTGCGAGTGTCCAAATTCCTTTTTGTTTTTCCTCATTAATTTACGAATTAAGAACCTCATAATGTTATTTCCCATATTTAACTATGAAATTCTAGTAATACCTTAGTTGCCTGTTAGATGGTCTCATTGGGTCGGTGTGTTGAACACATGCCACTTAATGACATCTATGGACAAATAAGGTAACTAAATGAATTTGATCTATTAACTCTTAACAAAAAAGGGGCTATGGCTCAATATTGGGCTATGCCATTATAGACAAATGATAATGTCTCATAATTAAGATATCATCATCATCATCTGCATTCATGGATTAGGTCTGTTGACCCGTTCCGACTTCAGCCCATCTCTTTCTAGGTCTGCCCACATCTCGGGTGCCTTTAGGTTTGCATTTTGTTATTTGTTCTGGATATCTATCTTCATTCATTCTGTCTATGTGTTGCTTCCATTTTTGTCTATATGTATCAATTTTATCAGTTATTGCAAATATTTCAAGTTCCTATCTTATTTCTGTGTTCTTGATTCTGTCTTCCTTAGTGCACTCTTTAACAGATCTCAAAAATTTCATTTCTGCCGCCGTTATCCTACTTAGATCTTGTTTTTTATGTATCCAGCTTCTGATCCATAGAGCAGTACCGGTACTGCCAACATTTTATAAAATTTCAATTGGGTCTCTCTTGTTGTTTTGTTATTTAGTGATCGTTTTATCGTACCACATATTCCCTGGAATTTTGCTATTTTATTATTTATATCATTATCATAATTAAATGAAATGTCACATCCTAGATAATTGAGATGGTTCACCTGTTCTATGATTTTGTTTCCTATTACTATTTTGGATCTGATTTGATTTTTCCCTTGGAATGCCATTACCTTGGTTTTTTCTATGGATATTTTGAGATTATATTGTTCACATATATTATGTAGTTTAAAAATATTCCTTTGAAGTTCATCTTCTGTATTTGCTATTATTACCTGGTCATCAGCGTATAATAATGTTTTCAAGTTGTGTGTTTTATCTAATTTTATTCCTTTATTTGTTTCTTCGTTCCATTTTTCTATTATATCATTGATGTATAGGTTAAATAAAACTGGAGAGATACTGCATCCTTGTTTAACTCCTTGATTAGTACAAATTTTATTTTTACTTACTTCATTTCTAGTTTTTATAACAAAATTTGTGTTCCAGTACAAACTCTTTATAGCTGCTATTAAGTGTTTCGGAATTCCTTTTTCTTTTAAAATTGTCCAGAGTTTTCCTCTGTCTGCTTTATCAAATGCCTTGACAAAATCAATAAAAGCTATGTGTGTTTCCTTGTTATATTCTCTTCTTTTGTTTATAAATTATTTTATCGTAAATATATTATCCATACATGAACGCCCTGGTCTGAATCCACTTTGTTCTTCTGTTAACATTACCTCTGCTAATTGTTTTAACCTAAATGTTAAGATTCTTGAGTATACTTTATAGCCTGCAGTTAAAATGCTTATTCCTCTGTAGTTGTTGCAGTCGTTACGTTCTCCTTTCTTAAAAATAGATTGTACCATTGCTGTTGTCCAGGTTTCTGGTATTGTTGTTTGTTTCCAACATAAATTAAAAAAATGTAATAATCTCAGTTTTAAAAAAATTCCTCCATATTTTATTAATTCCATATTAATTCCGTCTATTCCAGCTGCCTTTCTGTTCTTTGTTGTTTCAGTACTTCTTCTAATTCTTCCATTGTTATTATATCTATTCCTATCTCACACTCATATATGTTATCTTTAGTTGTTTTATTTTCATTATACCACAGTTTTTTTATAATCTTCTTCCCATTGTTTCTCCTCAATTGCATTGATCTGTATTGTATCTTTTTCTTGTTTATTTAGATGTTTCATTACTTTATAGGCTATTTTTTGCTGCCCATATATATCGTATTCTAGTCTGCTTACATATCTATCCCAATTGACTTTGTGTGCTTTTTTAATTTCTCTTTTGGCTATTGCACTTTTATGTTTGTATTCAGCTCTTAATTCTAGTGTTCTATTCTGTAAATATTTGTGATAAGCCTCTTTTTTATCTTTTATTATCCTCTCTAATTCTTCATTCCATATTCTTAAACCCTTCTTGTTATACATTTTATATTTTGTTCCTAATGCCTCATATGCTGCTTTATCAATGCTTTTTTTTTATATTATCCCATTCTCGGTTTATTTCTTCGGAAGTAGGTTTTAATATTAATTGTTCATTTAGCCTATTCAGATACAGATTTTGTATACTTTTATCTTGTAATAAATGTACTTCGAATGTGGTCTCTTTATTTCTATATTTGTTTTTAGTTTTCTTCCATCTCGCTAATATATTTATTTTTGAGATTACTAAATAGTGATCTGAATAGATGTCACTTCCTCTAAATACTCTCGTATCTGTTAATAATGATGATGCTTTCTTATTGATTAACACATAATCTATCAGTGAACGAAAACCTCGTGCTGACCATGTGTATTTGTGAATATCTTTTTTCTTATAAAATGTATTTATTTTAAAATCATTAAAAATTGCGAATTGTTTTAATTCTTGTCCATTTTTATTTATGACATTTTCTCCATGGATCCCAATTACATTTGCCACTGGTTGATTCCCCACTCTAGCATTAAAGTCTCCTAATAATATTATTATGTCGTTCTTGTTTATCTTATTTATTTCCTTTTGTAGAGTAGTATAAAATGTTTTTGTTTCTTCATCTCTCCCTTCCTCCGGTGCATATATTGCTATAATTGTCATATGTCCTCTATTATGCTTAAATCACATTGTCATTATTCTTTCGTTAATACAATTATATGTGTCTATTTTGGATCCCCATTTCTTATCCACAAATATCGCCACTCCTGCTTTCGCTCTTTCTTTCTGACTTACTCCACTGTAAAACATCATCATATCATTTGTGATCCTTTCAATTTTTTCTTTGTTTCTGAGGCAGCTAATATATTTATACTTTTATTTTTCATTTCTTTTGTTAGTTCGAAATTAAGATATTTGGTCTGTAATTCTTACGTCTTATGGTTGTTTTTTGTTGAAAATATGTTTCAAGGCTTCTGAGCCCCATCTTCAGTTTTTACAAACTGATTTTTCTCACATTGTCAGACAGATTCTTGACTCCTGCTCCCTCTCTTGCAATGAGGTTCCTTTCTCCGGGAATTTCAAAATTCATAATTCTTTCCTTGTTCTTCTGTATGTAGATTTTTTCCTGTATGGTGAATTCATTTTTGTTTTCTAACTGTTTTAATAATTTTTTGTTTACATCTATTTTGTGTTTTTCTGACCAAACGTAAGCAGCCACTGCAGATTTTTGTAATTCCTCTTGACCAAATATCTTAATTATTAAATAAACCTCTTAATGTTACTTCCTATTGTAATTTTAAAATAGATGTCTCTTTCATCATCATCCGGTATCATGGCAGCTGCCGCCGTCTTCCGGAAAGCAAATGCCATTCCTCTCTGTCCATCCATTGATCTTCCTCCAATCCTCTGATATTCATAGCTGCTTGTACCCCTTCTATCCAAGTTTTCTACAGTCTTCCTCTCTTCCTCCTTTCTATTGGGATCCATTCCATAACAATTTTAGGCAATCTTTGCTCTGGCATTCATTTGACATAGCCACACCACTGTAATCTTTTATTTTCTATAATGTCTATGATGTCCGACTCCTCTTGTACACCCATAATTTCCCTTATTTCTTTATTTCGTCTTTAATTTATGTCTCTTCAATTTAATTAAAAAATCTTTAAGTCAACCTGCACTAAAAATCAGGGCAAAAAACTAACATCAAATATATGATTTGCAAAGATTAATGTTTATAATTGTTTATAATGTTATATGTAGCTCAAACTTGGACATTACACAGGCCATATGCAAGTAAATTATTGGCTACAGAAATGGATCATTGGTATAAAGTGGCAAGAAAAATCAAGAATGAATAAAATTGGTATTAGAGATGATGACAGTGTAGAAATGAACTTCCTTAGAAGAACAAAAGGCTGCACAAGAATGGATCGGATAAAGAATGAAGATATAAGCACATAGTTAAATATATATCCATTAAATGATAAAATCAAAGGATATAGAGAAAAATGGTTTAGACATGTAGAAAGAATGAATGTAACAAGATTACCAAAAGCAGCATTTAACTGCAAGCCAAGAGGTTCAAGGAATGTAGGAAGGCCAGTGAAAAGATGGACAGAACAACTGTGAGGCAGAACAGGCATTTTGCCTAGCCTATGAAGTGAAGCAGAAGAAGAAGAAAGAGTATAAGAGAAAATGTTGCATTTATATTGGAGTGCTTAGGAGAGCTCAGACGGTAGAGCATTAGCATATAAAGCTAAAGGTCCTAGGTTGAAACCCCGATCTAAGTGTATATTTTTCTCTTCAAATATAATTTGTCCTTCAGTGAGAAACGTTAAATTTATAATAAAAAAGCTTTACTTACATTTCCTTCAATCATCCCATTAATATCTTTGAGTGTCATGTTAACCAACCTGAAGAGTTTGCACTAAATGTGATACTTAGTACTAATCTTGTTTCTTCAGCTGTTCAAAGTTTCTTATACTTAATTTTTGCCCTGAAAAGCTCCAGGCCTATTTTTTTGACTTTCAACTTAAATTTCTGAAAATATTTTTCGTGAGAACAACTGCAATAGCTACAATCTTTCAGACTTCATTAGAATTAATATATCATTTAATTTTGTCCTCTGTCATAGCTGTGTGGTCTAAGGCACAGTACTTTTGGATTGAGTCCCCTTGGAGAAATAACTTTTCTAATGGAATTTTGACCATTATGGGACTAATGCCCATCCAGTATCATGAAGAATTTGGGTAGCTACTGTAATAATAGTGCCTTCAGTATAAGAAACCAGCTATTATGGCTAGGGGACCCAATATTTTTCGTCTTTGATCCGAGGCTTGATCCTTGGGACTGCGAGCAATGTATAATATACACCTTGAAGTGGGTTGCTAACCCGTTTTCATGGCAGGTTTATTATTCGGGGTTTCCTCCCTGGGCCGATTGTCTTCACCCAAAATGGGTCACTTCTTATCTTACCTCATATTTTATGTTTTTTAAAACACAAGAACTGCAGTTTTCAAGAGAAGTTCCTCTTCTCTTCAGCCGACATTATGACTACCAGATTTTTGTTGGAATCTTCATCTATAACATTGCCATCTGGTGCTGATTTGATGAACTTTGAGATCAAGTACTGTGTGTCGGGAATTTCAAAATTCATGGATCTAAATTTGTTCTTTTGAATTGAATATGTATCTTTTCCCAACTGTCAATTCCAATTATAGATGAAGATTCCAACAAAAATCCAGTAGTTGTAACGTCAGCTGAAGATGAAAAGGACTCCTCTTGAAAACTGCAGTTCCCGTGTTTAAATTCTCATGTAAACACATACAGCAAACTCCCGATTATCCGTGTTAATTGGGACGAAGATATGCATGGAAAATCGAAAAACACGGATAATCCAATTAAGTTATTCGGCGCCGTGGAAGTTGATCAGAAATGTATTTACCCACTTTAACACTACTTAAATGTAACAAATATTCATAAAATGTTATATTAAAGGTATTTAGGTGCGAGTGATAATAACATTACTTAATTTTACTCATAAATATGAAAACAAAAAGTGGGTCTATTTCCTGTTATGACCATTCTGGTTCCAACAGTTGTTCAAAATGGCCATTGTAACCAGCAACAACTACACTAGTAATCACGGATATCCACACTTATAACCAGCAATGACAAATAATCAGCGATAACCACCGATGACCACACTAGTAACCACGAATGACCACTCTAGTAACCACTAATGACCAAACTACTAACCTGTGATAAACCCACTGCCACAGCATATCTGTGGTTTCAATATGTAACAACAAACTTTCAGTGACTCACGCAATGGAAATTTCCGAAATTGTATTGTATTCTCAGAATGTTGGTTTGTACCGTTGAATGCGTCAGGGTTTCTAAGCGCGGTTCACAGTAGCACGTTTAAAAATAAATAATTTTTTACAATACAAAATACAGTACAGTATTAATCTTCATTTTAAAAAATACAGTAAAAAGAGTAATGACCGGATAATCTGCAAACCGGGTAATATGCGCACGGATAATCAGGAGTTTGCTGTACACAAAATATTTCAGTCTCAATAAAATTTTTATTTTTGTTCCTCTTTTTAGATAAATGCTTTTTTATAAAAAAAATATTTTTATTAGTGAAAATAATATTAATAAACACTGAAATGATGTACTAGGTACAATATTATCCAAACTAACTGGAGGGACATTGAATGCATTTTCAAATCAATACGTATAATACCTGAAATAAAAATAAGAATTGAAATAAATGTAAATTCAACAAGATAAAGTTTAATCCAAGCTTGCTATAATAATTTTTGATTATCGTTGAGGTAAGTTTTCAAGTTAAAATTTTAATGTGAGTTACGCAGTCTTTCTCAGCTATTGTTTTAATTTGTGTAGGGCTTTCAGAGTGTTGACCATCATTAGGTAATCAGTACGGCTACTTGTGAATCTTACAGGGAGTTTTGAAAACAATTTGACCTAAGAATAACAACTCCCAAGTACAATAGGCTTAAAAGACCCTTGGCCTACTAGCAGTTGCTAGCCTCACACCCACATGCATTAATCACAGAGGTAGGCAATCTTCTTGCCAGTATAGGGGTGACATGTGGTCAGCATGTTGAATCCATGTTACAGATCATTTCTTCAACCTGGAACTGCAACTTATTATAGCTATGGTAAAATCAAATGTTTCTTACCTCTCCTCATATAAATCTTCTAAGTAGATCATGATTTCGAGACCATAATGGTCTCATCTTCAGAATTTGCAGGAATTTCGAAGTTCATATTTTCCTTTGTTTTTCTGAATGTGGATTTTTTCCCAAACCGTGAAACATTCAGAAAACAAAGGAAAACTTATGAACTTCGAAATTCTTGCAAATTCTGATCTGATCCAGAAGTTCAACGGTCCACCAACAGAGAGAAGAAGAAGATTTTCTTCCGATCGACATAACATCAGTCGCCAAAATAGTACTGAAGATGAGACCGTTATGGTCTCAAAATCGCAATCTACTTAGAAGATTTATATGAGGAGAGGTAGGAAACATTTGATTTTACCATGAAATTAAACCTCATAGTGATTAATTCCTGTAAAAGTTAAATTATTGTAGCTACCCAAATTCCTCATAAGTCCTGCAGGAGTGATTTTAAGCTGTAGCACTCATATGGATACAAGAGATTAGAAAACTACATGTTGGAGAATGGATTGGAGGAAGAAGATTAGGAAGAAAAGAAACAAATGGAGAAAAAAAAAATAAAGACTCTGGATGTCTCACGCCAAAGCCCAGTTGTTTAAGGCATTATACCTTGGTGCAGAGATACAGGACTTGTGCTACTTCAAATCTCCATGGGTAAAGAAACTCTCACGCACTTTTGGCTAGTATGAGACAGATTTGAGTAGCTACAAAAAGTGTGGCTACAGTTATAACTAGAAACCGGATGTTAGGGAAAATGCCTATAATTATTTATTATAGATATTGTAAAAGTGACTTCATATAAGTTCATACCAACGATCCTGGAGTTGTTTTCCATGAAGTTCATTTTGCCTATAAATGTCTATTTTAGCTTATAATGCCTATAAATGCCTATTTGCTATTTTTTCTTGAAATTAACTTAGTATTTCAATTAAATTAATTGAAATGGACAAACTTCCCCCTCAATATACTTCCCTTAGGTGAAATAAGTACCGGCTATTAGATTTTTCTACCTCATGCCCTAAGCTATGTCCCATTGTATTATACTCTGGCTCCAAGCTTGGAGAAAGTTCTATTTACAGCTTTGCTTCTTTTCAATACAAACATTGCCGAGTGACAAAAAAGGGTAGATGGCTCAAGCTTTTCTTTCTTGTCTCACACCTGGTGCTGAAACCTTTAAGTGAGTGGCAATATTATTTTTGATGTTGGTAACACTGAATTCAGTCTGTATTCCTCGTTTATAGACAGGTGCTTCAAGGACAAATTAGTGCAACACGTCTATGTGGCTTTTTTTTCCTTTCTTTCTTTCTTTCTTTTTCTTACCTTTCGAACAGTTGTTTTACGATGCCTAAAGAACTGACAACAGTAAAAGACAAACCAATTTCATGAAAGAATTTGGTGCGGAAATATTCTCAAGTGATGGTTCAATATTGTTTTGTAATGTGTGTGTGTGTGTGTGAAATTTTAGTGAATTGCGCGAAGAAGTGCCATGTTTCGCAGCACGTGCACACTGCAAAACATAAGTATGCTGTTTGTAAAAAGGCAAAACAAGTTCCAAAATCATCTCTGATATCTTCGTATGCTATTGATAGCTTATGTTATATACTTCACGTAAGGCTGTAAAAATGTATGTTGTAGTCTATTTTTTGTAAGAACCTATTTTGAATTTTTAGTGCCTTTTGCCTGCCTATTTTGAATTTTTTAAGTGCCTAACATCCAGACTTTAGTTATAACAACTCAAGGCCCAACATGCTAAACATGTCACCCCTATATCTTCTTGTGAGCCCATGTTTCCCTTAACAGAGATTTAGGCGCTCTCCACCTACAGGGAAGAATTTGAACCATACCAATTTAGTAACACTTGTTTTCGTATAGATGTCATTTGAGTGGTCTGTGGTCAGCGTTCCACCTCATACTGACACCTAGGAAACCAAGACAGTACTAGGACGGGAACATTCGGTAAATTTTGCTTCGAGGCCTTTTCATTCAGGTTTAAGGATCTTTTACGAGCCTGAAAATCTTCAGACTCGGGACCCACGGCTTGAAGTCCCTCCCAGAGGACTTGCTCCCCTATATACAGAGTGTAAAAAGTTTCCATATACAAACTTTGAGAGTTTGTAGAGGAGGTAAAATAGAACTCTTTTGTTATGTGAAAAAAATCTGACAGATTTTTCGTTTCCCTGCTAGGGGTCCTTGTAGGGTGGATGATTTCATGAAGAAAGATAAGGTGATTTCCTCCACCAAGTCAGTTAGTCAGAAGAAACAACCCAATCAGATGGTCATGAACAATACCAGCCCACACATTTATGGTAAATCTGTGATAATGGTGGAATACAAGAGTTGCCTTAGGGTTCGCAAACTCCCAGACGTGGCTATTGTGGATGTTGCATAAATAATTACTGTAAGTTATATTTGAAGAGAAAGTCCACCACTGTGGTCTCAGTGTGCTGCCTTGTCATGCAGCAGGCCTGTGTTCGATCCCCGGTCAGCACAGTTTTTCTGGGTGAGGTTTTTATTGGGGTTTTTCCTCACCTGTAAGACAAATGTCAGGAAAACTTTAAGGCCCAAACAGTCCCCGAAATTATATGGCCATCGCAATCACCATCATTCATATTCATCTTAGGTTAAGTTTAGGATTAGGGACTCTCCTGGCGCACCACTATCATCAACATCATCCATCATATCATCGGGACAACGTAACTCTGCCTTCCAGGTGTCCCAACTTCAGAAGTGGGTTACAAGTACGCCATGCCAGGAGAGAAACCAGGAATGTTGACAGACAACCTGGGGCATTTGCAAAAAAAAATTAAGAGAAAAATGTTTGCCCAGATCGAGACTCGAACCCGGGACCTTTGGCTTTCCAGGTCAATGCTCTACTGGGGCGAGTTCCAATCTAAATGCAAATTTTGGTAGAGCATTGGCCTGGAAAGTCGAAGGTCTCGGGTTCAAGTCTCGGTCTGGGCGAAAATTTTCTCTCTTCAAATATAATTTATCCTTCAGTGAGAAGTATTAAATTAATAATAAAAACATCAATTACTGCAAGTGTTTATCCAGGGACGTGGACACTACTGGCAGTAATGATAACCTTCTAATATCAACCAATACCAACATGTTGCATACGAAATAGTCAAAACTACAGTGAACAGTGGCCTAAGTGGAGTCCAACATCAAACCCTTCAAGGACCTCTAGCAAGGAAACAGTGAATCTGTCAATTTTTTTTTCACATAACAAAGAGTTTTGTTTTACCTCCTCTACAAACTCTCAAAGTTTGCATACAGATTTTTTTTACACCCTGTATACAGGATGATTGTCCATGGGTAACACTTGTGAATGTCTGGCCAACATCAGCTGGTAAGCCATAGAGTTTAGTCTGGGAGATGTTTATACAGTCCTGCGCCGTAGCCGAGTGGTTAAGTTAGGAGCCTTGGCGCAGAGCTATGGGACTTGCACTGGTTCGAGTCTCCATGGAGGAAGAAATTTTGTCATGGTATTTCGGCCAGTATGGGACCGGTGCCAACCAGCATCATGAGGCATTTGGGTAGCTACAATAAGTAGTGGCTCCAGGTTAAAAAAAACAAGCTATAACGGCTGGGGGACTCGACATGCTGACCACATGTCACCCCTACACTGGCTGATGATCATCTACCTCTGTGAGTGACACATATGGATGTGAGGCCAGCAGCCGGATGGTAGGCTACGGGCTTTCTAGGCCTGCCGTGCCAGGAGTGAAGATGTTTGTTTATACAGTATAACCCTTTTCAATAACTAAATTTAAAACTAAATTACTTACAGTTTTTTATGCAGATCTAAAACAGCTTCGGCTTCTTTCTGCGTCTGAATCAATTTATTCTGAAGTTCTAGGCGATGAGATTCAAAATTATTTTTTAATTTTTCAACTTCTTCCACAGTTTGTTTCAGTTTTTCTTCTCTGTCTTTGGCAAGATTTTCGGCTTTAATTTTGTCAGACTGAAGTTTGGATAACTCTTCAATTGTTTCAGAAAGTTTAGTATTTTTTTCTTCAAGGATTTTATCTGTAGCTTCTTTTTCTTTCTCCAGCCTTAACAATTCATCGCTAATTTCTTTCAATCTCAAATCTTTATTTAATACATATTTCTCGGCATCACATTTCTCTTGCTGTATTTTTGTTAGTTCTTTACTAGTTTCACAAAGTTTTAAATCTGTTTCTGTTAACCTAACCTCAATTTCACTCTTTTCTTTTTGTATTACATTACATTTCTCAGTCAGTGAATTAATTTCAGTTGTATATTCTGCATTTTTAGTTTCAATTGAATTTTTATCCTCCTGTACTTTCAACAATTGAGAACTTACTAATTCTAAATTATGATTTTGTTCCTGCAATATTTTAGCAGATTCCTCTTGCAATTTCACTACCTGATCATTTAGACAATTCAGTGTTTCATCTTTTTCCGTGACAGATTTTACGAGATCAGCTTTTTCTTGTAATACTTTATCAAGTTCCTGACTAACAGATGTTAACTGTTTCTCTTTTTCTGTTATCAGAGTTTGTACTGATTCTTTCCCTTCTGAAAGCTTTTCAAGTTCCTCTACATGCTTTTGTCTTAATTCTTGCTCTGTCTTCATTGCCTGCTCCTGAACATCAACTAATTTCTGTATATATTCTTCTTCTTTGTTTTTAGCTTCTTCTAACTTTTGTTTCATTTCAATATCAATATTTTTCAATTGTTCATTCACAATTTCCAATTGTTGATTTAAGTCTTTTTCCTTTCCATCTAATTTCTGTTGAAGATTTTCTAACTTCTCTGATAACTCTTTTTCTTTTGTTTTACTCTGCTCAATTGTTTTTTCTAACTCCAACTTCATTTTTTCAGCTTCTTTTGAAAGTCTTTCTGCTTCTAATTTTGATTCTTGCATAATTTGAGAATTGTCTTTGTTAATTTTTTCTAGTTCTGATCTTAGCTCTTTCTCAGTTTCATTAGCTGCTTCTAATTTTGTTTTCAAATCATCTTGTGATTTCTGAGATGATTGTGAAGTGTTCTCTAGTTTTGATTTGAGCTCCTGTTCGTTTTTCTCTGCTTGTTCTGTGACTTGTTGTAACTTGTGTTTCATCATTTCTGTTTCTTGACTTGCAGCTGCTAATTCTTCTTTTATTCCATCTACCTCCCTTTCTTTATCACGGAGTTCCGTGTTCAGTTTGATTAGCTGCGCTGATGAATCACTTGAACTGCTCATTAACTCAGATATGTCTCCCTCCTGCAAACATAAAAAAAATATGTTTTTATTATTAATATAACACTTCTCACTGAAGGATAAATTATATTTGAAGAGAAAAATTTTCGCCTAGACCGAGACTCGAACCCAAGACCTTTGGCTTTCTGGGCCAAATGCTCTACCAACTGAGCTACCGAGCGAGTTGCAATCTAGATGCAAATTTTTCTCTTTATACGTTGTAATTCCCTACTTTTTAAAAATACAATAGGAAGTAATATTAAGAGGTTTGTTTAATAATTAAAACATTTTGTCTGCTCATTCTTACCTCTTATAGAGTTGTTTTTTGTCCAACATATGTTTCAGAGCTTCTTAGCCCCATTGTCAGCGATTTTACAGGTTCTGTAATCGCTGACGATGGGGCTAAGAAGCTCTGAAACATATGTCCGACAAAAACACTCTAAGAGGTAAGAATGAGCAGACAAAATGTTTTAATTAGACCTAATACCTACTAACGAAGAAAAAAACAAAGGTATTACACTTACCAGTTTCTGTTTCTGTTGAGTTAGCTGACCACATTTCTCATCCGAAGCTTGTAATTTTCTCTGTAAGTCTCCTGACTCCAGTTCAAGTTTCTGAACTTCAGTCGACAGACTCGTAACTGACTTTTCAAAATCTGCTATTTTCTGACTCAGAACTGTAACACAGTACATGCAACTTAACCAGTCTATCATTTCTAAACATGAAGTTCAATTATAATGTTCATAAAATGTTTTTGAACATCTTAATGATTTACAAATTATATTTGAAAAGAAAAAAATATACACCTGGGTTTGAACCCAGGACCTTTGACTTTCTATGTCAATGCTCTATCCAAGTGAGCTACCTAGGCCTCCAATCTAAACGCGTATTTTTCTCTATTACATAGTTAATTCCCTAACCTCAAATGCTACAAGCTTTATTATGAAGACTTTTTATTGGGAATTTAAACATTACTTATAAAGCCAATAGTGCTTTTTTCAATGTTCATATTACTGGTTTTTAAACATCTTAATGATGGACAAATTATATTTGAAAAGAAAAATATATGCCTGGTCTGGGGTTTGAACCCAGGACCTTTGACTCTCTATGTCAATGCTCTATCCAAGTGAGGTACCTAGGCCTCCAATCTAAATGCACATTTTTCTCTTATACATAGTTAATTCCCTAACCCCAAATGCTACGAGCCGTTGCTACGATTTTTGCAAATGGCGGCTCCTTTATTATGAAGACTTTTTATTGGGAATTTTAACATTATTTATAAAGCCAGTAGTGCTTCTTTAAGTATATTTTTCATTTCAAATATAAATAAATTATAAAATTTGTTTTTAATCAAATTGAATCACTGAGTTGAAAAGGGAAGAATCTCCAAGTACCCTATTTTTGAGAAAACCTTAAAATCTACATAACTTATTACAGTTTGCTCTGACAAATTTTTGATCAATTACAATATTGATTCTCTGCTTACACGGAATGCAAATATAGCAGGAATTCATAATTTCTGTGTTCATACGTGCTTTGTTGCTCTTCGAAGGCAGCAGAGTTTCTTCCCTTTGTAACTCAAAGATTCAATTAAAGTGGAAAGTGACACTATGAGATACAAATTATATTTGAAGAGAAAAACTATACATTCAGACCAGGGTTTGAACCCAGGACCTTTGGTTTCTATGCCAATGCTCTACCCCTGAGCTACCTGAGCACACCAATCTAAACGCAAATTTTTCTCTTATACATTGTTAATTCCCAGTGCCAAATGCTAGGAATCTTTGCTCGATTACGCAAATAGCAGCTTCTTATTTAAGAAGACATTTATTGGGAATTTAAACACTACTTTATAAAGCCAGTAAGGCAATGTTTTTATTATTAATTTGATTAATATTAAATTTTAATTAAATTAATAATAAAAACAACTATGAGGTATTTAACTTTTACAGGAATTAATCACTATGAGGTTTAATTTATGGTAAAATCAAATGTTTCCTACCTCTCCTCATACAAATCTTCTAAGTTCACGTTTCAAGATCATAACGTCTCAGCTTCATTCCATATCGACATAACATCAGGAGAAGAAGAGTTTCTTCCGATCGACATAACATCAGTCACCAATGTAGTACTGAAGATGAGACCGTTATGGTCTCGAAATTGTGATCTACTTAGATGATTTATATGAAGAGAGGTAGGAAACACTGATTTTACCATAACTATGAGGTTATATTGTAAATGAGTTGGACAAAATGTACTTGTGTATATAGTTGCATCTACTGAAAATATTATTTTTTGTTAAATATGTCATTTCTGCTTCTTTAATTAATTTATAGTATTTAAATGTATATTTTATAATAAAAACTTGAAGAAAAATTAATTACATATTACTCCGTTTTGCCTGGGAATTGGCACTTCCATGATAAAAGCGGTTTAGATGCTTGCCTCTCACCACTAGAGTCCTGAGATCGAATCTCAGTCACTCCATTGGGTTTCGTGGTGGACAAAATGGAACTTTGGCAGGTTCTTTCTCAGGGTTTCTCACATTTTCCCCACCCACAAATTTCATTCCACCATTTCTCCATACTCATCTCATCCATTTACTTTCATTTTGTTCAACTCCCTTTGTGACAGTGCGTCAGTTGACACACCTCTATAAATACAGAGGCTTCATCTCATCTCATTCCTTGATGTGACCCTGAGTTGGACATGAATTGACGATATATTTTAAAAATATTTTTATTATTCATTTCATACATCTCAATGATAGATAAATCATATTTGAAGAGAAAAATTATGTGCTCAGACTGGGGCTTGAACCCTGGACCTTTGGCTTTCTAGGCCAATACTCTACCAACTGAGCTATCTGAGCAAGTTCCAATCTAAATGCAAATTTTTCTCTTATATACGCTGTTAATTCCCACCACCAAATGCTATAAAACCATTGTTTCTATCTTACAAATGGTGGCTTCTTTATTAAGATGACATTTATTTGGGAATTTTACATTACATTATAAAGTCAGTACAGCTTCTTTCAATGTTTTTATTATTCATTTCATACACCTCAGTGCTGGATAAATCATATTTGAAGAGAAAAATTATATGCTCAGACTGGGGCTTGAACCCTGGACCTTTGGCTTTCTAGGCCAATACTCTAACACCAAAGATCCTGGGTTGAAGCCCCAGTCTGAGCACACAATTTTTTTCTTCAAATATGATATATTTATTATTTAATTAATTTTTTGCTGCCATCTGAAACTCCGAGGAACTCCTGTCTCCCTCCAGGTTGATAATGAGTGTATCTATTCTCTGTCCAACGTAAGAAGCATTCTTTGACATCTAAGTTCCGAATGTATTACTCCACGCAGCATGTGTAAGAGTGCAGGCGAACTCTGTCAGCTGTTTGTTACAAGCCAATAAATTAATGCACTATATCGTTCACTACAGTGCCAGGATTATGCTCCATAAACTTACAGAATACATTTAACATCGTTTTTCACCACTCTTTAACAATTTCCCAGTGTGCTTCTAATAATTTTGATCACACATTTTATCACCAAGTTAACATAAGAGAAAAATTTGCGTCTATATTGCAACTCGCCTCGGTAGCTCAGTTGGTAGAGCATTTGGCCCGGCAAGCCAAAGGTTCCGGGTTCGAGTCTCGGTCTAGGCGGAAATTTTTCTCTTCAAATTTAACATAAACTACCTGACAGCCGCCATATCTATAACTGACATTTAACTTCCTCTCAAGAATCGTTCAGTTTCAAACAAATGCAAATTTTTCGTTAGTCTCCGACCTTCAAAGAAATATGTAGGTGTATACTGTATTCTGATCAATTATAGTTAACATAAATAGCTTTAAATACTATTTGAAGGGAAAAATTTTCGCCTAGACCGAGACTCGAACCCGGGACCCTTGGCTTTCCGGGGCAAGTGCTTTACCAACTGAGCTACCGAGGCGAGTTGCGATCTAGATGCAAATTTTTCTCTTACATACATTGTAATTCCCTCGCGCCAAATGCTTGAAACCGTAGCTTCTATCTTTGCAAATGGTGGCTTCTTATTTAAGAAGACATTTATTGGGAATTTCAAGCATTTGGCGCGAGGGAATTACAATGTATATAAGAGAAAAATTTGCATCTAGATCTCAACTCGCCTTGGTAGCTCAGTTGGTAGAGCATTTGGCCTGGAAAGCCAAAGGTCCCAGGTTCGAGTCTCGGTCTAGGTGAACATTTTTCTCTTCAAATATAATTTATCCTTCAGTAAGAAGTGTTAAATTAATAATAAAAACATCAATAGAAGCCCTACTGGCTTTATAAAATAGTGTTAAATTCCCAATAAATGTCTTCTTAAATAAGAAGCCGCCATTTGCAAAGATAGAAGCTACGGTTTCAAGCATTTGGTGCGAGGGAATTACAATGTATATATAAGAGAAAAATTTGCATCTAGATCGCAACTCACCTCGGTAGCTCAGTTGGTAGAGCACTTGGCCCGGAAAGCCAAGGGTCCCAGGTTCGAGTCTCGGTCTAGGCGAAAATGTTTCTCTTCAAATATAATTTATCCTTCAGTGAGAAATGTTAAATTAATAATAATATCGTCAAGCTTTAAATACGTAATTATATTAATCGAGTACATGATCTATTTTTTTGCTTCCGCTGAACTGTGCTTTGGTCATGAACGAATTGCAGTAACTGCAGCAGTCATGTGCTTCATGGATTACCCGCTCATTTATTTTCCTGAAGTGTCTTTCTTAGGCTGGACAGATAATAGGACCTCTTCCTGTACCTGACAATGGTCTTTAAGAAGTCAAAAAATCTCTCCCTTTCCCCTAATATAGATTCTATTAACCCATTGGCTTACACAGACGGCTCCCAGCCGGCTGATCAAGTGAAGCACATTCTTACACAGACGGCTGTGAGCCGGACTGAGCAGCTGTAGCTTCTTCTTAGTGTTTCTTTAGTTTTGTCAATAGATGGCATGACATATTATATACCGTTGGAAAGCTGAGAGAACGATCTATTCAATGGCATACAACAAAATTGATTTCTCTCGATAGATCGCTAGTTATAAGCCATTGTTTTTCGAAGAAGCTAATTTTCTTAAAATTAAATGGTAAATATGGGTGCAACAATGGAGGAAAATATTAATAAGTTAATGGGTTAACTGATTAAAGAGATTATATTAAATCTTACCCTGAGATTGTTCCTGTTGTACCGATAGGTCCACAGCTTTCTTTTGAATTTCTTCCTTATAGTTCTCAATCTCCTTCTTCAACTCTGTAACTTCTGAATCTTTTTCACTTAAGCTACATTCCTTTTCTTTCAACAACGTCATCTTTTCTTCAATCTCCTTAATGTGCTGCTCTTTAGTAGATGTATTTTCTCTTATCATCTCTTCTTTCAAAGCTGCCAATTCATTCTTCAACTTACTAATTTCACAATCTCTTTCTTTAATCTGTTCTTCAAGCTTATGTATAGTTGTACTTGTCACTTTAGTTTCATTTGCATGTTCTTCTGTTATCTTTGACAATTCTTCCATCCTTGACTTTAGAGTTATCTCGCTTGTTTCAATTTGATTCTTTAACTTTGATTCCAATTCATTTGTGACATTTGTTTGTTTTTTGAGATCTTCATTTGTTTGTTTTATTAAGTTTTCTAATTCTTGTTTCTCTAATTTTAGTTTTTCTATCTCCTTCTCTTGTTCTTTTGTGAGTTCAATTGTTTTTACTAACTCTTCTGATTTACATTTCAAAGTTGTTTGCATGTTTTCAAGTTCTTTTCTTAAAGATATCTCACTTTCTTTAACAGCTACAAGTTCTTTCTGCATATCTTCTGATCTCATCTGCAGCATAATGTTAGCATCGTCCAACTGCTTTTTAATTCCATCCATCTCACGTTTGTATTCCACTGTCATTTTATCAAATTCATCACACTTTATCTTCAAAGAATTCTGAGCTTCAATGAGCAGATCTTTAACTGATTCTATTTCGGTAGTATGCTGTTTTGTACTTTCTTCTATCTTTGTTTTAAGTAAACTACTAGCATCTTCATGATCTTTTTTTAATTTTTCAATCTCTTCTTTGTATTCTTTGGCTACTTTCTCTGACTCTTCAGTTTTTGCTGTCAATGTATTTTGTAATGATGTTACTTCATCTTTCATTTTGTTTAGTTCTTCAATTGCAAGTTTGTTTCCAATTTCAACTTCTTCATCGCGAAGTTTAAGAGCTTTCCGAACATCGTCCAGGTCTTTCTGTTTGTTGTCCAATTCATCTTTGTAGTGTGCAATTGCCTCTTCAGCTTCAAACAATTTATTTGATTCTTGCTCCAACGTTTCACATTTCTGCCTCTCTTCAGTCAGATTTCTTTCAAGTTCTTGAACTCTTTCCTCAAAAATGGCATTAGCAACCTGAAAATAACATAAAATATTAATTTTCATTTGGGTAGAAATATTTTTTTTTTCATCCAATGCCATCAGTAGGGCTCGGAAGTTGAGAACCTATAAAAACCTTTAAACAGACCTAAAGATATCCTATAAAAGACCTAAAAACGGATGTAAAAGTGTTGCAGTTGCTAAAGAGTGGATAAAGACAACCTCTTTGCCTTCACCATCTGTTTGAGGTAATTGTCACCAAGTTCTTCTTAGAAAATTTGAAGTTGAAGTACAGTAGTTCAGGCGGTCAGTTGGCTAGTGGCTAAAAATAGTGGGATATTTTGTGAAGGTTCAATAGTTTTTCGCGGAACAAAAGTGTTTGGAAGGTGAAAAGTCTTTAAAAAGTAAAACTAGATAGTGTTTTTAAAAGAAATTGGAATTCAGACAGGGCTCTGCAGATTCTTGAATTATACAATTGGGATAAACATAGTCAAAATAAGGTAAAGTTGTAAAAAGAAGGCATTAAGACCTGAAAAAAGGCTAAAAGGACCAATAAACCAAAAAAAGTCAAAAAAGGACAAAAGGATGGATAAAACCCACAATTTTCTGGCCTCCAGTGACCAAAAAATGCATATATATTAAGTAGGACTTCGTCTTCGGACATAAAAAAAAAGATTTTTCCTCAACTTCCAAGCCCTAGCCATCAGGTTATCCTACAACATTTTAGGTATTGTCTCCTGACATACTTGGAATTGTAATACATTTCTAAGATTAGGATGCCTGGAAGTCTGAGTTATGCTACACTGATGATATGATGGGTGATAAATAATAACACGGGTCAACATGATTTTTGTCTCATGAGTACTAAAAGTTGTACTTAATGCAGTTTTTTATTGTGTTTTCAAATATGTATTCGGAATTTCTCCATCACCCACAGTTTTTATTTCATTTTCAATTAATGGATTTAAGTAATTATTTTTTTAATAAACATTTTTTCGTCCATTTGTCCATTGAGCGATGAGCATGGGGAACACTTCCATCAGGAGATTTCAGCTATGGAAAAGGCAAATGGAATCCCAATATGCTGGCCAATTATTGTTGGCCCACAGCGAAATATAGCAGAAAATCGTCATTTCTTACTTTCTAGGTGAGTCCGAATGTTCAAATATTGTGTAGTTACAAATGTAGAAAGTATTAAAGTGTTTGAAATTATAAATTCCTGTCTCTCGGAAACCTTGCGTGATGGAGAAAAACCGATATCATATTAGAATTCAGGAGAAAAAACACTATCAGAACACACATTTTTCTTTCTGAGACAAAAAAAAGTTTATTTTTTGTTGCTCAGTGTAATGAGGCACCAGGAGTCCTTAAACTTAAAGTTAAGCTAAATTCCAGACTATGGGCAACCGCAGGGATAATTCCCTCTAAAAAAAATTCTGTAGTTTGACCTGGAACCTCACACAAGACAATGAGGGCTGCTCTCTATAAAATATAAGATAGAAGTTTTTTATCTTGTTAGTATTTTATTAACAAAACTCTTTAACATCTAATATCTCTAGGGTTGCAGCAATTCAAATCTGAATGTGGAAGAGTTAATAAATTTTAAAATAATTTTTCCATCTATTTAACATATTCCTAGAATCTGCAATCATATCACCATTTGCATTCCTAATTATATTTGTTTTAGTCTGAAACTGATTCTTTTTTTTATTCTAATTCCCTGATGTTCCTATTTTTTCAATCATTTTGAGGTCATTTATCTTCTCTCTCAAATATTGTTTCTCTTTACTATAAAAACCTAGTGGTTACCCATCTAATGTTACCCAACTGTTGTAATTGTTTATAAAAATAAAAATTTATTTGGTATCCACTTCAGGACTGATGAGGATGGCCTCATCAACTACATAATATAACTGGATGTGGAAGAGTTATACATTTTTAAAATAATTTTTCCATCTATTTAACATATTCCTGAATCTACAATCATATCACCATTTGCATTCCTAATTATATTTTATTCTTAAACTGTTTTTTTTTATTCTAATTCCCTGATGTTCCTATTTTTTCATTGAGTTTGAGGTCATATATTTTCTCTTTCAAATATTCTCTTTTTACTCTTTAAAAACCTAGTGGTTAGCCATCTGATGTTACCCAACTGCTGTAATTGTTTATAAAAAATAAAATTTTATTTAATATCCACTTCAGAACTGATGAGGATGATCTCATCAACAATATAATATAACTCATGAACAATATAATATAGGGTGATATAGAAAAAGTTTCCAATATTTGAAGAGAAGGTAGTATTCGACAAAACAAGACAAAAGTTTCTATAATCATGGTTCCTAAACTTAATATCTTCTGAGTTATGATCTTATTTTGTAAGGGCTGAATGTCTTATATTCCAAGTGCTTTGGTAATAAACAAATGAGGAAACATTCTTCATAGAATATATTGATTTAGGCTTTCACGGTCGGAGTTAGTATGATGATCTTGTTGAAGATTTCACAGTTAACTGTATAAATAGGGCAGGCAGTCGACAAAATTGCAGTTTCAAGACAACCCTTGAAGATGCCAGACACAGTCCCAGGCGAAACATTGGGGACTAAGGGCCGCATGCAAATCCATTAGTCTCGGGTCAGTTGTGTTTTCCGCGAGAATGTGCAAAGTTCAAATTAGCGAGTCGCCGACTGGTCATGCATGAAAGTAGTTTTTTTTGTAATATTGGCAAGAAATTACCAAGAATTCTCAGCGATAAAACCACTTCCATTATTTTTGTCTGCTAGAGGAACGCATTTACGCTTGCGTCCCACAAATAATACCATATATGACGAGACGTCTGCATTGTGCGATATTACAACTGCAATTCTCCTGTTCTTCCAGTTGAATTCTTTGGTAGACTCTATCAAATTCCTCTTCTCCGCGTATACTGAAAACGTGATCAAAGTCTTCAAGGTCCGACATCTTGAATAAAGCAGCAAGGTACGCAGCACGGTTTTAAAGTAGAACGGTTCCCATCGGGTTGCTCACGATTCATTCTCTGCAAAGTCACCTTGCCAGGTAGCTTAGGAATTTCGACAATTATTATCACATGAACAGATTTTTGAATATGCAAAAACGTGTTTGGATGCAACTTTCTCAGCAGAGAACAACTTTTACGGTCTAATGCATTCATAGAAACGACCCTACAAGCCTCAAGACCACGGTCAACAGCCTGGAAATCAACAAAATCATCATATTGTTCATAGATGTTCTACTATTACGTAATGCATCTTGTTTGTATTTTTGTAGCAATAACTGAATATGTAGGTACAAAAATCAACAGCACAAGTACTATAGAGCGATCACCTACAAGTGGAGCCAGGAAAGCAGCACTTGCTTTGAGCGAGCAACCTGCAGGCAGACATGTTCATGCACCATTCTGTTCCTACCCATAGGCAAACAGTCTGTATAGCCAGTAAAGCAAATATAACATGTGGTTATATTTGAACAAAAAAATTATACGCTCAGACTGGGGTTTGAACATAGGACTTTTGGCTTTCTAGGTCAATGCTCTACCACTGAGCTATCTGGGCACTCCAATCTAAACACAAATTTTTCTCTTATACATTGTTAATTCCTAATTGCCAAATGCTACGAGCCTTTGTTTCGATAGCACTGGTCAACATGATTTTTGTTTCAACAGTACCAATAGTTGTACTTAATGCAGTTTTTTTATCGTGTATTGGGAATTTCTCCATCATGCACAGTTTTTTAATTTCAATTAATAGATTTAAATAATTATTTTTTTAATAAACGTTTTTCATCCATTTGTCCATTGTAAAATAAAACCAAATGAGCTAACTCATATGGTTTCAGCTATAGAAAAGAGATATCAAGGCAAATGGAATCCTAGTATGCTGGCCGATTATTGTTGGACCATCAAGAAGGATGCTCCACAGGCGAAATATAGCAGAAAATCGTCATTTCTTACTTTCTAGGTGAGTCTGAATGTTCGAATATTGTGTAGGTACGAATGTAGAAAATATTAAAGTGTTTGAAATTATAATAAATGCCTATCTCTCGGAAACCTTGTGTGATGGAGAAAAAGAGATATCATATTTGAATTCAGGAGAAAAAATACTATGAGAATCACATATTTTTCTTTCTGAGACAAAAAAAAAAGCTTCTTTTTTGTTGCTCAGTGTTATGCAAATGGCAGCTCCATTTAAGAAAAAAGAAGCCCTGCTGGCTTTATAAAGTAATGTTTAAATTCCCAATAAAAATATCTATTTAAATAGAAGCCACCATTTGCATAATCAAAGCAAAGGCTCATGGCATTTGATGATCGGAAATTAACAATGTATACGAGAAAAAATTATGTTTAGATTGGAGTGCCCAGGTAGGTCAGCGGTAGATTTGGCCTAGAAAGCCAAAGGTCCTGGGTTCTAACCCCAGTCTGTGCGTATACTTTTTCTCTTCAAATATAATTTATCCTTCAGTGAGAAGAGTTAAATTAATAATAAAAATAGAGCATGTGGTTGTTTAAACAATATAACATAGAACAACAAAAATTTGTGAAAATAAACTAAAACTAGGATTTGTAAGACTGGTGCTGAGCTGTTGCAGAGTTATAACTAGGGCTAGGATTTCTATGTAATAAAAGGTAAGGTTGCAATGCAAATAGTATATATTATTCAACTGTGTCCACGGCTGTGGTCTCGAGGTAGCGTGCTGCCTTGTCACGCAGCAGGCCCAGGTTTGATCCCCGGTCGGGATAGTTTTTCTGGGTGAGGTTTTTATCAGGGTTTTTCCTCACCTGTAAGATAAATGTCAGGAAAATTTTAAGGCCCAAACGGTCCCCAAAATCAAAAGGCCATCGCAATCATTATCACTCATTCATCTTAGATTAAGCTTAGGATTAGGGACTCTCCTGGCACACCACTATCATCATCACCATCCATCATATATGGGGCAACGTAACCCTGTCTTCCAGGCGCCCCAACCTCAGAAGTGGGTTACAAGTATGCCATGCCAGGAGAGAGCACCAGGAATGTCGAAAGACAACCTGGGGCATTTGCAAAAAAAAAAAATTATTCAACGGTTTGTGTGTGAAACTAAAACAAAAGACAGTCAGAAGACTAACTTCTCATTATACTATTCAACTGTTTGTGTGTGAAACAAAAACAAAAAGACAGTCAGAAGTCTAACTTCTCATTATACTATTCAACTGTTTGTGTGTGAAACAAAAACAAAAAGACAGTCAGAAGTCTAACTTCTCATTATACTATTCAACTGTTTGTGTGTGAAACAAAAACGAAAAGACAGTCAGAAGTCTAACTTCTCATTATACTATTCAACTGTTTGTGTGTGAAACAAAAACAAAAAGACAGTCAGAAGTCTAACTTCTCATTATACTATGTTGCAATCTTAACTTTTAGTAGATAAAAATCCTAGCTCTAATTATAACACAAACAAACTACTGAGATGAAAATTACAAACAAAACAATAAGAGGGAGAGTAAGAAGTGAAAGGGAAATAGAATCTAGCAACAGTTGGATAATTAACATTTTCAACGACACATGTATCTATTACATTCCATAAAAAAATGGCTCTCTGAACGAAGCCAGCATCTCGTACGGTCTGGCATTTGCCATGCAAAGTAATGAAACCCCTTGTATCCAATACGTTCTTCATCTATTACCGCTAAAAGTTTAGTTATTTTTATTTCCAGTAGAGTGTGTTCTTTTCATATATATCGATTTCTAAACGACTAATTTCAATTTTATGACCGAGGCTACATCATCTGTTGTTGTTGAAGTTGCAAGATGGCTGGATCAAGTTCACGTGTCCTTGCTGAAGTCTCTAGTATTTTTTCAGGTTCATCTGGTTCCGAAAATTATTATACCGATGATGACAATGATTATGAATGACCAGATTCTGCAAGTGATACGAGTAAAAAAAAGAAAAATGATCAGAAGAATCTATTTTTTTTCCTTGTAAGCAAAAAAAATGCATTTTTTTTAAATTCTGTAAAAAGATGATGTGATGGCCATCCTAAAACTAGTAATACCATTAAAAAATACAAATTTTATTTATTATAGATAACTGATATGCCGTTCTATGTTATTTTTCTAAAAAGCTTAAAAAATCACAAAAGTGTTAAAAACAAGCAGTCCACAGTCAGAAAACAGCTACCATGGGTTGAGTGTGGAAAGTGTTAATGGGAAAACAAAATAAAAACACTGACTGCATGGAAAATACAAGACTAGTGAAGAGAATAAGGAAATGGATACAGAAACAAAAGGAAGGAGAAAGACACAATGACTTTTAAATTAATGAATAGATGCTTTAAAAGCAAAAAGAAGAAGACAAATTGAACATAATGGTTATGGCTCGAAAGTTGAGGGTCTATAAAATGCCCAAAATAAAAAGCCTTTAAAAAAGAACTAAAGATATCCAACAAAAGACCTAAAAACTGGAAAAAGGACGTAAAAAGTGTCCCAGTTGCTAATGAGTGGATAAAGACAACCTCGGTGCCTTCACCCTTTGCTCGAGGTGGCAACTTCTTAGAAAATTTGAAGTTGAAATATAATAGTTCAGATGGTCAGTACACTGGTGGTTAAAAAAAAAGAAAAAAAAAAGGATATTTTGTGAGGGTTCAATAGTTTCTGCCGGACATTGGTATCTTTTAAAAGAAATCTAAATTTATATTTGCTCTAACCTCGACTTGATCATTACCCAGTGTAAGGTACAACATATGTTAATTGGTGTTTCTCGTATAGTTTATCATATTTTTATTATTATTATCGTAAGTATTATTAATTGTTATTATCATATAAAATGTTATATTTAATTAATGTTGGGAAGTAAACATTATGAGGTATAATCATTAAAATTCATCGGAGAACATATTGTTTAAACAACTCACCTCATAGGATTCATGCTTCCATGATATCGCGATTTCAAACATAATCATGTTCATCGTCAGCCATAACTCCGATGAACATGATTATGTTTGAAATCGCGATATCATGGAAGCATGAATCCTATGAGGTGAGTTGTTTAAACAATATGTTCTCCGATGAATTTTAATAAATATAAAATGTTGTTTGTACATGAAATGTCCATTGCAACATTTAATGTATTTTTAACTGTTTATAATTAGTATAGCGTATATCTATATTTGTCAAATATTTATTTGTATTTGTGCTGGTTGAGTGGAAGAGAAAGCCTTATGGCCTTAACTGTGCCAGAATAAATAAATAATTATTATTATTATTATTATTTCTCACAGAACAAAAGTTTTTGGAATGTGAAAAATCTTTAGAAAGTAGTGAAAGTAGTAGTAGTGTTTTTAAAAGACTTTGGAATTGAGACTAGACTCTGCAGTGGAGTGATCAGGATACCACTACCTCCTCAGTAAATATTGGAACCTTTTTTTTCAGAACACTTTGTCTAGTATGAAAGGAGATAATGATGTTCACAATGAAAAGTTTGGGATGCTATTGCATAAGAGATAAGTAGTGTTTTGTTGCTAGAAAGACACACACACACACAATGAAAGTGATAGGCAGTGCATTTAGATGATAGGGAAGCCACACAACCATGCTACAAAGAGAAAGAAACACACATGGACAGTTAAACAACAATTTCATATCTACTCACTTCCTGCTCAATTCTCTTTCTCTGAAAATAAAAGTAAAAAATAACTTATTTCACTCAAAATTATTCATAAATAAAGGGCTATTCAGAAAGAAAGAACAGACTTCAACCATTTATTTCTTCCAAATGTTCCTGGAAAGAGAAAAGTTCAAATTTCACTATTTTATGGATTCAATATGAGCACCATGTGTTACACGACAAATATCAAAACAGTGGCTCATTTCTTGCCACACATGAATCAGCTGGTCTCTAGTTATCAAATTCACAGCTTCAACAATTCAATGTCACATATTTTTAAGAGTGTCAGGCATAGGGGGGGGGGGAATAAAAACACAGTCTTACATAACCTTACACATAAAAATCACACGGGGTTAAGTCGGGTAACCTGCGAGGCTGTTGGTAATGAAGTTGATCTTCTGCTCCTCCTCTTCCAATCCAATGTCCTGTTGTGTTGCCATTTTAATGTACTGTATTACAGATGTAGTAGTAGTAGTAGTAGTTTGTTTCTTTTATTTACAGATGTATTACATAAGGACTTTATTAGACTAAAATTAAGATACATACAATGTTATTTACAAATATGGATCGCATGGGCAGTAAGCCGTACGTGCTGTTGACAGTTCATTACAATAAGTTGATGTTTGGTAATAATATACTTAAAACAAAAAAGAAAACATAATAATATTACAATTAGATATCAATACAATTTCATTATACATTAACTTAGTTATGTAGAATTATTAAGAAGTAATGGTATTGCAATTTGTTAACATATTTATTTATTCATCAATGAGTGTTGTTCTTATTTTCTGCACTTTGTCCAGAAATCTACCCAAGTTTGTCCAATTTTCTGGGCTTACCAATCTTTCACGATTTGAATTTAGAAATCTTTCCGGTAATAACTGACGCCTCCAACATTCTAAATCGTTACATTACAAACAATCAACATGACAATCAACAGCGCCAATGTGGCCGTGATCAGAACTTCAAACTTTTCTCTTTGCAGCAACGTTGGAATTGTGTTTCTATTTTTTGTGGTTTGGGAGAAATAAATATTTGAAGTCTGTTCCTTCTTTTTGAATAGCCCAATATAAAAAATCAATTTATATAATAAATTTGGGAATTTTTAACATTATGAGGTTTAATTCATAAGAACTAAATGAATCGTGATTTCTTCTATGTTTTTTTAAACACAGCACTGCAGTATCAGCGACCATCGTCACCATCCTCAGCTGTTTTCACAACTGTAAATTTTTTTCTTTTCCCAGTAATTACCCAAACTGCCATCTGGTGTTATTTTGAAGGAATCATTTTCTAAACTGCCATCTGTTGTATTTTTGAAGAACTTTGTAATCAAGCTCGGTTCATCTGGAATCTCAAAGAAAATCTATCTATCTTCGTGTTTTTACAGCTGCTGCCGTCTTCCCATGCCAAACCTCCAAAGCCTACGGTCTTGGGCATCTTCGATGCTTAGCCCTCTAGCTTGCATTACTGTCTTCATGTTTTCCTTCCATGTTAACCTTGGTCTCCCTCTTTTCTTCTTTCTGTTCGGATGCCATTCATATAGTTGCTTTGGCCATCGCTCATCTTCCATTCTTAAGACATGTCCTAACCACTTTAATTCCTTCTCCTCAATTCTTTCAATTATGCTTTCTTCTGCTTCCATTATGTTTCTAATTTCCTTATTTGTGACATGTTCTAATCTAGACTTTCTGGCACTTCTCCGTAAATAATCCATTTCTAGAGCTATTAGTCTATTCTTGTATTAAAAAAAAATGCTAAAAGACCAAATCTCAAAGAAAATGATTCCTTCAAAAGAACACCAGATGGCAGTTTGGATAATTACCGGCAAAAGAAAAAATTGACAGTTGTGAAAACAGCTGAGGATGGTGACGATGGTTGCTCATACTGCAGTGCTGTGGTTAAAAAAACATAGAAGTATGAGATAAGAAGAAATCACGATTCATTTAATTCTTATAAGAAATCAACACAAATTTAATAACAATTAATAGGAAGTGACATCTGTGAAGTATATTATCAATAGAATATAAATATTTTAAATAATTTTTTTTTGTAAATTACTAGTAGCTATATGAAGGGCTTAGGGCAGTAACATAAGCCACATTCTGTTTTTACCGCCTCACTATGTTGGTTGTCCATTTATATAAAATCGGGTGCCGTGCGACAATGATTAACATGTGGAATTATTATAGTGGCGGTAGTCGGCATCTTTGTATTTAATTATATATAACAGCTGCAGGGAAAGAAAAGAACCGCTGGACAACCATCATAGTGAAGTTATAATGACACATGTCATTTATTACAATGATAGCAAATAAATGTATTGAAATATCCATAAAACCATTTGTAAGTTCACCAGTGATGAGTTAAAAGATACAGACACACAATGTATTAACAACAATACTGCACAATTAGTATTTATAATTTTTGCAAACATTAAAATCCTTAATTAAGTAGCAAGAGAAAATGGGTTTGATGAAAAAATGGTACACAAAAGGATAGAAAATTATAAGAAACAAAAAATTATCAACAAAAGTACTCTTGAAAAAGAAAAGCCACCTATGAAAATATAGGAAATTCACATATCACCCTTGGGCACACAATAAATTCCAAAAGATATTTGAGAAGTTTAATATTAAATTAGCACCGAAAAATAACTACAGTTTAAATAAACTAATAAAAACCAACAAAAATGAAAAAAAAAACTGATAAAAATAAAAAAATCAGGAATATATCAAATTGAATGTACGGGTTGTGAAAATATACATATATATAGGAAAAACAAAAAGAAACCTAAAAATTAGAACCAAAGAACACATCAGAAATATTAAAAATGGGGAAATAGAAATATCTGCAGTTGCTGCACATGTTTGGTTTGAAAAATATAATATAAATTCGGACACTAAATTATTAAAACAGTTAGAAAATACAAAACAGCTGACTATTTGGAAAAAATCTATATTCGGAAGAACAAAAATAGAGTTATGAATTTTGAAATACCGATGGAATGTGACCTTGTTTGGAGGTTCTTTGGCCAACCACAGGATGGAGCCGACATTGACATCCAGGGTATACAACATAAATCCAACCAGTCTGGGCAAGATGCTGATGATGATTGTAATATAATCGAAACATGTTCAAGAACAAATCAACATTAATATTGAGGTAAGATGAAAAACAGTCTAAAAATAAATTTAATTAAAATTCTTATATCTCACAAAGGATGTGGCCTCTCGCTCTGGCTCTTTATCATATACATGGATGGAATACTCCAAGATTGGCGACAGATGAGACATGGTTCTATCCAAATTAACAGAAACCATAAAATACACTCTTTGCTTCTTGCAGATGATTTGGTATTAATAGCTCCAACAGAAACTGATTTACAGTATTCTATACACAATTTTAATATAATTGCAAAAAGTTACAATATGGAAATCAATACAAAGAAAACTAAAGTGATGGCCTTTTGTGGGAAATACCCTATACCTAGCAAATTGTTTTGGATGATGAAATTTTAGAACGAGTACACAAATTTAATTATTTGGGTTATAATTTAACATTTCAAGATGAAACTGATATATCAAAGAAAATCACAAATTTCACAAAAACAACAGGGATGAAATCATCTTTAATACAGAAGAACACAAGATTACGGCTTTATAAGGTTCTTGCAAGACCAGTATTAAGATATGATAGTGAAGCATGGACAATACGAAGAAGAGATGAAAGCCAAATAACAGCAAATGAGATGTGATTTATGCGCCGTACAGCAGGCTACACAAAGTGGGACCATGAAAGAAATGAGGAAATTATGGAAGAGTTGGATGTAGAACCCATTCTCCACCACATACAAAACTACCAGAACAACTGGAAAGCCCATCTTCAACGAATGCCGTCTCACAGAATTCCAAAAGCCATACTTCATTACTGCCCCCAAGGCAAAAGATCGCTGGGACGTCCAAAAGCACTGGATGGAAAATTCCTCTTTGAGACTGTAACAGGCCACACGGCCTAATACTTGCATGGATGATGATGATGATATCTCAGAAAGAACAATATTTGGCTTATAATGTTATTGCCCTAAGCCCTTCATATTTATTCCTATATTTAATGGAGGTTATGCATAGATTTAAAAAATAATGTATGATACAAACCTCAATTTCACTCTTTATGATGGCTTCCTCTTCAAATCTGAACTGCAGGTCTTCAACTTTTCTCTTCTCATCTTCCAGTAGACTTGACAGTTCACCTTTCTCCAACTGCAGTCTTGTTAACATGTCTTGAACATCTACAAGTTTAGCTTCCGATTCTTCTCGATACTGCAAATAATATACAATTATTTAATACAACAAGAATACAACTTTAAGAGATGCTATGGGAGGCGATAGAAATACAGGTGCAGCATAAGTCGGTTAATTTAAAATGTAAATATATTATTTTCTGACTTAGGTTTTCACGGCTGGAGTTACTATAATGATCTTGAAGATTTCCAGGCTGTTGGCTGTGGTCTTGAGGCTTGCAGTTCCCCGACGTTTCGCCAGAGACTGCGTCCGGCATCCTCAAGGTTTGTCTTGAGACTGGCAATTTTGTTGACTACCTGTCCTATTTAAACATTTATGCGCAAAGTGTTCTCTGTGCGGACCGTTACTTCGTAAATTGTATCTGCCTTCTGGTTGGTTAGCATTAGGGTCTTCCATTGCACCAATGAGGTTGCTGTCTGATGTTCTAGTAGATTGTTCTTGTAGGGGTTTACATCTGGCTTTTTTTTAAGACTGGTATCCATGCTTTGTTGACTTTTAATGATTCTTCCTTTCTATTGTACCTATTTGATGTTTGAATATTTCAATGGCTTTTCGTTGCATACGGGTAAAATAGTGTGTGCAGTTAGATAACATATCTGTGTTGTTGTATTGTACTGTAAGGCCTTCAAGTAGAGAGTGTTCTGCTACTGCTGACATTTCCATTTGTTTTCCACTTGCACACACTATTTTACCCATCTGCAACGAGAAGCCATTGAAATATTCAAACATCAAATAGTTACAATAGAAAGGAAGAATCATTAAAAGTCAATAAAGCATGGATACCAGTCTTAAAAAAAGCCAGATGTAAACCCCTACAAGAACAATCTACTAGAACATCAGACAGCAACCTCATTGGTGCAATGGAAGACCCTAACGCTAACCAACCAGAAGGCAGATACAATTTATGAAGTAACGGACCGCTCAGAGAACACGTCGTGGATAAATGTATAAATAGAGCAGGTAGTCGACAAAATTGCCAGTCTCAAGACAACCCTTGAGGATGCCGGACGCAGTCTCTGGCGAAACGTCGGGGAACTACAAGCCTCAAAACCACGGCCAACAGCCCGGAAAACTTCTACAAGATCATATTATTTTCTGTAGCTTACAACGTCTATAAAAAACTATTGAAATTAAATAATGAATTGAGCTGGTGTTTACTTGATGAAAATCCATATTTATTAATTAAATAAAAATAAAACTTAGTTTTATTTGATTTTCATATTTATTATATAATTCAGTGACAGCTGTTTCGATACACTGTACCTTCTTCAGACATGTTAACAAATTATGAATTGTGTTCCAACTGATCTAAGCAACAATACAACAATATTTATTTAAATTTTTTAATTTAACAAAGGGGATTCATTCAAATCAAGTTGAGAATTTAACAGATTTTTACTACTTTTAAATTTATTAATTTCTACAGCCTCAAAAAGATCTAACTTCTTACCCTTATCACAAATAAGTAAAATTTCAAAATTTGGATCGAAACAATGATTAAATTGGAATAGGTGGTTAGCATATTTTGAATTTTCTAAATTTCTGTTATATGCTCTCATGTGTTCCTTTATCCGAGAGATAAAAGGTCTACCAGTTTGTCCTATATAGACATTGTCACATGTGCCACACTTCAATTTATATACACCTGATAATTTTTCTTTTTTTGTTTTGGTTTTATTGTTTTTTATTATATTTATTGATATTTGTTCATTTGGTTTGAATTACTCTTTGTAAAAACCGCCTTGGCACGTGTCTGCAGTAAAAAATGTTGCCGATGTGTTAATAAAGGATACTAATCCTTCTAATATACCGACTGCAAACGCGAATAAAGAAATTGTTGTTATTGTTTTCAAATGCTGGGCCTTGGCAATGAAGCCATTAGCGTTCTTGCTCTCCAATATTTCTCTATGGTGGATCCAACAGGTAATACTTCACAGGTTTGTAGGTGTTCTTCGTTCATTTCTTCATCTTTGTTGCATAGATGACAATTAGGATTCGTGTAGATTCCTATTTTATATAAATGTTTGGCCAAATAGTCATGTTCTGTAAGCAGTCTAAATTTTGCTACTGTAGTTTTACGTGGAATTTCTGGAATAATATCTGGCTTCTTTACTAAAATATTCCATTTTTTGTCTTTGGCCTTATTACATAGGTCTTGGTTTTGTTTGATTTTATATTTGTTTTTAATTATTATTTTTATGGATGCGAAAGGTAAGCTTTTATTAGTATTCTGAATTAAATTGGAGCCTTTTTTGGCAAGAAAATCAGCAGTGTCATTTCCAGCAATTCCACAATGTGCAGGTATCCATTGCAATTGAATTATTTTCTCTAGTTTTTGGAGTTGATGAATCATTTTGTAGCACTCTTTAATTTGTATTGACTTCATTTTGTGTGACTTTATTGCATAAATTGCTACCTTAGAATCAGAGAGTATGACAGCATTTTGAAATTTATTTATTCTGTATAGTAATTGTTGGAATGAAATATGAATAGCCGTTACTTCCGCATCAAAATGTGTGTGTGGTATCCTGCTGGTTGATAAAAAGAAAATAATGCACATGTAATTCCTGATCCTGAGTTGTTATCAATAGTAGATCCATCTGTGTAGACATGTAAATGTTTTATGTATCATCTCATAACCAGTCTTCTAATTATACCAGTTTCAAAGCTTAGGCAGCTTCATCTTCAGTAATGTCTTGTCAACTGATGCTATGCTGATCACAAAAATTGCTTCTTATGTCGAACAAAACAAAGAAGCATCTTCTAATTGTTTTTTTGTTTGACTATAGTTATGGTATCATCCACATATCTACTCCAAAATTATTTGATGAAGTAACCAAGTGAAGAAAAGTTTACAAGAAAGAGGATAAGACTGGGAAGAACTAAAAAGAAGGAAAGCATTGAGAGATAGAGATGATTGGAGGCATATTTGGGATCGACCTTCCAAAAGAAGGACACAATGAGAGGATGATGATGATGATGAATCATCTGCCCTGCAATCTCTAGAACAAGAAATCAATTTAGTTAATGAATTGAAGATGAGGTCATTGAGCAAGTGGAGAAATTCAAATACTTGGATTGTACTATCAGTAGTAACATGAACTGCGGTCAAGAAGTAAAGCAGAGGATAGCAATGGCAAAAGAAGCTTTTAACAAGAAGAGAAGCATTTTTTGCAGATCTTTGGCAAAAGAATTAAGGCAGAAGCTAGTGAAGTACTTTATGTGGAGTGTAGCACTGTATAGTACAGAGACTTGGACATTACGACGGAATGAGGAAAAGCGATTGGAGCTTTTGAGATGTGGATATGGAGAAGAATAGGGCATATAAAATGGACAGACAAAGTAAGAAATAAAGATGTGCTAGACAGAGTGGTGAAAGAAGAACAATACTGGCACTCATAAAGAAGAGGAAAAGAAATTGGATTGGCCACTGGCTAAGAAGAAACTGCCTGCTGAAGGATGCCCTATAAGGAATGGTCAACGGAAAGAAGGTTAGAGGCAGAAAAAGACATCAGATGATAGACAATATTAAATATATGGTTTGTATGCAGATACAAAAAGGAAAGCTGAGTTAAGGAAAGAGCGGAGAATGCCGAGTTTGCAGTGAAAGACCTGCTCTTGAGCAGAATACTATGAATGAATGAATTGAATTACTGTCACATACTATTACTTACTTGTTCAAACTCTTGTTTGTATGTGGCAAGTTTCTGTTCAGCATCATCTGCCTGACTTGCTGCTCGAGTTACTTCTGCTCTCTCCAAGTCTCGCTCCTTCAGAAGTTGTTCTATGTATAATTCTTTTTCTCGCAATACATCCTGTAAAACACATATAATCTTCACCATTCCTTTATCATCCTTTACACAAATTACTTAATACTCTTTGCAGATGATCAAGTTATAATTTCCAATTCAGAGAATAACTTACAAATAGAACTATATACACTAAATAAAATATTAAAAGATTTTGGGATTGAAATATCAGTACAAAAGTAATGGCATTCTTACGAGAAGATCCAATCAGAAGTAAGATAATACACAATAAGCAATGCCTAGAACAAGTACACAATTTCAACTATTTAGGTTGTGAAATATCTTATCAAAATGAAAAAGATGTGAACAAGAAAATCACCAAATTTACACAAATCTTAGGAATAATAAATAATACATTAAAAGTTAAATTAGTACAAAAATCCACAAGAATAAAAATATATAATACTTTAGCATTACATCCCTTTTATACGGAAGTGAGATTTGTACATTAAGAAAAAAGGGACAGGAGCAGAATCAAAGCAACGGAAATGAAATTTCTTAGAAGGACAGCAGGATACATTCTTTTAGATCGAAAAAGAACGAAGAAATTTTAGAACAATTAGAAGTAGAATCAGTAGAAAAAAAACTCAACAGATATAAATTAAACTGGCTAGACCATGTAAAAAGAATGGATAATTCAAGAATCGCAAAAATGATGATGCAATATAAACCCATAAGACATCATCGACCAGGAAGACATCTTAAAAGACTGCTAGATGGGGCCAAAACAGGTCTACAAAGGCCTAATTCATGACGGATGATGATGATGATGGCTGAATAGAATGTGTTGTTGCACCTAAGAGACTAGAAAATATCTTTAATTAAAAGGGAAAAAAAGATTCTATGCCAGATATCATTCTACATAAATTCAAGTAAAAAAAACTAAAAAAATATTGCAGCAATATTTAACTAAGTACAAAATGGTATTTTTCAAAAAATAAATTCAGAAAATGCCTGAAAATTTAACGAGAAGTTGATGTAAAAAAATCTACAATATGCCTAATTGTCATTAAAAATATATATCAACCAAATTTTCATTGGAAAATGTCTTCCTTTATAAATAACATCTTCTCGTATCTTGTAAGCCCATGTTTCCCTTAACAGAGATTTAGGCGCTCTCCCCCTACAGGGAAGAATTTAAACCACACTAATTTAGTTACACTTGTTTTCGTATATATGTCATTTTGAGTGGTCTGTGGTCAGCATTCCACCTCATACTGACATCTAGGAAACCAAGGTAGTACTAGGATGGGAAAATTCGGTAAATTTTGCTTAGAGGCCTTTTCATTCAGGCTTAAGGATCTTTTACGAGCCTGAAAATCTTCAGACTCGGGACCCACAGCTTAAAGTCCCTCCCAGAGGACTTGCTCCTTGGATTTTTCCATCCTAAAAAAAATCCATCAATCCCGGCCGGGTTTGAACCTGCGACCCTTGGGACCAGATGCAAGGAGCATAACCACTAGTCCAATGCGGCCGATAACATATAAATAAAAAAACTTGTATAAAGAAAAGAAAAATTAAACAATATGGATTTTTGATCCCTTCCCACCAATGATGAGTTGTATACTTCAATGAATCTTTACATCAAGGGTGGACGTTATTTTCGATAGATAATAGAATTCCAGATCTCATCCCATAGCCAAGTTATTTTTGGCATGATTCCTTAATGCAGAGCTATGGGGCTTAGTTCAAGCCCGCAAGGAGAAGAAATTTTGTCATGGAATTTTGGAGAGTATGGGACCATTGCCCACCCTACATCATGAGGAATTTGGGTAGCTCCAGGTTGAGAAAATCAACTATAATGGCTGGAGGACCTGACATGGTGGCCATATGTATGAGTATATACCTGTATGTCCTGCAAGGGAACATTGGAGCTTCTTAGCCAGGCTAATTTAGTTATACTTATTGCCTACAGATGTCAGCAGCTGACATGTGGTTGGCATATTGCTTCAATGAGACATGTCATAGGCAACTAAGGTATTGTATTTGAAGAGAAAAATTATACGCTCGGACTGGGCTTTGAACCCACGACCTTTCACACTCTAGGCAAATGCTCTATCAATAGAGCAATCTCAGAAACTCCAATCTAAAAGCAAATTTTTCTCTTATTAGCGATGGACTAGTGGTTATGCTCCTTGCCTCTGGTCCCGAAGGTCGTGGGTTCAAACCCGGCCGTGGTCGATGGATTTTTAGGACAGAAAAATCCAAGGAGCAAGTCCTCCGGGAGGGACTTTAAGCCGTGGGTCCTGAGTCTGAAGATTTTCAGGCTCATAAAAGATCCTTAAGCCTGAATAAAAAGGCCTCTAGCAAAATTTACCGAATTTTCCCGTCCTAGTACTACCTTGGTTTCCTAGATTCCAGTATGAGGCGGAACGCTGACCACGGACCACTCAAATGGCATCTATACGAAAACAAGTATAACCAAATTAGTATGGTTCAAAATTCTTCCCTGTAGGGGAAGAGCGCAAGAAGATGAAGATCTTGAAGAAGGTTTCCTTGCTGTTGGCCATGGTCTAGACTGTCTCAAGACAACCCTTGAGGATGCCGGACACAGTCTCTGGCAAAACGATGGGGAACTTCAAGCCTCAAGATCATGGCCAACAGCCTGAAAATCTTCTTAAAGATCTTCATAATAACTCCGGCCGTGAAAGCCTAAGTCAATATATTTTCTCTTATAACAGCATATATATAGTCCATCGCTGTAATCTCGAGGTAGCGTGCTGCCTTGTTACGCAGCAGGCCGGGTTCGATCCCTGCTCGGGACAAGTTTCCTGGGTGAGGTTTTTTCGGGGTTTTTCCTCACCTCTCAGACAAATGTCAGGATTCTTTAAGGCCCAAACGGTCCTCAAACATCAACTGGCCATCATTATCATCAATATCATATTCACATAATTAGATTAAGTTTAGGTTTAAGGCCTCTCCTGGCGCATCATTACCCATCATATCATTGGGGGTGCATAACCCCACATTCCAGGCGTCCCTACCTCAGAAGTTGGTTACAATACACCAATGCCAGGAGAGGATACCTGAAATATCGAATGACAAACAGGTGGCATTGAGAAAAAAACAGCATATATATATATATATATATATATATATATATATATATTTGTTTTTCCTATGTAGATTTTTTCACAATCTTTACAATCAATTTGATAAATCTCTATTTGTTGCTGTCTTCAATCTTTTCATTTTTGTTGGTTTTGATTAATTTATTCAAACTGTAATTGTTTTTTCAGTGCTAATTTAATGTACACCTATGGAACTGTGACTGTAAGGTAGAATCTTCTCCAACTTGGTTCAACCAAAGATGGAGCCATTTTCAAAAGGTCTACAGAGTTAAACAAATTCCTAAAGAACTTCAAGAAGGGGTTTCTTACAGGTATTTAATTTTATATTTTGACACGTGACTCAATGGAACATAATCATATATTTCAATAAAAAATAAATTCAATAATTTTATCCATATATAATAAAAATGCATTAATCCGTGTATCACCTAATCTGGACAAGTGATAAATAATATTTTATATGAAAATTCTTGAATAACTTGTTGCATTCTGTATTTAGGTTACTTTATTTCTTCACAGGAGGCATGTCGTACTGTAGTTAATTAAAAGCTAAAAGCTGGAAGATTACAGATGCCTGATGGGATAAAGATTTCTAAACTGGATAATTTTTTTTTAACTCACCTCATAAATTTCATGCTTTTCACAAAACCACAGTTTCAGACGACATCTCGTCCATCATCAGTAACAACTCTGACTGATGAAATTCTTCAGCCATCAACTTTTCTATTGTCAACATCATCTGTGCTGCCATCTGTGATTGAATTTATAAATTTTGAAATTACATTTTTTTTTTTTGCTGGGAATACCTAATTTCATCAATCTATATTTATTTTTCTGAATGTATATCTTCTCCCAAACTGTCAATTCTAAAGGTTTATCCAATTGTTTTAAAAGTTTTGCTTCTCTTCCAACTTTATGATGTTCTAATAAACTATGTGCAGCAATTGCAGATTTTTCAATTTCACAATTTTTAATATTTCTAAAACATTCTTTAGTACGAGTTTCCAAATTCCTTATAGTTTTTCCTATATAAACATTACTGCAATCATTACAAACTTATTTCATTAATTTCTTACTGTCTGGGACATTGACATTTTTATTAGTACTTAGCAGATTACCCCGACTAAATTTATTTATTGGTGCCAAAGTAATATTGTATTTGTCAATTTTTTTAATTTTCAATGCATTTCAGGATGATAAGTAATTTTCTTGAATTTTTTCTTTTCCTTGCAAATTTATAGGGTAGTGTACTAAGTTTTTTTTTTCTGTTTGAATTTCCTTAACTTATTTGTTATTAACTTCATATCAAAACCATATTATCAGCCGCAGTGGACTAGTGGTTATGCTCCTTGCCTCTGGTCCCGAGGGTCACAGAGTCGATGGAAAAATCCAAGGAGCAAGCCCTCCGGGAGGGGCTTTCAGCCGTGGGTTCTGAGTCTAAAGATTTTCAGACTCGTAAAAGATCCTTAAGACTGAATGAAAATGCTTCTAAGCAAAATTTACCGAATTTTCCCGTCCTAGTACTACCTTGGTTTCCTAGATGTCAGTATGAGGCAGAACGCTGACCACAGACCACTCAAATGACATCTACACAAAAACAAGTGTAACTAAATTAGTATGGTTTAAATTCTTCGCTGTAGGTGGGGAGCGCCTAAATCTCTGTTAAGGGAAACTTGGGCTTACAAGATTACAAGAAGAAATCAAAACCATTTAATCTAGCTATGTTTTATGGCAGATTATCTATATATATGAGTGAAATTAACTCAAGTCTAAAATAGAATATCTGCATATACACTGATATATTATCAGTTTCATATATGCTACAGAATATATATGTAACTAATGCTCTGGAGTTAGCAACAAAGTTATTCTCCTTGTTGCACTTGGATGTCACATCTTGAAGAGCTACACAGTTTGTTAAATGTTCTCTGTCCATTTCCACACAATATACACTCAATACACCAATTCTACGAAGATGTTTTCCTAAGCAGTCATGTCCTGTAGTAAGCCTCAGTAGAGCAACTGCAGATTTTCGTGGTAGTTCTGGAATTATGGATGGATTTTCTAACAGTATTTTTATATTTCTGTTTCCTTCAACAATACATCAGCTGGGAAGAGCATGTTCAGAGAATGGAAGAAACAAAGACTACCCAAGAAAGCATATCATTATAAACCAAAAGGATTAAGGAATGTAGGAAGACCAAGGAAGAGATGGAAGGAATCATTGTGAATTCAGATCAGATAAATCTCCTAAACCTGGAAGCGAAGATAGTGATGATTTTTTTCAATTAAATTGGAATTGAAATTATCATTAAGAGCTGCAAGCTAATAATACATTAGTCTCTGGCAAGCTGAGTTTTCCGTGAGAACGTGCGAAGTTCGAATTAGCGAGTCGCTGACTGGTCATGCATGAAAGTAGTGTTTTCATAATATTGGCAAGAAATTACCCAGAATTTTCAGCGATAAAACCACTTCCGTTATTTTTGCCTGCTAGAGGAACGCATTTACACTTGCATCCCGCAAATAAAATCATATATGACTACGTCTACATCGCGCGATATTATGCCGATTCTCCTGTTCTTCCAGTTGAATTCTTTGGTAGACTCTATCAAATTCCTCTTCTCCGCGTATACCGAAAACATGATCGAAGTCTTCAAGGTCTGACATCTTGGATAAAGCAGCAAGGTAAGCATCGGTTACCATCGGGTTGCTCACGATTCGTTCTCTGCAAAGTCACCTCGCCAGGTAGCTTAGGAATTTTGACAATTATTATCGCATGAATGCAAAAATGTCTTTGGATGCAACTTTCTCAGCAAAGAACGACTTTTACGGTCTAAGGCGTTCATAGATACGACCCTAAATGTTTTCTTTATAATTCTTTTAATTGATTCATAAGAAAATGCATTTGTTACTTTCTGCTTAATTTTACATATTTTTTTGCAAGTATATCAGCTCTTTCATTCCCTTGTATTCCACAATAGGCTGGAATCCATTGTAAAACTATTTGTTTACAGAGTTTCTCAATAATCTGAATCATGTTTTGTATTTCTAATATTTTTCCCATTTTTTGGATACATGGTTAATGCTATGTCTTGAATTGCGGCTTTGGAATCTGTTAGAATGACAATATTTTTGCAATGTTGCAGCCAATTAAAAATGTTATTAATCCTTTAGCTGCCATGAGCTGATTAGATTGGCTGTGATGCCCCTGTCCATTACCTGCCAGACAATATACTTAAACTACTTGTAAAGCCAATCACATCGGCAGATGCAATTTAAATCTCTGACAGAAGAGATTTTACCAGTGGCATGCAAAGGGTTAAGCAAGAGATTAATAGCTTCAATTTCACCATCAAAATTAGTTGTATTTCTTCCAGCGTGTTTATAAAAAAGGCGTGATGTTGGAAGACCTAGAAGACATTGGGCTGATGCAATATGAAGTCGGAACGGGCAATTGCCTAATCCCTGGAGTGATGATGATGATGGTGTTTATAAAAGGAGAAGAATTGGCATCTTCCATCTGCCCCTGCTCCACTCTCATCTGTATAGATGTGTGTCCAGTTATCAGAAGGGTAATTTGTGTGTATAGTTTCTAATGACAAAACCTTTGCCTCATCAGAGGATATATATTTTTGTTCTAGATAGCTATTAAATTGACAAAATAAATTTAAAAAATTGTCATCGTCATCAACAACAAGGATTAAGCCCAATGGTCTGTTCCGATCTCATTATGGGTCGAATTGATCTTTCCATCTCTTCAATGGTCTTCCTAACATTCTTCTCCCTTTTGGTTTATAATTATACATTCTTCTTGGTATGCGCTGTTCATTCATTCGTAATATGTGCTGAAGATAAGCATTTTGATAGTATTTTATTCTTTCACAGAGAATAAATATATTAAGTTTTGTTCTTATATCTTCGTTTTTCTTGTTATCTGTCCTTTGGTATCATCCTATTGCTCTCAACATCTTCATTTCAGCAGCCTCTATTTGTTTACTATCTGCCTTTGTTAATGTCCAGGTTTCACATCCATATATAAGAGATGGAACTGCCAATACTTTGTAAAACTTCAAAATAGTTTATTTTCTAGTCTTTTCAATGAAGTGCGTTTAATTGTGCCACATAGATAATTGAATCGTATTTTAGTGTGTTTATCTAAATTAAAAAAAAATTGTATTTCCTTAAATATAATTTTAGTCATTTTCAATAACCTCTAAATCTTAATAAGAAAGGTTGACACTAACTGGCTATAGCCTACCTTCATTACAGTTGCCAAGCTGTATCAATGTGGTAGTTTCTGAATATTTTGTGTAAGAGAAAGACAGAGTTATTTTTGCTGTGTTACCTTTGCTGTTCGAAAGGGGAGATGTTGTGACTGGATTTATTGAATACACCCATCCATTGTAATCAAATAATTTTATATATCATGCAATTTACTTCATCTCTATTTATTCACTGATTAATATTTGAACAGTGCAAAGTCCTACCACACTTGGGCAACAATTGTTATGTTTAGTACATGTTACAGTTCTCTCTATTTACTTTATACAATATTTCTAATGCTTGCTTCAAGCTGGGTGTTCAATTTCACCATTTTAAGTACAATTCACCCTCTTATTGCATTCTCCTTTCGGAAGGTTGAATCCAAATGCCTCCAACCATCTCTATCTTCCCATGTTTTTAGTTCTTCCCAGTTATACTAAAGCATTTGATAGTGTAAGCAGAAATAAATTATGGAACATAGTAGAAATAAAAGGAATTCCTCAACACCTTATAAGAGCCATTCAGAGTTTATATATAGAAACAAATTTTAAAATAGACTGTGGATATAAAATTAGTAAACAAAACATATAAATAAACCAGGGAGTAAGAGAAGTGTGTCCATTGTCACCAGTATTATTTAATTTATACTTGGATCATGTCATAAATGAATGGCAAGAACAAATTAATATAAATAGTGTATTGACAACTCTGCTTTTTGCATACGATGAAGTAATAATGACAGCATCACAAAATGCTTTACAACAATTCCTTTATACTTTAAATAATATCTCTCTAAAATACAATTTAAGAATATCTACATCTAAAACAAAAATATTAGCTCTGAAAGGAAAATGTGCAATAAGAACAAAAATAATGATAAACAATGTAATTATAGACCAAGTTCAGAATTTTAATTATTTGGGATGTCATTTGGACAATGGCAGAAATTTAGATAAACACACTAAAATACAACAATTCAATTATCTATGTGGCACAATTAAACACACTTTATTGAATAAGACTAGAAAAGAAACTATTTTGAAGTTTTACAAAGTATTGGCAGTTCCATCTCTTATATATGGATGTGAAACCTGGACATTAACAAAGACAGATAGTAAACAAATAGAGGCTGCTGAAATGAAGATGTTGAGAGCAATAGCAGGATACCAAAGGACCGATAAAAAGAAAAACGAAGATATAAGAACAGAACTTAATATATTTAATCTCTGTGAAAGAATAAAATACTATCAAAATGCTTACCTTCAGCAAGTATTATGAATGAATGAACAGCGCATACTAATAAGAATGTATAAAAATCAAAAGGGAGAAGAATGTTGGGAAGACCATTGAAGAGATGGAAGGACCAATTCGACCTATAATGAGATCGGAACAGGACATTGGGCATAATCCTTGTTGTTGTTGATGATGATGATGATAGTTCTTCCCAGTCATGTCCTCTTTCTTGTAAGCTTTTCTTCACTTGATTAATCCATCTTTCTCATGGTCAACCTTGTATCTTGAGATTTAACAGTCTTTGTGGTAGTCTTTCCTATTCTATTCTATTTAAATGTCCAAACCATTTTAGTCTATTTTTTTTATATCTGTTAATTTTTCTACATTTAATGTCCCCCTGATTTTGTCGTTTCTTATTCTATCTCTCCTTGTACCATTCTACATAAAAATTTAATTCTTGTAGCTTGGATTCTGCTCAATTCCTTCTTTGTATATGTCCAAGTTCAGATGTATATGTTAGAACAGGTTTGAAACAAGTTTTATAAAACAAATATTTGGCTGAATTCAAATACCTAGGAACAATAATCATAAACAGGAATGAGATGCACAAAGAAATTAAACATAGGCTCAATTCTGGAAATGCTTGTTATTATGCATTACAGGGACTGTTGACTTCCCAACTCCTTTCAAAAAACGTTAAACTGAAAATATATAAAACTATTATTCTACCAGTTATATTATATGGTTGCGAAACGTGGACTCTTACTTTAAGGGAGGAAAGAAGATTACGAATATTTGAGAATAAAGTTCTTAGGAAAATTTTTGGACCAACGAGAGACGAACAAACAGGTGAATGGAGAAGACTACATAACAGTGAACTACATGGTCTTTATAGGAATCCAGATATAATAAGAACAGTTAAGTCTCGTAGACTGCGATGGGCAGGGCATGGGGAGTGAAAGACATGCATGGAAGCTTCTTGTAAGAAAACCAAAAGGAAAACGTCCAGTTGGTAGGCCAAGAATGAGGTGGGAGAATAACTAACTATGATTTGAGGGAAGTAGATTATACAGGGGATGATTGGAAAACATTGGCTCAGGATAGGGATGTATGGAGAGCTTATGTCCGTGCGACCATGAACCTATGGAGTCAATAGTGCCAGTGAGTTAGTTAGTTAGTTAAAACAAATATGTACAATTACTTTGTTAAAATGTTTTAAAAAGTAAAGAAAATACTAAATAGAAAAATGACACTGCCAGGTTCCTCGTTGTACAAGCTGTAGATAAAAACTGTTTCTCATTGGCTAGAGAAGGTGACTTCACTTTCTTTTTCTGCTGTTCATTCAGCTTTCATGCCATCTACCCACATTCACACAGCTGGCAACTCTATTCATCATCATCATCATCCATGCAAGTATTAGGCCATGTGGCCTGTTATGGTCTCAAAGAGGAATTTTCCATCCAGCACTTTTTTTTGGACATCCTGTGAACTTTTGCCTTGGGGGCAGTAATGAAGCATGGCTTTTGGAATTCTGTGAGATGCCATTCATTGAAGATGGACTTTCCAGTTGTTCTGGTAGTTTTGTATGTGGTGGAGAATGGGTTCTACGTCCAACTCTTCCACAATTTCCTCATTTCTTTTACGGTTCCATTTCGTATAGCCTGCTGTACGGCGCATAAATCACATATCATTTGCTGTTATTCGGCTTTCATCTCTTCTTCGTATTGTCCATGCTTCACTACCATATCTTAATACTGGTCTTGCGAGAACCTTATAAAGCCATAATCTTGTGTTCTTCTGTACTAAAGATGGTTTCATTATACTGTTAATTACCCCATTGTTTTTGTGAAATTTGTGATTTTTTTATATATCAGCTTCATCTTGAAATGTTAAATTATAACCCAAATAATAAAATTTGTTTACTCGTTCTAAAATTTCATCCTCCAAAACAATTTGCTAGTAGAGGGTATTTCCCACAAAATGCCATCACTTTAGTTTTCTTTGTATTGATTTCCATATTGTACCTTTTTGCAATTATATTAAAATTGTGTATAGAATACCGTAAATGGCGACTCCACTGAATGATTACTATGTCTGTATTTCATGTTATATAATTCAAAATCTAAAACAAAGGCAGACAAAATACCCCTGAGAATTCATCAGAATGATACAACAACGAAAAGAGTAGACAGCTATCGCAATATTGTATATAAAAAAAGTTGAGGATAACGGCACCTACCAACAGGTACAATTTAATTTTTAACTTTCATCATATGACTTCACCTCAATGGAATTTGATATGAATTTTACTAGTATTGAACTATTGCAAGACTTAAAATAGGATACTCTAAAACTCTTAAAAAAATAGATTACAAGAAGAGATTCCCAATCTGTCCAAACTTTAATACAAAAGAAACATCACTACAACATATATTCCAATGTATCAAAAACACAACATGGAACAGCAGACGTAATAAAACAACTTCAAACCAATAACCTCATGGACACGGTTTAGAAGAACCTGGGATAACCAATAACATCCTTCACTCGGTTTTCAAGTTTCTCTCTAACATATATATTTAACTGCCAAATGGAAATCATGACTCTATTTACAAAGGACGTGGAAAGTAGGGTCATGGAAAGGTTAATTTATTTTTCTCATTTTAATAAAGCATTTTATAATAAATAATACATTTATAAAATAAAATAATAACATAACATGTTCAACATAAAAAACAACTGAATTAGTTTGGACAATAAAATGTAGTAAATTATATATTATTTCTTCAAAACTAAAATGATTAACAAGGCCCAGATTTGATAGCCTAAAAATGTTTATAAGTCACTTATAAAATTATGGAAAAAAAAAAAAATCTTAAAATAATCTAAAAACTTCAATAAATTGCTAAAAAGCTTGAATATATATACTGTATTTTCCAGCTTATAAGACACACTTATATAACGAATGTAAAGACAGTTGCCATCAAAGTCACATGCAACGCTTTTTAACTTTCAAGATTTTTATAGACAATTAACGGCACAATCAAGTACATGCATGACCTTCATCTGACTTACAGCACAGAATGTTGAGTTATTTTATGTTCAGTATGATATTTTCCCAAAGTTTTTAGTGATGAAGAAAAGCAGGAGACTATCATACAAATTGGAGGTTATCAAATTTGTGGAAGAACATGAAAACTGAGGAGCTGAAAGACATTTTGGTTCTTTGTCTACAGGAAAAATTATTAGAACTTGGTGCAGTCAGAAGGATATATTGTACAATTTGTGTAAAGAAAAGGGCATTTTTTTCCCATGTCAGACCTAGGAGGCCCTTAGGCTACCAGCCGGCTGCTGGCCTAACATCCACATGTATTAAATACAGATGTAGATGATTAGCCAGCCAGTGTAGGAGTGACACGTGGTCCCCAGCCGTTATAGCAGGTCTTCTCAACCTGGAGCTGCTATTTATTGTTGCTACCCAAATTCCTCACGATGCTGGGTAGGCACTGCTCCCATATTGGCTGAAATTCCATGAGAAAATTTCATCTCCCTTGGAGATCTGAACTCTGCGTCAAGGCATCTTGCCTTAAGCATTCAGCTATGGGACAAAGAAAAGGGCATGGAACATGAAATAAGTGTGAAGTGGACAGAAATAGAGACCTAATTTTATCAAATGGGCTTAAGAAAAATCAGCAAAAAAGGTTTTGCCATTCCAACAACAATTATTTGTACAAAGTTAAATGTAATAACAAAGATTTTAAAGATAATGATATTATTGTAATCAAATGGTAAAGAGAAAAATTCATGCCTTTTAGCTTTTTAATATCAATTTAATAAATAATGGTATAGCTGTGTGAGTCCCTTCATGTCTTCTTAATGTAGAAGCCATTCATTGTGTATTTGTGAATGATGATTCATTGCATTTGAATGTGGGACCAAGAGAGTAAGATAAAGGAAGGATTTCTGCTTGGATGGGAATGAAGCCTGGATTAGCTCAGTGGTCAGAGCATCAGCACAGAAAGCTGAAGGTTAGGGGTTCGATTCCCGGTTCAGGCATAAATTTTTCTCTTTACCATTTGATTACAATAATTTAGTTGTGTACTTTAATATACTTATTTCAATCATAGTAACAGCTTTAGCTTCTTAATATTAATTTAATTTAATTATATTATATTATTGTTTCATCTGGGGTTTATCTGAAAAAAAAATGATAAAATAGCAGGGTGTATCTTAAATACTGGAAAATACAGTTCTTATTTAAGTAGCACAAATTTACTTTCTTCCTCCTGATATCTAACAGAATAAAAAGGTGTGTAAACTATTACATTTGTAATTCATACAAACAAAATTCCTGTACATCTGTAAACATTTATTTTTACAACCAGACTCAAGTATGAATTTTACACCATTACACATGGTTTGAAAGCTGCCTCTTTTACCTACAAACAGCCTGCTAAATGATAATACTTACCCCTTGCACTCCTTTCTAAAGAATATATTTTTTTAAAGAATGCTCATAAGGGGTACACAAAGTAACTGTCAGTTCATTAATGGAATTAAATAATTAAAACATTTTGTCTGTTCATTCTTACCTCTTAGAATTGTTTTTGTCGAACATATGTTTCAGAGCTTCTTAGCACCATCGTTAGCGATTACAGACTGAATTTTGTCATGTTGTCGACCTGATTCTTGATTCCTGCTCTCAGGGCCGACAACATGAGAAAATTCAGTCTGTAATTGCTGACGATGGGGCTAAGAAGCTCTGAAACATATGTTCAACAAAAACAACTCTAAGAGATAAGAATGAACAGACAAAATGTTTTAATTATTTAATAAATCTCTTATTGTTACTTCCTATTGTATTTTAAAATGGAATTAAACTTTGGATACTAGCTCTGACAAAATAAATTATCAAAGAAATTAAATCAGATAAATGTACACCTCATCTTATATTTAGCTCTCTCACCTGGAACATTTATTCAATGATTTTTCCTCCATTTTCAGTCAAACACTGATGGTTGTATGTTATCTCCCACAGGTATTGGGAAAACAAACAAATATTTTTCCCCAAGAACTTGAAAAATTCATTACCTGATCTCCATTTTTCTGGATGTAAATGTTCTCCCACAAAATGATGAATTTTCTCCTTTGCCTTTAAACATAACTTTGATTATGGATGACATCATAGCTCTGGGATTTTTCCTGTGTTCATGCATGTGTTGAAAAGTTCTGTTCAGTAATCTTGCAAGACACAGAGAGAGTCTTAGAGGTGTTCCGTGTAGATACTGTCTGGATCTGGGGCCTTGCTGCTTCTTGCTGTTATTATTGTATTGTGTATTTCTTCTTTTGTTATGGGGAAGTAGTTTTCTGTTCTAGTTAGAGGAAATTTAAAGCATTAGCTCAGGATAGGGATGTATGGAGAGCTTATGTCCGTGCGGCCATGAACCTATGGGTTCAATAGTGCCAGTGAGTTAGTTAGTTAGTTAGAGGAAATTTATATGATGTTTTCTGTTTTTTGTGTTGAGAATGTTGTCAAAGTGGTTTTCCCATATTTCCATTGCGATACAATTTGTTGCTGGGGGCTTTTGTTTTTTTAGAGCTATGAATGGACAATTTTGGGTGATTTCTGCACGTCTTCTAGCATCTTCTTTTAAGTTTTCTGCCCTCTTCACCTTAATTAATGTTTTATATGTCCTCCTTTGTTGGGTATATGAAATGGGAAAAACAACGCCATCTGGCCCAACTTCTACTCAACAGACACTATGATAACAGAAGAATGGAAGCAGCAAACTATGAGCTCCGACACATTGTAACATGATACGCAACGCATGGGTTTCATCACAAATTCTACCTAAACAAAAGATTCCACCAACCAAATGAAGATTGCGTGTGCGAACTATGTAACAAATATTGTGAGAGATATGATCAAAACTGCAAAAAAAGAAAAGTTTCAATAATAAAACTAGGACTAGAATAATTAATCAGTATTTTGCAAATTGTGTGTTTTTTACTATTATTATAAAATAATTAATTTTCAATTTTCTTTTAATGTAATAAATTTGGGAATTTTAACATTATGAGGTTTTCTTAATAAGAATCAAATGAATCGTGAATTCTTTTCAATTTTCTTCTGAGAACAATTTAAATGTGATGTTTTTCTGCCCAATACCAGAGGAAGAGAATATAAAAAACTTCCAAATATCTTCTGAACAGTTGGCTTTTGGCTGAAAGCGATGGAAATCACCCAGACGAGAAAGATGAAGCATACAATAACTGATTCAATATCTTTGATAAAATAACTGATAGTGTTACTTCCTATCAATTTATTGAAAAAACAAAGCATGTCTACAAATTTAACAGAAAATAATGACGTAAAATGGGCTAATAATAAAAAATAACCTAAAACGACAAAAATTATCTAATAAATGTGCATTTCTACAATCTGAAGACTGTAATCAGATTTATGTGCAAGTTAACAATTAAAAGAAGACATTTCTTCAAAATCCGGGTCTGGTGATGAATATCAAACAATTGTGCATAAATATACCTACATTAAATTGAAGTGCTTAGTGGAAAAATTAAATTTAACATAAAATTGGTAAAATATGCATGGTATTTACATTCAGGCTATCAATTTTGATTTAAATAGAAAAATTTTCGCCCAGACCGAGACTTGAACCCGGGACCTTAGGCTTTCTAGGCATCTTGGGCAAAAATTTTTCTCTTCAAATATAATTCAACCTTCAGTGAGAAGTGTTAAATTAATAATAAAAATATCTATCAGTTTTGATTTTGAATAATATGTTTACCAGGACATAAAAATTATCACTGCCCCACACTGTGGATGTGCATCCTAAGGCATCATGCTTTGGTAGAGGTTGCACTACTTTGAGTACACACAGCAGAAGAAATCTTCTCATGGAATTTCTATCAGTATAGAAATTATATCTCCAAATTGAGATATGACCTTTTCCATTAAGCCTTTCAGTTATTAAATGAAGATTTGAATATTAAAAAAAATGTGTGATAAAAACGTGATGTGGGAATGACAGCATCAATCTTCCCCTTAAACTCTTACCTGAAGAGAAGTTTTGGCAGAAACAGGAGTAGATGGGGTTCTAATTCCAGGCTTCTAGAAAACAAACGAGTAGTTTTTCACACTTAGTATGATTTAGTAACAAAAACTCTCAACATGCTCATTTTTGAATCATAACAGCAGCGTTTCCCAACCCATGGTCTGCGGATCCCTGAAAGTCTGTGGTAGTAAAGAAGGGGGTTTGCAAAGAATACTTATTTAAATTTTCATATTCTATTTTTGTAAAAAAATTATACTTCTTTTCCCCTCAGAATTAACTACTATACTATCATCATAATCATAGTACATTCACGAATTTAGGCCATTTGTTTACCTGTTTCAGCCTCAAGAAACACCATTCAAAATAGTCCGAGATCCGGCTGCAAGATTACTACGTTTATCGAGTGTATGAACAAAAATAAAATTGTGAATTACTGAATACATTTTTGTCGAGTTGCCTATTAAAATTCGGCTGACAGTATGTTTAATTAAAATATAATGAATTGATTTATTTGAAATAATTTGAATCGCTTGTTATTAAAATAAATTATAATCCAGTTTGCAGAAATCGATGTATAGAGCTTGAAAAGTTTTGGTTGCCATTGCACACTTGGCCGTAAACCTCCTCGCAGCTACAGCAGGCTGTGACACCAATCAGTAATAAAATGGTGATAAGTATGTATTTATTGTCTTATATTGATTCAAATAAAGTTCAGTTCATTTAATATTCTGTGATTTGTTTTGTATAATGTACAATAAAACTACCTTTTGGATATATTTTTGTATATATATTGTACGTAGTATACATAAAGGGCAGTGGTTTTACTTCCCGCTGTGAGGGAACAATATAAAACAATAAATACATACTTACTGCCATTTTATTAGTGATTGGTGTCGCAGCCTGCTGTAGTCGCGAGGAAGTTTATGGCCAAGTGTGCAATGGCAACCAAAACTTTTCAAGCTCTATACATCGATTTCTGCTAACTGGATTATAATTTATTTTAATAACAAGCGAATCAAATTATTTCAAATAAATCAATTAATTATATTTTAATTAAACATACTGGCAGTCGAATTTTAATAGGCAACTCGGCAAAAATGTATTCAGTAATTCACAATTTTATGAAAAAATATATTTTGTTCACACACTCGATGAATGTAGTAATCTTGCAGCTGGATCTTGGACCAAAAGTCTTTTGAGTGGACGTCCTGGTCTTCTTCTTGCAGGTTGATATCTTAACATTTGTTTGGGTATCCTCTAATCTTCCATTCGATGAACATGTTGCATGCATCTTGACTTATAATCAGAAAAAAAATTGTTTTCTAAAGTAGTGTGTATCCTGCAGTCCTCCGATGGTATCTCATTTCAGCAGATCTAAGTCTCTGTATATCCTTCCATTTCAATGTCCATACTTCACTATACTTTATTGAGTTTAACTCTAAAGGGAGAGAACATCACAGATTTGAATGACACTTTGCAAGATGAAGATGCAGCACTTGCTGTTTAAACTCATGTATGGTTTTGGGGGCCAATTGAAAGAAATAGGGATTTAGATCTGGTAGCAGATATCAGAAGAAAGGCACTGGAATGGGTAGGACATGTGTTGAGGATGGAGCAGAAAAGCTGTGTAAGAAGGATTTTGGAGGGAAAACCAGAAGGAAGTAAACACCATCAGTCTTATCAGAGATTCTGTGTTTTGCAACAAATGGGTATGAAACCAGACCTTCATAAATGGTAATCTAAATTTTGTATCATGCAGCTAAGCACCAAATGTTTCTGCTCTTAGATTGTTGATGCATAAGTGCCAAAAGCAGAAAATAACTTATAATTCATAGTTAAATATGGGAAATAACATTATGAGGTTCTTAATTCAATTAATGAATGGGTCACTCACTCCTTATCTTACCTTATAGTTTATGTTCCTTTGAATCGGGAACTGTAGTTTTCAAGAGGCTGAAGATAAGAGGGACTCCTCTGGAAAACTGTTCCCATGTTTAACCCGTCAGCGTGGAGCGACGTGACGTGTACGCAAGTTGAATTCTTCACCCAATGCGGAACGACGTGACATGTACGCTAGCTACACGCACTGCTTTAAACTGTAATTATGACCTTTGTGTTTACATTAACTATTTACCGTTTATACAAATTTTATGTAGAGACTTCAAAGTTTATATTAGTGCATATATTAACTGATTACGGCCCTCAGTAACAAGTTAAAATAATTTTATATTTGCATTTATTCTTGCGGCCTCTGACATTTTTCTTAAATTTATAACTTGATAAAGGATTTCTTATAAAACTAAATTAGCCTTTTTTATGTAGATTAGCTTGTCTATCAAATTGAATCTATTTTCAAATCTCTTCATTTTTAATAATAATGTCGCAAATTCAGTATATACAAAGACCCAACAAAGTTATTTCCGATTTACGTTACAGTACAGGACCACAACAGTAAATTTCAGATATATATATGTTTCAAATGACGACATCCTTACATTATGGAAAGGTAGTTAGTCTACAATTCAGTCAGTATCTAAAAGGTAAAGTGGTCCACTACAGACCTTAGAAGGTTCTTGGGATATTAGGAGGTTAAGGCTCCCACTTTTCTAAACTATCGGTACTTGATGTAAGCCGAGTACTTATTTCTGTCTGACGGCCCATAACAAGCATCTGGTACTCATTTCAGTTAGAGGCTGAGTCAACCCCGGGTTCACGGTGCCGCCTGAAGGTTTGGTTCAGTTTAAAAATCCTGATCCACCGGGACTCAAACCCTCGATCTTCCGGCTTGTAGCATGTTGATCTTTTAAGTCCACACCTCCGGCGAAACTATTATAGTCATATTTCATCAACGTTTTTCGGTTTGGAAACCAGAAGAAAGGTGCATTGAAATTTAGTGGTTGCCATGAAGGTCTTCGTTACAACAGGGATCTGAGGTGTAGTGAAAGACCATTATTTGAAGGCACACTACCTAAACTAATGTTTCCAAAGTGTTAGAAAGAGACACATTTTGGGACGTGAGCTGTGCCCCCCCCCTACAAGAAAGAAGGTCAGCGCATAGAAGCAATGTGTTTGTAATAAACATGAACAAAGTAAACACAAGGGGAAAAAAATACACTTATTGTTGCCCGAGTGTCAAACAGCTGGATTTTTCCATTTGAAGATTTAAATCACACCATTTTTTGAAGTTCATACATTTTTTTTGTCAAGACACCTTTGCTTCTTTGTGTAAATATTTCGTTTTGTTGTTAGGTAAAGCCGGGTTCTCTGAATTCTTCAAAGAATCCCTAGTGCACTACAACTGTGGTCACTTATGTGAGAAGTTTAAAAAAGGACCTATTTCAACTGTGGCACAACAACCATAAATAAGTCTGCAAAAAACGCAGAGATGTTACGTGAGAACCGTAACAAATTTAATTAATTAAATATTATATTAAGGGTTCACCATAAACGAATTGCAAAAACATTTAAATTACTCAAGATATATCAATTTAAATGCGTTATTGGAATACTGGCACTGAGCGGCTGAGTTTAAATACCGGTGAACTTCCTCCCGCATCAGAGTATTCTCGGCCATTTAAATCCATCCACTCTGAAGGGTTAAAGAAACATAAAATATGAGGTAAGATAAGAAGTGACTCATTCATTTATTGAAATAACTTATGATATCCACTATTGTTAGTTTGGTGCTACAATAAATGGTGAAGATTCACTTTAAACATATTTTTTCTCAAAACTTACATAATGGCGCATAGTCGGCTGATTCATAATGCCATCCATTTATGAATCAACCATTATAACATTAAAATCAATTATATCAGACAAAATTTAATAGCCAAAATTATTTGAATACTTTATGGGAGGCAGCTAAAACTTCTTCTTCTTCACTTCACGGGCTAGGCAAATTGCCTGTTCTGCCTCACAGTTGTTCTGTCCATTTTTTCACTGGCCTTCCTACATTCCTTGAACCTCTTGGCTTGTAGTTGAATGCTGCTCTTGGTAATCTTGATACATTCATTCTTTCCACATGTGTAAACCATTTCTCTCTATATTCTCTGATTTTCTCATCCAATGGATATATATTTAACTCTGTTCTTATAACTTCATTCCTTATCCAATCCAATCTTGTGCAGCCTTTTGTTCTTCTAAGGAAGTTCATTTCTGCTAAAACATAAGAGGTATTTCCAGGGATCCATAACACTTAAAAGGTTGGGAACTGCTGCATTATAGCAATAATTTAGCTAACAAAAGTAAAAAAAAAAGAAACAACTTGCGTGTTAAAAACACATTACAACATGCTGCTTAACAAAATAAATTATATTAGTAACAATAAAAACCATCCAAAAGGTGCAACAGAAAAAACATAAATAATTTAAAACGACATGCTAATTTGTAAATTGAAAATGAAGAATATTAATTAAAATAAGTCAGCAAATATAATGATAATGCACAAGTCATGCAGTCATTAGTAACTTTCACCTCGTGCAACAGTTACAAAACTATTTGAAATACAGTAGATAACTGATAAAGCATTTCATTTTTTGATTATTCTGGATTTTTACACCAACAAAACTTAATTAATTATTGTATTTTCAACGTCTTTAATTAAATTAACATTTTCCAATCCTGGATAGAATCTAATTTAAGAAAGAAAAATTAATACATTTTTCTTTTAGGTAGAATTTTTTATCACTCACCTCATATTGTTCTTCTTTTTGGCTATAAACTAGTTTTGGAACATAGTTTCTGTTCCATCCTCAGTATCATCACAACCGTTGTTCTGTCGTCTTGAAGAGCCGTCCTTCGCTCCTTGCATTGGCTGACTGAAAAACCTCGAAACCAGGTCATTCTCACCGAGAATTTCGAAGTTCATCAATTTCTTCTTTTCGCTCTTTTGAATGTAGATCTTTTCCCAAACAATAAGTTCTTTTGGTTTTTCTATTTGTTTTAATAATTTAGCTTCTTTCTCGATAAGATGGTTTTCAAGATTATTAAAACGAATTGAAAAACCAAAAGAACTTACTGTTTGGGAAAAGATCTACATTCAAAAGAGCAAAAAGAAGAAATTGATGAACTTTGAAATTCCCGGTGTGAATGACCTGGTTTCGAAGTTTTTCAGTCTGCCAATGGAAGGAGCAAAGGACGGCTCTTCAAGATGACAGAACAACGGTCGTGACAATACTGAGGTTGGAACAGAAACTATGTTCCGAAACTAGTTTATAGTAAAAAAGAAGAACAATATGAGGTGAGTGATAAAAAATTCTACCTAAATGAATATACCTCATAGTGAGAATTGCTAAAATAAGTAATTTTTCTTTCTTAAATTGGATTCTCTCCAGGATTGGAAAATGTTAATTTAAATTAAAACATCAAAAATATGAAGCTTTACCGCTAAAAAGGAATGTATAAATTATCAATAAAAATACTTCTGAATAGAATATGTCAGTTGGCGTGATGGTAGCAACAGCTATCAGCCTTCGGATGAATGAGAATTGTATAAGTTGAAAGAAATGTTAATGTTTGTAACGTCGTTTGAATGGTGTAATGGACAGCACACTCGTACGGAGAATGAGAGGTCCAGGATTCAAATATTAATTTTCCTTTTTTAAATTATTATTGTATTTTATGTTTTATTTATTTATTATTAAATTACACTGGTCAACATGACTTTTGTCTCATGAGTACCAATAGTTGCACTTAATGCAGTATTTTATCGTGTTTTCAAATATGTATTCGGAATTTCTCTATCACCCAGTTTTTTTATTTCAATTTAAATTAATGGATTTAAATAATTATATTTTTAATAAACTTTTTTCGTCCATTTGTCCATTGTAAAATAAAACCAAATGAGCTAACTCAGGAGATTTCAGCTATGGAAAAGAGATATCAAGGCAAATGGAATCCTAATATGCTGGCCAATTATTGTTGGACCATCAAGAGGGATGCTCCACAGGCAAAATACAGCAGAAAATCGTCATTTCTTACTTTCTTGGTGAGTCTGAATGTTCGAATATTGTGTAGTTACGAATGTAGAAAATATGGTTGGTTGGTATCTAATGTCGAGCACTTGATAATGAAATCATTCGCTCTCTTGCACTCCAATATTTAGCAGAAAGGCTGGTCTCTTCTACAAAAGCTGGACAACGGAGGAGATTATTTCTTTTTCCAAGGCTTCATGTTTGTATTGGAGTACAATAAACTAATTGCAACCGTTTAGTAATAGGCACCACATGTGGTGGTTACGTCACCCAATGTAGAAAATATTAAAGTGTTTGAAATTATAATAAATGCCTATCTCTCGGAAACCTTGTGTGATGGAGAAAAAGAGATATCATATTTGAATTCAGGAGAAAAAATACTATTAGAATCAGATATTTTTTTTTCTGAGACAAAAAAAAACTTTCTTTTTGTTGCTCAGTGTTATTATTGTATATACAATATGTGAGAAACTACATTTTACCTTATGGTATACATATTTTTATTTATAGTTATTTATAGAGGTTTTTCCAGGTTTTTACTCAACTGCAAGACAAATGTCAGGCAGCTTTAAGGCCCAAAAGGTCCCCGAACATCATCTGGCCATCAGCATCATCCTTCACCGGTGTGGAAAGCAATCGGAAGTTACCACACCTATAATTCCCTAGTAAAGCTGCAAAGCATAGCATGAAAATGCTTATGAATGCAGTGAAAGACCTGCCCTCGGGCAGAACACTATAGGATAGAGAATGTAAATATACACATATTTAAAGTGAAATCAAGGCCTACTATTATTTATTTAACACAAAAAATTGTAACAATGCCAGGCAATTAGATTCAGTTATGTGTTTTTTTTTATTTGAAGTTTGTTTTAGCCCTCGGTTGTGTCCTATAAAAAACACTTGCTTTCTCTTATTGTTTATTTTTTCTTTCACTCACCTCATACTGCATAACTTCTCCCAGACCCGGGTTTCATCACATCATTTGCGACATTCTCAATGCTGTGTCACGTTCACAACTGACATCCAACGGCCTTCTATCCTGTAGACTGACCTCCGCACCATCTGATGGCTGACTGACCGACGAACTTCCAAATCAATCCCCTCTCCTTATAACTGGGTATTTCAAAATTCATAGTTGCGTTTTCATTCTTGCATATGTAAATTTTTTCCCAAATTGTGAGTTCCTTTGGTTTTTCCAAATGTTTAAGTAATTTTGTTTTGGTTTCTATTCTATGAACTAACAATTTGGGAAAAAATTTACATATGCAAGAATGAAAACACAACTACGAATTTTGAAATATCCGGTTATAAGGAGAGGGGATTGATTTGGAAGTTCGTCGGTCAGCCATCAGATGGCGCGGAGGTCAGTCTACAGGATAGAAGGCCGTTGGACATCAGTTGTGAACGTGACACAGCAGTGAGAATGTCGCAAATGATGTGATGAAATCCGGGTCTGCGAGAAGTTATGAAGTATGAGGTGAGTGAAAGAAAAAATAAACAATATTAAAAAACCTCATAGTGTTATTTCCTATTAACTTGCTTTCTCTATTTTTATTTTGGTTAATGTATGGAGTAAAAATCTAGAAAAGATCACTGTCATTGGAAACGCTTCATCCACTAACTGTTAAATTCAATAAGAGAGCTACATTACATTGAGGCAGTTCTCCAGTATTTCAGTCACTATCATATAGTGTATAATTTTTCTCTTCAAATTTAATAGACCAAATTCATTTTAGTTACCTTAAAAAACACTGACTCAAGGAGCCATCTAGCGGACAACTAAGGTATTACTAGGATGTTTTGAGATCGGTAAATTTTGCTTAGAGGCCTTTTTATTCAGGTTTAAGGATTTTTTTTACAAGCTTGAAAATCTTCAGACTCAGAACATACAGCTCAAAGTCCCTCCCAGAGGACTTGCTCCTTGGATTTTTCCATCCTAAACAAATTAATTGACCGTGGCCGGGTTTGAACCTGCAACTCTCAGAACCAGAGGAAGGAGCATAAGCACAAGACCACCATGGTTGACAAAGCAAGAAGATTTATCACTTAATCAGATATGTGTAAAATGATTCTTCCTACCAATATACCATTTCATAAAGTAGAACATAAAACATTTCGAAATTTCATTAAAATATACGGTAAGTAGGAGCCTTCTAGTGCAACCATGAAAATGAGAGCTTGCATATCACAAATGTTATTGCTCAAATCTTGCAAATATTAGGGTGAAGGGCATCACTCACTCTCCCTACAGTCCGGATCAAGCCCCTATAACTTATATTTGAGGAGAAAAATTATACACTCAGACCAGGACTTGAACCTGGGACCCTTGGTTCTGTAGATCAAGTGCTCTACCACCTGAGCTACCTGAGCAAGTACCACAAATGCTATGAACCAAGGGTCCTGGGTTCAAGTCCCGGTTTGAGCGTATCATTTTTCTCCTCAAATATGATTTATCCATCATTGAGATGTATGAAATTAATAATAAAAACATCGAAAAAAGCCGTACTGGCATTTATAATGTAATGTATAATTCCCAAATACATCTTCTTAATAAAGAAGCCGCCATTTGCAAAGATAGAAGCAAAGGCTTCATAGCATTTGGTGGGCGGGAATTACAACATATGTAGAGAAAAATTTGCGTTAAGATCGGTACTCAGTTACCTCAGATGGTAGAGCACTTGGTCTAGAGAACCAAGGGTCCGGGTTCAAGTCCCGGTTTGAGCGTATAATTTTTCTCTTCAAATATGATTTATCCATCATTGAGATGTATGAAATTAATAATAAAAAATCCCCTATAACTTATTTCTATTTCCTAACCTGAAGAAACATCTTTGCAGGAAGTGTTTTCTATCTTCAGAAATAGTAGTAAAGCTGTGAACCTATAAAAATTGTTTCCACCATGCCTTTGCAGAGAATTAGAAACTCTGGGACACGTGCATAGCATTCAGGGGAGATTCCTTTGCAAAGGGCCATTAAAAAATTCTGAGAATGAGTAAAGGTATGTTGTCAAAAATAAATAAAAGATCATTCCTTATTGATCAGCCCACGTAATTAAAATCAGAGATATAATTTTTTGATTTTCAAATACTTTTTATTCCTCTTTACTACCTTCTTCTTCTTCTTCTTCCTTTCCAGGATTAGGTCAATGCAACCTGTTCTGGTCTCAAGTCCTTGTGTCCATGGCTGTCCCAATTATCTTTCCATGCAGTTTGTAGGTGTTGATCATTTTGGGTAATCTTGCATTGTCCATTCTGTCTAAATGTTCTTTCCATTGGTATTTGTGCTCTTCTAGTTTATCAACTATTGAAAATATATCCAGTTCATTTCTTATTGATTCAATGTGTAATCTATCCATGCGCGTACATCCTTTTATGGATCTTAAAAAAATCATTTCAGTGGCTTGAATGTGTGAGATATCTATTTTGTAAGTACCCAAGATTCAGATCCATATAAAAGGACAGGAACAGCCATAATTTTATAAAACCTGAGTTGAGTTTCTCTTTGAGTCTTTCAGAGGGATTCATCTTATAGTGACGCACATCATTTGATAATGGCTTAATTTATTATGAATATCCCAATCATAGTTATATGTTATATCTGAACCAAGATATTTAAAGTGTGCTATCTGTTCTATTATTTAATTATTGATTACTATTTTTGCTCTGACTGGCAGTTTGTTTTCAAAAGCCATAACTTTAGTTTTTGAAGTTGAGGCTTTGAGATTATAGTAGAGTCCTAATTGATCATCATCAACAACAACAACAAGGATTAAGCCCAATGGCCTGTTCCGATCTCATTATAGGTCGAATTGGTCTTTCCATCTCTTCAATGGTCTTCCCAATCATCTTCTCCCTTTTGGTTTATAATTATACATTCTTCTTGGTATGCGCTATTCATTCATTCGTAATACGTGTTGAAGGTAAGCATTTTGATAGTATTTTATTCTTTCACAGAGATTAAATATATTAAGTTCTGTTCTTATATCTTCGTTTTTCTTGTTATCTGTCCTATTGCTCTCAACATCTTCATTTCAGCAGCCTCTATTTCTTTGCTATCTGCCTTTGTTAATGTCCAGGTTTCACATCCATAGATAAGAGATGGAACTGCCAATACTTTGTAAAACTTTAAAATAGTTTCTTTTCTAGTTTTATTCATTACAGTAAGTTTATTTGTGCCACATAGATAATTGAATCGTTGTTATTTAGTATGTTTATCTAAATTTCTATCATTACCTAAATGACATCCCAAATAATTAAAAATCTGAACTTGGTCTATAATTACATTGTTTATCACTATTTTTGTTCTTATTGCACATTTTGATTTCAGAGCTAATATTTTTGTTTTAGATGTAGATATTCTTAAATTCTGTCCTAATTGATTCAACGTGTAAGTGGCTCTCTGTAAATCATCTCTGAGTTCTGTATGATTACCAGATTGTCTGAAAACATTAAGATACTTTACTACATCTCTCCTTAATGTATGTAAATATAGTAAACAACTAGCCTCAAGGTAATGTCACTTCTCAGGGTTACTCATTGAACTGATGCAGTTTATCAACATACGGTAAATATAATTGTTTCAAATTTCTGGTGCTCCCTTTGGCCGGTTTCCTATCATCAAAGGAAACTAGCCTACCTTGCCGAGAGATGTAACTCCAAGCCTTACCCTGGCACCTCGAACAGACGATGCTGTGCTGGACGTCACAGACACAAGCGACTCTCTGGAATTGACTCGCTTCACTCCTGCAGCCGGTGTCCCACGGTGAATCATACATGTTGACGATGATGATGGTCGCCGACTAGATGGCGACTTGCTTACCTTGTGGGCGGGTGCAAACAGCCCAAACTTAGGTTGGCATTCAAAGTACCTGTCATACAATATTTACCATCAGCTAAACAATAATTTTATTCTTATAAAAGAAAAACATTAATTGGAAATTAAAACTTCCAGACAAGCCATCTGTAGATCATGATTAACATCTACTATATTTCTACAACGGTGTACCCAATGTTGGAACTTAGCCAGTCCTTTGTTAGGAATTACTATACCAAGTAGATTTGGTTACTCCTGATAAAATCAAATGTTTCCTACCTCTCCTCATATAAATCTTCTAAGTAGATCGCGATTTCGAGATCTTCGAGACCATAATAGGATAATTAAAACCAATTAAAAATGAAAGAATTGAAGAAGAAAAGAAATCAGGAATTTATCATAAGTAATGCCACGAGTGATTTCCAAATTATAGATAAATTCACGACTCACGAAGTGAGGAGTGAATTTATCTAGAGAATTTGGAAATCAAGAGAGGCATTTGTTAGGACTATTTAACGAATAAAATTAAGCTGTTTACTCACAAATCATTATTTAAATATAGTTATTTTAAAATATTTAATGTAAACGGCGATGTTTGAAAACAAATGAGAAACGAATGGTATGCTTAATTTGTTCATCACTGCAACCAGATCTTATTATTTATTGCCAAAGGAACACAATATTGTAAGAATGCACTCTAATGGAGAAAAAACGAAACACATCAAACTGTATATTAATTCATTTCTGGGCCTATGATGTAAATATGACAAATATATTTTTCTGGAATGTTATTACCTGGGAAAAAATACATTTAAGAAAGTGCAAACAGTGGTTTCTTTTTTTGATGGTATAATCAATTGCTACAAATGTTTTTATATTAACTCCCACATGCGCTATATGTTGACATTAATGCACTATATACACAATCTGGTAGCCGTATTTCTTAGAGAGTCAGTCACTGCAAAATAATGCTATGACCTATTCAGAATGTTAAAAAGGAGGTGCTTTCTATATTATTATTATATTGGTAAATTCTAGGCGAAACACAACTGTGATTGGTTGTAAAATAAAAAATCATTGAAATATGATTGGTCATTGACTCCCATTTGGGGCATGAGTTAAATAGTCAGATCAAATGCAGGGATTATGACAAAATTTATATTGGAAAAACAAACAAAAAGAAATTTGAAAAGAAGGGTGAAAGAATATCTTAGAAATGTCAAAAATGGAGAAGTAGAAAAGTCAGCAGTAGCTGCTCATGCTTGGTCCAAAAAACATGTAATTAAATCAAAAGCCAGTCTAATTAAACAAATAGATAAACAAAAGGAACTCACGGTTTGGAAAAAAATCCACTTTCAGAAAAACAAAGGAAAACTTATGAACTTCGAAATTCCTGCAAATCCTGACTTGATCCAGAGGTTCATCGGTCCACCAACAAAGGGAAGAAGAAGAAATGTTTCTTCCGATCGACCTAACATCAGTCGCCAAGATTGTACTGAAGATGAGATCATTATGGTCTCGAAATCGCGATCAACTTAGAAGATTTATATGAGGAGAGGCAGGAAATATTTGAATTCATCATAAATTAAACCTCATAATGATTAATTCCTGTAAAAAGTTAAATTAGTTACTCCTATTTGCCAATAGATGTCATGAATGGCATGCAGTCAACACACCGACCCAATGAGACATCTAGCGGGCAACTAAGGTATTACTAGGATGAGATGAGGTCAGTAAATTTTGCTTAGAGGCCTCTTTATTCAGACTTAAGGGACTTTTATGAGCCTGAAAATCTTCAGACTCAGGACCCACAGCCAAAGTCCCTGCCAGAGACTTGCTCCTTGGATTTTCCCCCTTTTAAAAATCCATCAACCCCGACTAGTTTGAACCCTCAGGACCAGAGGTAAGGAGCATAACTGCTAGTCCACTGCAGCTGACCATCTAAATTTTGCATCATGCAGCTAAGTGCCAAATTGTTCCACTCATAGATTGTTGATGCATAACTGTGCTGTAAATAGATAAATAGATAGATGGAAAGCTCTGCGGCCATCACTTAAGTGTTGGCGGCGAGCGATCCATTTTGGTCCTCCTTAATAGGCAGAACCCCGGGTTCCTGTAAAATACATTAGCCCCGGTTTAAATTTTGAAATCAAATTTGAAGTTAATTAGTAGAGTGCAGTCGGAAGCGGACATTCTGGGTTCTATTCCAGCATTTGCTCTTGGATTGAGGGAAACCGCTTAAAACCTTAATCGGAATAGTTGATCACGTGAGATCTTGCCAAGTTTGGCTTTCGGATGACTCTACACTGGCTCTTAAATTTTATAATACATATGAAGGCCATGATAATCCACTTGTGGCATTGCTGGGAGCCTGTGAAACAGCCAATACATAACTATCAAACAAGGAAAATAACTTGCAAAATCCAGTACTGTTAGTTTGGCGCTATAATAAATAGTGAAGATTGTCTTAAACTTTAAACATATTTTTCTCAGAATTAACATGACACATAGCTGGTTGATGCATAACACCATCTAATTAATATCATAATTTCTATTGATTATCTTGCTTGTTTACTTGTAAAATTAGTTCATTAAGTTTGCTATGGAATTCATATGTTGGCAAATTTTGCATCCATTTATGTCAATTTCATTTTCTGACTTTTTGTAAAATCATGAAGTACTAAAATTAAAAAAAAAGTATGAAATAAAAAAAATAACACAATGCTATTCAACTACAAAATATATTAGATGAGTAGAGAATAATATTTACCTCTTTCCTTCAACAGAACCATCATTCTTCCCCAAAGGATCATCAAGTTCAACACCGCACCATTCTCCAGCAGCGAATTCAGTGGTACCAACATATCTGAGTGTGCCAGCTTTAGAGCCCTGGCTACTCATCACAATAACCCGCTCCCCCAGCTTCAACTCTGTGTGACTTGAATTTAAATTTGTAACAGATGAATCTGTAATTCAATTTTGTTAAAATAACATATAATTCAATAAAACATTACTCAGGAATCAAGCATGTTACCACCTGAGTCATCGTAGCGGTCATTAACTTAAAAATAAAATACAGTGGACACTGGTTAATTTGACATTCGATAATTTGAATATAAGTACAATCCCTTTGAAACTCCTATTTAAAATAATGTTAAAAATCCATTTATATAGGCATATATCTTTATGAAATTTGAAGAGAAAAATTTTTGCCTAGACCGGGACTCGAACCCGGGACCCTTGGCTTTCCGGGCCAAGTGCTCTACCAACTGAGCTACCGAGGCGAGTTACGATCTAGACGCAAATTTTTCTCTTATATACGTTGTAATTCCCTATCGCCAAATGCTTTTGAAACCATTGTTTCTATCTTTGCAAATGGAGGCTTCTTAGTTAAGAAGACATTTATTGGAAATTTAACATTACTTTAAAAGCCAGTAAGGCCTCTAATGATGTTTTTATTATTAATTTAACATTTCTCAATGAAAGATAAATTAAATTTGAAGAGAAAAATTTTTGCCTAGACCGGGACTCGAACCCGGGACCCTTGGCTTTCCGGGCCAAGTGCTCTACCAACTGAGCTACCGAGGCGAGTTACGATCTAGACGCAAATTTTTCTCTTATATACGTTGTAATTCCCTATCGCCAAATGCTTTTGAAACCATTGTTTCTATCTTTGCAAATGGCGGCTTCTTAGTTAAGAAGACATTTATTGGAAATTTAACATTACTTTAAAAGCCAGTAAGGCCTCTAATGATGTTTTTATTATTAATTTAACATTTCTCAATGAAAGATAAATTAAATTTGAAGAGAAAAATTTTTGCCTAGACCGGGACTCGAACCCGGGACCCTTGGCTTTCCGGGCCAAGTGCTCTACCAACTGAGCTACCGAGGCGAGTTACGATCTAGACGCAAAGATAGAAACAATGGTTTCAAAAGCATTTGGCGATAGGGAATTACAACGTATATAAGAGAAAAATTTGCGTCTAGATCGTAACTCGCCTCGGTAGCTCAGTTGGTAGCTCATTGGTGAGAGCACTTGGCCCGGAAAGCCAAGGGTCCCGGGTTCGAGTCCCGGTCTAGGCAAAAATTTTTCTCTTCAAATTTAATTTATCTTTCATTGAGAAATGTTAAATTAATAATAAAAACATCATTAGAGGCCTTACTGGCTTTTAAAGTAATGTTAAATTTCCAATAAATGTCTTCTTAACTAAGAAGCCGCCATTTGCAAAGATAGAAACAATGGTTTCAAAAGCATTTGGCGATAGGGAATTACAACGTATATAAGAGAAAAATTTGCGTCTAGATCGTAACTCGCCTCGGTAGCTCAGTTGGTAGAGCACTTGGCCCGGAAAGCCAAGGGTCCCGGGTTCGAGTCCCGGTCTAGGCAAAAATTTTTCTCTTCAAATTTAATTTATCTTTCATTGAGAAATGTTAAATTAATAATAAAAACATCATATATCTTTATGGTTCAGATAATATGGGCTGAAACTAAATGTAAACAAAACGCAAGCAATAATTATCGGACATCCAAGACTCCAACACTCCATAAACAATGGCAATATGCCGGCTGTCATATTAGATAATGAACAAATTCCTTATACCGACGTCGTTAAAAACTTGGGATTTTACTTAGATTCTAATTTAAATTGGCATGTGCAAGTAAAACAAACATCTAAAAGGATCTTCTCCATAATGCATTCCCTAAAGCGACTTAAACATTTTCTTCCTACAGCTCTTAAAAGAACTTTAATCCAAACTTTAGTGATGCCGCATTTTGACTATTGTGACGTTCTACTAACTGACATAAGTGACGGATTGTCGGACAAACTGCAGCATATCCATAATATGTGTATCAGATTCATATTTAATGTTCGAAAATACGATCACATTTCTCCATTATTCCACGAATTGTCATGGCTACATCTAAAAGAGAGAAGAAAATCGCACTGTCTAATTCTCTTATTTAAGATCCTACATACCTCGATTCCCAATTATTTATCATCCCGTTTCCAGTATCTATCCTCAAACCATAACTTAAACACAAGATCACAACATAGTCTCTTGCTTAATATACCGCAACATAGGACATCACATCACTCCATGTCATATACCATCTTCACTTCTCGCAAGTGGAATTCCCTACCACAAGAAATAAGGGGCTGCCAGACATTGGCATCTTTTAAAAGAAATCTAAATTTATATTTGCTCTAACCTCGACTTCATTATTACCCAGTGTAAGGTATATAGGCCTATATAAATTGGTGTTTCTCGTATAATTTATCATATTTATATTATTATTATTATTATTATCGTATCATTATTGTTGTTACCCTATAAAATGTTGTTTGTACATGAAATTTACATTGCTACATTTACTGTATCTTTGACTGTTTATAATTAGTATAGTGTATATCTATATTTGTCGAATATTTATTTGTATTTGTGCTGGTTGAGTGGAAGAGAGGGCCTTATGGCCTTAACTCTGCCAGAATAAATAAAGTATTATTATTATTATTATTATTAAATTTGGGAATTTTTAACATTATGAGGTTCAATTCATAAGAATTAAATGAATCGTGATTTCTTTAAAATATTCCTGTAGTATGTGTGTAATTATTATAATATTTATAAAGGGTCCGGTTGATTATGAGATATCACGAAAGTTTTATTCTTGCTTGATTTATTTACTTTAAGAAATTTTCTTACCTCATACTTCTATGTTTTTTATAAACACAGCACTGCAGTATCAGCGGCCATTGTCACCATCTCAGCTGTTTTCACGACTGTCAATTTTTTCTTTTGCCGGTAATTATCCAAACTGCCATCTGGTGTTCTTTTGAAGGAGTAATTTTCTAAACTGCCATCTGGTGTTCTTTTGAATGAATCATTTTCTAAACTGCCATCTGGTGTATTTTTGAAGAACTTTGTAATCAAACTCAGTTCGTCTGGAATCTCGAAGTTCATGGTTCTAGATAGTTTTTTTGAATATATATTTTTTCCCAAAGTGTTAAATCCAAAGGTTTGGATAGATGTTTCAAAAGTTTTGCTTCTTTTTCAATTCTATGATGCTCTAATAAACTATGTGCTGCTATAGCTGATTTTTCAATTTCTCGATTCTTTATGTTTCTGAAGAGTTCTTTTTTATGAGTTTCCAAGTTCCTTTTTGTTTTTCCTATATATATCCTGTTGCAATCTTTGCAATCAATTAATTTTTTAAAAGAACACCAGATGGCAGTTTAGAAAATAATTCCTTCAAAAGAACACCAGATGGCAGTTTGGATAATTACTGGCAAAAGAAAAAATGACAGTCGTGAAAACAGCTGAGGATGGTGACAATGGTTGCTCATACTGCTCATACATAAAAACATAGAAGTATGAGGTAAGAAGAAATCACGATTCATTTAATTCTTATTAAAAATCCATGTTTAATTTGACGTTTTGAAGCCAACATTTGGATAATTCGAAACCACAATTCAATTTATTTATAATGAAACAAATTTAGTAGTGTACTTTAATATACTTATTTCAATCAAAGTAACCTGAATTCTATAAAAGTTTAAATATGGTTGAAAAATTCCAAGAATTCGTCTAGTGCTCGTATTCTAGTTGCTTATTGTTGAAGTCCCATTAGATGGCAAGATAACTGGACCATATTGTCCAGCGCTTTGTTTCGTCGGACACAGTACATAGACACCCACCCGTCACTCATAGCCCAAAAATTGAGAATAATGCATGTACCCTTCCTTACTTTTACAAAACAGGTACATGTACACATACAGTAGAGTTAAAAACTTAATAATTAAATAAAAATAAAACTTAGTTTTATTTTATTTTCATATTATTAAGATATACAGAATTATATCTTAATAAATGTGAAAATCAAATAAAACTAAGTTTTATTTTTATTTAATTAATAAATATGGATTTTCATGAAGTAAACACCAACTCGATTGATTATTAAAAACTTAACTCAGTATGAATGTGTTAAGTGACTCGATTCACAATGTCGAAATGCGGAGTGCACACCAATTTAACATTAGCAAAAAAAATTGAAGTGCTCAGGGAAGTAGAAAAAAAGAACAAAGAAGAGGTGTGATATTGCCAAGGAATATGGAATATTGCCGAACACTTTATCCACCTACACAAAGAATAAAGAAAAAATAATGGAGAGTTGGAACCTACAAAGTGGTGGATGTAGCAAACTCATGAAGTTGATGAGTGTGTGTTTAAATGGTTCAAACAATCACAACCATTACTGCTTGCCAAAGCTCAAGAATTTGCAGAAAAGTTGGGCATAAAAAATTTTAAAGCAAGTGGAGATAGGTTCAGTGGTTTTTAGGAAAGACATGGCATTTCATTTAAGAATGTGTGCAGTGAGAGTATTACAGGGTGAATCATAAATATGGCTATACGTTTTGATCGTGTTGTATGATGAAAATATTACCTTTACAGGAAATATGAAATTACCGTTGGAAAGGCAATTATTCAAATTACAACCATGGAATAAAACAAAACATGTACAACTTATGTCATTGGTCAAAATGGCATTGAATATGCAACAGCAAATTACAATTGCTGCATGGGCAATAACATATGCTAATGATCATGAGGCCGCAAGACGGGCAAGACATGAGTTTAATGTAGCATTGTAGCCGTCGACTGTGGGGAAGTGGAGAAACGACTGCAGGAAACGGGAAGGATGTAGAAAATCAAACCTCCTGGAAGGTCTTGCATTAGCATGGATGCTCAAACAACGAAGAGAAATTGTGGAGGCGTTTGACGCTAGCCCACAAAAATCAACCCGCCAAGCTGCACGTGAACAGTGATAAGTTTTGTTTTGTTCTATTGTTGTAATTTGAAGGATTCCCTTTCCAATGATAACATCATATTTCTTTTAATAATAATATTTTCGTCACAAAATGTGATCAAACATATAGCCATATTTCTGAATCACTCTGTACTTATTTTATGACAAAATATGGAAATTAAAAGGTGAGTTACAGGGCATGATAGTTGCAGTACTTGCATGAAATAAATTTATTTCAGGGTACAGTACTATGTAAAATAAGGTGTATTTTGTTAATTCAAAGTTTTGATAATTCAAATTTTAAAAATTCCCCCTTGAGTTTGAATGAAAAAGTGTCCACTGTATTATTAAAATCACACGCTCTACAGATGTTAATAGTCAAGTTTCTTACTGAGAGATGGAGTAGTTGACTTCTTAAGTTGGAGATCCTTGACGCTGCTTGAAGGAGATGCGATGGGGGTGAGGCGTCGGATAGGAGATGCTGTACCATTGCTTGGTCTTGGTAATGCAGAACTATCTCCTCCTGCACCTGTTTCAATGTCGCCATGTTGTAGAGGCACTCTTGTCAGCCTCGTGAGTCGTGAAAACACACCCCGCTTAGGTTCACATTGGAAGTAACGTACCCCAGCCACTGAGCCGTCATTCTTACCTGTACAACATTCAAGTTAACTTATTAACACAAAGTGTCTGATTTACAAGTGTCTACAATAAATCAACAATTAACATCTTGATGTGATGGGGTTGTTTAACACTTTGAGTCCGGCAGTGGTACTAGTACCACGGCATTTAAATGATACTGAAGCCGGAGAAATTAAATCTCTCGGCATGCCTGTGCTGGCAGATTTACAGGGGTGATCCAGAAAAACACCCCTGTAAATCTGCTGGCACAGGCATGCTGAGGGATTTAATTTTCTCCGGCTTCAGTGTTATTTAAATGCCATGGTACTAGTACCACCACTGGACTCAAAGTGTTAAGTATCTAATGAAACCAGACAAACAAACTGGGGAAGTCTATATTCCAGTTGAACTGTAAACAAACAAAGAAATGGAAAGAACAAAAATAGTAAATTAATTTCATTCCCCATTCGTGCCACATGTCCTGCCCAATGCAGTTTATGAGACTTAACTGTTCTTATTATATCTGGCTTCTTATAAAGACCATGTATTTCACTGTTAAGAAGTATTCTCCATTCACCCGCCTGTTCATCTCTCTTTGGTCCAAAAATGTTCCTAAGAACTTTATTCTCAAATACTCGTAATCTCCTTTTTCCCAAAAGTAAGAGTCCATGTTTCGCATCCATATAATACAACTGATAGAATAACAGTTTTATATATTTCCAGTTAAACGTTTTTTTGAAAGGAGTTGGGGTGTCAAGAGTCCCTGTAATGCATAATAACAAGCATTTCCAGAATTGAGCCTATGTTTAATTTCTTTGTGCATCTCATTCCTATTTGTGATTATTGTTCCTAGGTATTTGAATTCAGCCACTTCCTCAAAATTTCTCGCATTTGTCATTAGCTGTCCATTTCCATTATATAATGTATTTTTATGTGACCATATACTTATTTTTAAAATTCATCGGAGAACATTTTATTTAAACAACTCACCTCATAGGATTCATCCTTCCAGGATACCGCGGTTTCATGGAAGCATGAATCCTATGAGGAGAGTTGTTTAAATAAAATGTTCTCCGATGAATTTTAATGATTATACCTCATAATGTTTACTTCTCAACATTAATTTAATATATACTTACTTACTCACTGGCACCATCGAACCCGTAGGTTCATGGCCACGCAGGCATAAGGTTAATATATATTTATTTTTATTGATATTTACTTCCAGCCCCAATTTCTTTGTGTCACTCAATAGTATGTCCCCTAGTCACAAGCTATGGATATCCCGCCACTACTCAGTTAGGCTAATTGCACTGGTAAATCCAATGGGCAATGGGATCGCCACATCCCTACGATGATACAATACATGAGAGAGTGTTAATAACATACCAACTGCTTCATCCAGCACTACTCCTGCCCATTCTCCAGGAGCAAACTGTGTTTCTCCAATGTATGCTATCTGTCCAGGCTTGGTGCCACCAACCCATATGCGATCTCCAATAATGAAGCTGTCTGTGTCCTCTGTCAGCACAATACTGGCATCTGTAATCATTACACAAAAACATGTAGTCTGCTATTTTATTTAAAAAAGTCCATGTTATTAATTGAATCGCTGAGTTGAAAAGGGAAGAAATTCAAAGTACCCTACTTTTGAGAAAATGTTAAAAAAAACCACAGTAAAACCTGTCTTAGCCAGAACCTTTATAAGAAGGAAACCTGTAGAGATGGAAAAAAATCTCCAGAAAGGTACGATTTTATGTGTAAAATCGTCCTGTATAAGCCGGAAACCTTCATAACACGGAAACGGAATGGTTTTAAAAGTACCAATAGTTAATTTTTATATTTGATGAGAAAAATTTTCGCCTATACCGAGACTCGAACCCGGGACTTTGGCTTGCCGGGCCAAACGCTCTACCAACTGAGCTACCGAGGCGAGTTGCGATATAGACGCAAATTTTTGTCTTATATACGTTGTAATTAATTTTTACTTCAATAAGACGGAAAATTATTCTTAAGCACGTTCTAATTACAGTATTAATGACCAAACATGAAAATGTTGCGTATCATGCTTTCTGCATTATATCGTTTTACCTTCTTGTATTGTGGGGATAATCTTGCTTATGTGTGACAGTGGGGAATCCCTCAGCTTTCCTTGCCTGCTTACGTTACCTGCGAGGGAGTTGGGAAACTCTTCAGTCTTCCTGTAGTTGAGTTCCTTCTCACTTTTGTGTAATAAAGTTCTTTTGAATTGCCGTGCAAACTGAGTTGTGTTACATACACTATTTTGTCTATATTTCAGTCAACACATTATGTCTTTAAAGGGTGCATGTAAAACCCTTAAACTGCGTGAGAAAATTCAAACTTGTAATTTGAAAACCCTTTATATGAAGGAAAACTGCCAAGACGGAAATATATTTAAGGAACCATCATGTTCCTTCATAGACAGGTTTTACTGTACATAATTTCTTCCAGTTTGTTCTGATAATTTTTTTATCAATTACAATATTGATTCTCTGCTTACACGGATTGCAAATATAACAAGAATTCATAATTTCTGTGTTGCATACTTGTTTTATATCTCTTCGAAGGCAGTGGAGTTTTTTCCCTTTTCAACTCAGCGATTCAATTAGAATTAAATTAACAGATCTTTGGACTTCTGACATTTCAGCATTTAAGAATATGGATATTTGTTGCTGTAACAATGTATTTAAATTTGATAAAAGCCAACTAGTGCCTGATCACTATGGCAAGGATGTGCTAAAAGTTAAAATTTCAACATATATTCAGTTCTGGCTTCTGTAGCCGCATTTGAGGGGTGTATGGTGCGGTAAGAGGGGAGGGTGAATTACAGGTACTGCCAGCAACTACACTCAGTGTTGAAAACATAATAGTTACTACACGTTGAATTTTTGTTATCTACTAGTTCTGTGTTAGTGAATATTTATGTTTTCTCGTATGTTTGAGTGTTCATTACAGAACAGTGTTGTTTTTATAACAGTTTATTTTATTATTATTATTATTATTATTATTATTATTATTATTTAATCAATTGTGTTGGTGTTTACTTGATGAAAATCCATATTTATTACTTAAATAAAAATAAAAATTAGTTTTATTTGATTTTCATATTTATTATGATATATTCAGTGACAGCTGTTTCGGTACACTGTACCTTCTTCAGACATGTTAACAAATTATGAATTGTGAATCCCCTTTGTTAAATTAAAAAAAATTAAATTAATTATTGTTGTATTGTTGCTTAGATCAGTTGATATGTACTATAATAACACAATTCATAATTTGTTAACATGTCTGAAGAAGGTACAGTGTACCGAAACAGCTGTCACTGAATTATATCTTAATAAATACGAAAATCAAATAAAACAAAGTTTTATTTTTATTTAATTAATAATAATAATAATTATTATTATTATTAAGAAAAAGTTTTTTGCATGGCTACTAGTTCCCTCCATCACTTGGCAATGTTACATGACTTAAGATTCATCAAGATGGCTACAGTTACCAGAACTGGACTATAGTATAATGAGAAGTAAGACTTCTGACTGTGTTTTGGCTTGTTTCCACATACTTCACATTCATTTCAGGCATATCGTTTAAATTGTATCTGTCCCTGTGATGGTGCATCAGGTGTGGTCGCCCGGGATCCTCGTCATTCACAGATCTCCAGTGTAAGGGGCTTCATCGTACCTCATTTTTCAACTTGGGTATGAGTCAGACATGAGTTGAGGTTTAAAAATATATGCGTGTGTTTTTGTGTGGGTTTTAAAAGCTAAACATGGCCATAATTAATAATGCGAGGAATTTTGAATCAAATATATTTCAAAATTCCTCAAAAGTAGCTCATATCTATCTATATATCACTATATGTATATATCACTATATGTATAGTGTTCAGACCAAGGGGCAGGTCTTTCACTGCAATCATAGCATTTTCATGCTATGCTTGCAGCTTTATTAGGGAATTATAGGTGTGGTCGCTTCCCGTTGCTTTCCAATGATAATGGCGAGATGAAGGTTTCGGGACCTTTTGGGCCTTAAAGCTACCTGAGATTTTTCTTACAGGTGAGGAAAAACACTGAAAAACACCTCACCCAGGAAGCTTGTCACGACCGGGAATCTAACCCGGGCCCGCTGCGTGACAAGGCAGCACGCTACCTCGAGAACACAGAGGTGGACATATATCTTCACATATATAATTCTTCTGTACGTGTGTTTGTCACTGAACTCCTCCTAAACGACTGAATCGATTTTGATGAAATCTTTGTGTGTCTCTCTGATTGGGTTCCTGGATGGTTTAGATTCACAATTGAACCTTCTAAAACCATTAGGTGTAAGAGTTCACCTGAAGTAAAAATTTAAAAATCGCTCTAGCTGTCACTTCTTTTTTTACGTTTTACAACGAAACTCGGTATATCGTATTAAAATAAACCGAGGTAGGTATTATTACAAAATGAACGAAATCTGACAATTAGAAGTGGAGGTTACTTGAAATCCGAAAATAAAAACTGCCTAAACGACTAGATCGATTTTGATGAAATTTGTGTGTGTTTGTGTGGGTCCCTGGGTGGTTTAGATTCACAATTGGACTCGGTAGGTGGCGCTGCGATCGGGTTATAGGAACTTTTTTTTTATTTCATCTGCATTATGGACATATTCCGCGCGACAACAATGTGACGTCATCATGTACACGCTTCTTGAGCCACAACAGCTGGCAGTGAGGAGTTTTCTTGCGAACTTGTTTAATAATATCTAAATGTGTCTTAATTAGTGAATTTTAGTGTTAAAAAGTAGCTTATATTTCTATAGTCGGGCCATGGCAGGAGAATTTAACGTTCGGGCAGGACAACATCTGCCGGGTTTGTATGTATATATATATATATATATATATATATATATATATATATAGTGTGTGAGCTACTTTTGTGTCCTCGTAACAGCCATTCCATTTAATAAAGATTTATGATAGCATAAAGGCGATATAGTATAAAAATGATAGATAATACATGTGAAATACTGAAAGCAAAAGAAAGAAGAAGAAGCAGAACGTACCTGAAGTCCTCCTGACACCAGCCTCGCTAAGTCTGCGGGCATTTTCCCAGAGAGCTTCTAGAGTAGTTGAACCTGCATCTACATGCAACAAAGCAAGCAACAATGCAAACATGCAACATAAACACTAAACACATACACATGCAAACAAGTCCCTTTGGGATTGTAGCGCAGATGGTGGCTCCTGAGATAGGTTCACATTAAAAATAAACTGTGTGTTATACGGGTATGTCTCTATGGACGACTACCGATATGCCGTTAACTGTTCCGAAAATGAAACATCGACGAACTGAAGGAATAACTACCATTGTATTGTATTGTAAGCCTATGTTTTCCCTTTATAGAGATTTAGGCGCTCTCCCCCTACAGGGAAGAATTTTAACCATACTAATTTAGTTACACTTGTTTTCGTGTAGATGTCATTTTGAGTGGTCCGTGGTCAGCGTTCCGCCTCATACTGACATCTAGGAAACCAAGGTAGTACTAGGACGGGAAAATTCGGTAAATTTTGCTTAGAGGCCTTTTCATTCAGGCTTAAAGATTTTTTACGAGCCTGAAAATCTTCAGACTCGGGACCCACGGCTTGAAGTCCCTCCCGGAGGACTTGCTCCTTGGATTTTTCCGTCCTAAAAAAATCCATCGACCCCGGCCGGGTTTGAACCCGCGACCCTCGGGACCAGAGGCAAGGAGCATAACCACTAGTCCACCGCAGCCAATACCATTTTAAGTTAAGGGAACCAAATGGCGAAAATGTTGCAAAAATGCATTTTTTGTTTATTTGTTTTTTAATAACTACGATTCTTTAGGGTCATTTTCATGTATTTTTTTTATTGTAGGAGCAAAAATGAGCCCGTGACGTGAGTTTAAATACCCTGCCATGTGGGGTCAGCATTACTACTTAAACTTTAATATATGTTTTTTCCCTTTCCATTTTTTTTTACATTTTCCAAAACTTAAAATGCTCCTTATGATGCAATTCTTATACTACCAAAATGAAATTTTGTGGTTATACTCCCCAATATATGCTAATTGAAATTTGCTACACAGTTACTAGTTTAAGACACGTGTTCTTTTAAATTGAGATGGAAATGCATGAGAGTGGATAATTTTTTTTCCAAAAAATGAATAATAAGCAGTTATTCTCCCTTTATATATATATATATATTTTTTTTTTTTTTTTGCATAGCAAATGTGTTTAGTGGAATCATAAAGACTCCGAATCTCAAATTTCATGAGAGAATGTTTAAAAATGCAACGTAAGGAGCACTTTTTTTAGAAAATATTTAAAAAAATAGATTTAAAAAATCATAATTCTGAAATTATTCTACTTATAAACACCAAACTTCACAGAAACACTTCTATAAGTACATAATGTATGTAATCAATTGAGTTGGTGTTTACTTGATGAAAATCCATATTTATTAATGAAATAAAAATAAAACGTAGTTTTATTTGATTTTCATATTTATTATATAATTCAGTAATTATATAATAAATATGAAAATAAAAGAACTACGTTTTATTTTTATTTCATTAATACATAATGTATGTGATAAAATTTTCAAAACAATCAGATGAAAAAAAATTGAAATTCACCAGTCGATCCCCTTAATGTATTATAGAATTTCAACACAAACTACAGGCATAATTGAATTCTAATATCTTATTACAATTTCTTTGAGGTTACCGATCCACATTGCTGGGCTGGCAAAAGCAACAAGACAGTCGTCTTAAAATCTAGGGGAGTAGAGAATTCCAATATACTGCCACATCCAAAATTTAAGGCAATATTGCTTACATAACATAAAGAAACCTAACATAATGACCTAGCTCAATTTAAGGTGACTGTAGAGCATATTGCTGAAAGAATAGCAAAAGAATTTAATAGTGTAAACAAGCTCAAAGACTATAATTGATGATGAATAGAAAATCACGTGTCATAACGTAAGATGTAGTAGCGAACGATGAATGTAGATGTCGCAATTGTAAGAAAAAACATAAGAATCAAATGAATCGTGAATTCTTCTTACCTCATATATCTATGTTTTTTTAACACAGCACCGCAGTATCGAAGAAAAAAACATATTTTCCATTCTCAGCTGTTTTCATGACTGTCAATTGTTTCCCTTGCCGGTTTGACAGTTGTGAAAACAGCTGAGGTGGAAAAGATGTTTTTTTTTCTTTTTCGATACTGCGGTGCTGTGTTAGAACAACATAGATATATGAGGTAAGAAGGATTCACGATTCATTTGATTCTTATTAAGAAAACCTTATAATGTTGAAATTCCCAAATTTATTATCTTAAAAAAAAAAAAAAGGAAACAGCATGTTGGCTGAGATGTGACTAAAGAAAACCGATAAAAATCTAAATGGTTTGTAACCTGTGGCCCATTGTAACATCCGTATGTTCCCATCTGCGCTACAATAGTCCAGCTTTTACACTTCAAAGGACAGTGCAGATAGTAAAAAAACTAATAGGATGGCCTGATCAAAATATTACACTTTTTATTCTATTTACTGACAATAAAATTGTGCCTTAATTAGGTATATTTACCTTTATAAACATATATGCTTTTAGAAATATTGCATTATTTAAACAGATAAATGTTTAAATAATTCAAGTTTTGCCATCACATAGGCCTATCCATATTTAGATACAGTTTTCTCGAATTTTATAAAAAATAAGAAAGTAGAATTATAGCAAGCAATTGCAAATTTTCCTTTATTATTTCTATTTTTTAGTTCCTCTTTGTAACTTCCATTTGTATTTATTTTAATTACTAAATAATTACTCTCTTAAAGTAAAAGTTTCTCACCCATGTAAGAATTACTTTTTTTTTTTTTTTGAAAGGAAGCTTGGTAAAATTCCATAATTTGGAAATGAAACAAACAAGATATATGAATATATGCTAATTGTAGGAATTCTTTCAGCTCTTTGTTTCTGGAAATTGAGTCTATTGGCTGTTAAGCACGCAATAACCAATCACTGGTATTTGTGAGGTCCTCTACCGGTTATGTAAAATCAACAGCATTAATAAACAGGAATTGTGGATGTACAAAAAATAATTTAAAACACATAGCAAGCAAAAATAACCAAGGACTTTTCATTCAAGGCTTTAAAAAACTATATTACCAAGACGCAAGTATGAATAATAATCCATTTCATGTCTGCACTTCTTAAAATTGAAGTATAGCAAACATTTTTGTTTATTTCTTCTTCCTTCCTTCCTTCCAAGTATTAGGCCAAGGCCTATTACGATCCTATAGAAAATTTTCTCTCCAGCGTTTCATAGGACGACCCAGAGATCTTCGTCGTATTGGTATATAATTATAAACAGCTTTGGGGATCCGACTTGAACTCATTCTTTAAATATGGTGTTTCCAATTTAGTTGGTTCTGTTTAATATATTCCAAAATTGGGGTAGTCGTCAATTCTTTTAAGATATCGGTGTTCCTCTTCCGATCCCATCTGGTGTAACCCGCTGTTCTGCGCATGAATCTCATTTCACAAGCCGTTATTCTGCTTTCATGTTGTCTTTTTAGTGTCCATGCTTCACCACCATAGGTCAACACTGGTCTAGCCAAAGTGTTATATAAACGTAATCTGGTGTTTTTTTGTACAAGGGATGGTTTCACAACTTGATTAATAATTCCCAAACTTTTATTATAACTAGTATTTTTTTTCAGGGATATCCTTTTTCATCCCAGATAGAGAGATAATATCCAAGATATTTAAATTGATTATATCTCTCTAAAATTTTATTCTGGAGACAGATTTTACTTTGTACGGGGTCCTTCCCATGAAATGTCACACTTTTAGTTTTGTTAATTGATATTTCCATATTAAATTTATTTGTTTATTTAAAATATAATAATATCTAATTGTAAAAGACCCACACTTTTTTCTGAGAAGTATGATTCCATTTGCAAGGGCACGTGTCGATTCAGAATGACATGTACTGAAGACCAGGTAAACCCAATTTGGAAATACTTTACAACATGTGACGCGAAAAAATTTCTAAGTTTAAAACATACACCATGCGCATGCGCCAACAAACGCGAAGCGGTTTACACTATGGAATCATGGATTGCAGCCAACATATACATGATATTTAACGAAACTGAAAGCTAAGCTAACGCAATTTAAGTACTCTAACCTGTGAAAGACCAATCTATAAGCTAACTAACGTAATTTAAGTACTATAACCTGTGAAAGACCAATCTAAAAGCTACCTTAACGAAATTTAAGCACTCTAACATGTGAATGAACGCAACGCCCAAAAATAAGTACAGTGAAACCTGTCTTAGTCGGAACCTTTATAAGAAGGAAACCTATAGAGGCGAAAAGACATCTTCAGAACGGTACGATTTTATATGTAAAATCGGCCTGTATAAGCCGGAAACTTTCATAACGCGGAAACAGAATGGTTTTTAAAGTACCAATAGTTAATTTTTACCTCAGTAAGACGGAAAATTATTCTTAAGCACGTTCTAATTACAGTATTAATGACCATACGTGAAAATTCTGCATATGACGCTACTGCATAATATCGTTTAACTTCTTGTGTTGCCATTGTATTGTGGGGATACCCTTGCTTATGTGTGACAGTGGGGAATCCCTCGCTTTTCGTTGCCTGCTTACGTTACCTGCGAGGGAGTTGGGAAACTCTTCAGTCCTCCTGTAGTTGAATTCCTTCTCGTTTTTGCGTAATAGAGTTGTTTTGTTTTGCCGTGCAAACTGAGCTGTGTTACATATACTATTTTGTCTGTATTTCAGTTCAATACGTTATGTCTTTAAAGCGTGTATGTAAAACCCTTACACTGCGTGAGAAAATTCAAGCTTGTAATTTAGAAACCCTTTAGAAGGAAAACTGCCAAGACGGAAATATATTTAAGGAACCGTCATGTTCCTTCATAGACAGGCTTTACTGTAGTAAGTTCTGGAATTCTAAAGTATATGTGTACAGTTAATTAGTACATACTCTATGTTGGCTGCACTGGAACACGTATTTGTTATTGCATAAAATATTCATTAAAATTAATATGGCTGCCACGTCTTCATGCTACGTATGTAGTTAAATATCATAGAAAAATATATTGAAATAATCGTTAGAAAAATGTGTAAATCATTGTAAATAGTGGGAAATAATTTTAAAAATGAAACCCTAAGAATAAAATTTGACAGGAGTCTATCAAGGATTTTAAAAAGTCGCGTCTTCTTCTTCTTTAGCAGGTGACTACAACCTCATTGAAGTTTTGGCCTCCTCAACAATTTTTCTCCACCTGGATCTATCCTGGATACAGACTGGCCAATTTCCAATTTTCATTTCTAATGTATCTTATATAACATCATCCTGTCATCTGTTTTTTGGGCGTCCAGCTGTTCTGTTGCATACTGGTTTCATTTGTATATTCTTCTTACAAGCTTGTCTTCCTGCATTCTATTTACATGTCCAAACCAGCGCAGTCTTTGAGCTTTAATGTGGTTTATTATATTTTTATTTTGTATTAGATTATTTAATTCGTATACGTCATGTGCCATCGCTTTCTCTAATTGGTTCAAAAATTCTCCGTAAGATCTTCCTTTCAAAGATTAATAGTTTTTGTTTATCAGACTCCTTCAGTACCCACAGCCATAAGTTACAATCAGTCTTATTACTGTATTATACAGTTTAACTTTAGTTAATCTGGAGACAAGTTTACTTTTGAACAGTATTCTATTTGCATAAGTAAAGTGATCCCACAACAGGCCCGGAGGCCCTTGGGGTAGTAGGAGGTTAAGGCTCCCACTTTTTCTAGACAATCGGCACTTTATGTCAGCCGGGTTGTCAGCCCTGCGTGACGGCCGTTTTTACTCCCAGAACAAGCGTCTGGTACTCATTTCCGTTAGAGGCTGAGTCGACCCCAGGGCCATAGTGCCGCCAGAGTGTTTGGGTCAGTTTTATTTGCATAGTAAGCTTAATTGCCCAAAGAAATTCTTTCACCAATTTCTTCCTCTATATAGTTTTTTTTCCAAAGAGTCGCGTCACAGGTTGTAAAGTTTTGCCAACTTTTAAAATAAAATAAATATTTAACATGTGTTAACATGTGTAGCTAACAGTTGCTGACATTCTCCAAATATCAATATTAACTTTGAACTTAACATTCTGTGCAACCGAAGACAACAGTGAGAAGAAGTGGAAGGTGTAAAATTAAACAGACTGGTCTGTATACTTACCAGAAGATCTTTTTCTTGTAGATAGAACATATTGGCTGCCACGTTTAATATCACCTCTATCACTCAAGATGGAACCACCTGTACGTACCCAGCATGCAAGCAAACAAAAAAACATGCAACTTTCTAAATATACACAAAAGCAAACATTAAACATTTTATAATTGAAATATTTCAAGTATGCATATTCACAAGATGCTCTAACTAAAAACTGGACATAAATAAATCCAACAATCATTATTTACTAATTTTTCATCATCATAAACATATTTATTACATTTAGGTTGGATTGAACCTGCTCCTAGGTCTCACGATTGTGGTAAAAGAAAATCAACTCAAATAAATGAACTCATTTAATTGTTGCAAATGTTTTTTTTTTTAGTTGGGGATATTGAGTCTACTTATTACCAGGGGGTTGGATTTCTATGTAAATATATATTTATTTTTACACTAGTTAAAGTAAAAATTTTGTTATATGTTTACGAATTGGGGTATTAGGAGTTATTTAAAACACATTTCTTTTTCCATATTTGCCCATATTTCAGTGGATAATACTTCTTCTTGTAATCTTGTAAGCCCGTGTTTCCCTTAACAGAGATTTAGGCGCTCTCCCCCTATAGGGAAGAATTTGAACCATACTAATTTAGTTACACTTGTTTTTTTTTTGTGTAGATGTCTTTGAGTGGTCCGTAGTCAGCGTTCCGCCTCATACTGACATGTAGGAAACCAAGGTAGTACTAGGACGGGAAAATTCGGTAAATTTCGCTTACAGGCCTTTCATTCAGGCTTAAGGATCTTTTACGAGCCTGAAAATCTTCAGACTCGGAACCCACGGCTTGAAGTCCCTCCCGGAGGACTTGCTCCTTGGATTTTTCCTTCCTAAAATATCCATCAACCCCGGCCGGGTTTGAACCCGCGACCCTTGGGACCAGATACAAGGAGCATAACCACTAGTCCTCCGCGGCCGATGGATAGTACTTATTAAAGCAAATATTAGATATCTTTAGAACCTTAACGTTTAATTCTAAATATGTACCATAATTTATAGTTTCAAAGTTATATATTACAGTAACATCTGTATTTCAAAGCTGGATTCTTGAATTTCTATGGAATTTTGAAAATAAGTTGTATGGTATACACATTTTTTAAATTACTGAGTCCCCGCAATGGTCTTAACTATTTAGGTTGTGAAATACCTTATAAAAATGAAAAAAAATATGTGAACAAGAAAATCGCCAAATTTATACAAATCTTAGGAATAATAAATAATACACTAAAAAGCTAAATTAGTGCCAAAAATCGACAAGAATAAAAATATATAATAATTAATCACTACCCTCCCTTTTATACGGAACTGAGATTTGTACATTAAGAAAAAGAGACAGGAGCAGAATCAAAGCAACGGGAATGAAATTTCTCAGAAGGACAGCAGAATACATTATTTCATATCGAAAAAAGAATGAAGAAATTTTTAGAACAACTAGAAGTAGAATAAGTAGAAAAAAACTCAACAGGTATAAATTGAATAGACTAGAACATTTAATACACAAGTGATCTTCTTGGTGATATAATATTAAAATATATATGTAGTCAATATGCCCATTTCACCAATTAATGTTTTAAAATGGTCAACAAGTTTCTACAGCCAAGCTGTCATTCTCAAGACCAGATATTGACTGTCAATATCTGGTCTTGAGAATGACAGCTTGGCTGTAGAAACTTGTTGACCATTTTAAAACATTAATTGGTGAAATGGGCATATTGACTACATATATATTTTAAGACTAGAACATGTAAAACGGAAAAATCCAAGGAGCAAGTCCTCCGGGAGGGACTTCAAGCCGTGGGTCCCGAGTCTGAAGATTTTCAGGCTCGTAAAAGATTCTTAAACCTGAATAAAGAGGTCTCTACGCAAAATTGACCGAAGTCAACATCCTAGTAATGCCTTAGTTGCCTGTTAGATGTCTCATTGGGTCGGTGTGTTGATCGCATGCCATCCATGACATCTATGAGCAAATAAGGTAACTAAAAATAAACTTGGTCTAGTAACTCCTTACAAAAGAGAGGCATGGCTCAATTATGGGTTACGTCATTGTAGATAGATAAAACATGTGAAAAGAATGGATAATTGAAGAATTCTAAAAATTATGATGGAATATAAACCGAAAGGACATCGTCGAGCAGGAAGACCTCTTAAAAGAGTGATTGATGTCGAAACAGGCCTGATGATGTTTCTATTAGATCCGGATTTAACAGTGTCAGTGTCTTAGTTCAGTTCCGATTAATCTCTTCTTCATCCAATCAAGTCTTAGGCCTATAGGCATGTTACGATCTCACTGATGAATTTTGTATTCAACGTTTCCCTGGATAGCCCAGAGATCTCTTCCATGTTGGACAATAACGAAGTATGGCCTTGGACATTCTTATCTGATCTCATTCGTCGCAAATAATTCATCCAGTTCTTCTGGTACCTATATATGTATTCAATGACCGGTTCTAAACGTAGTTCCTTAAAAATACCATCATTGCGTTTGTGATCCCATTTGGTATACCTTCCGGATATTATTAAATAAATAAATAAAACTTATTTTCCTCTTCAATTAAATAATTATTCATATTTACTGGGGATAAAATATATTTATTAAGGCTGAGATAATGTACCGAAAAGACTCAAATATAGGACAATTTGGGTTTCAGGATGATATGTTTAAAGTCACGCCCCGAGAGTGTATCTTGCACTAGGCCATGGACTGACTTTAACATTCCAATCACAGCTATCAGCTGACTTGAATGCGTCATACCGACCTTGTCATTTACATATCCGCCAACTTTCTCCCGGAATCCTCTTAATTCATTATTTCACACTGTTACTAAATCATTTACAAGTTCATTATTCCGCGTTCGTACAATTCTGCATAGCCAGTACAAGTATTTACTAAAGCAGCAGCAATGTTAGGGGCTGCTACGCCCTCTTTACCCATTATGGCCTATTTAGGTTTGGTTGGAATTACGATGGTTTCATACCGTGCTGCCTGGTATTTCCATCGGAGGGATCAATGTGGGTCGGTTTGTTGGTTATTTCTGGAAGGCGCCTATAATGAATTACACTGGTCAACAGTGATTTTGTTTCCATTGATATAAGATTAATTTCGGATATATTTATGCTCACAATTCATGAAACTATCAATGATTTTGGAAGATTTGCTCTTTTTTTTTTTTTAAATCTTAACTTTCATTTTACACTACAAAAATCGGAAAATATGAAAAAATATAACAGATATATTTATAACATCAATTGTTTTTTAAATAGTATACACCGACGTAAATAGAAATAAAAATGTCGAAAACCCATGTTATACTTCAGTGAAACGCCTTTTATAAGATTTTCTTCTATAATTTTTTAGGGGACAATCTCTTTTTAAAGACCAGAAGTAATCTGCCAACATGTGACGGTCCCATCTACCCTGATATCTTTACTCCATTACTTTTAGATCCTAGTGAAAGCGCACTCCCTGTTCGTCGCTATAATTTCCTAAATTATCTGGAAGTCTATCCAGGTGACCGCGGAGAAAGTGTAACTTTATACTCGTACTCACATTTGCTCCCAGAATCTTGAAGCTTGTCAATATGTTTTGCACAATTTCTTTATAATTTGGTGCTTTATAGTTACCTGGGAAATTTTCTACTACCAATACGAAACCATTTTAAGCTTCACTTTCCGGAAGTCATAACGTTGATAAAATTTGCATCTTTCATCAATTGCCGAATTTGAGGACCATCAAATATTCCGCCTTTTAACTTTTACACACTGAGCTTAGGAAATTTTCTACAAATGTATTTGAAACATTCTCCTTCCTTGTCCAACGCTTTGACGAATTGTTTTATCATATCCAGATGCACGTCGTGAGTACTTTAATTTTGTCAAATAATGAGATCACAGCCGATGTGCGGAGTGGGGATCATGTGATGTTTGTATACGCGAAAAAATGCGCAGAAATCAAATCATGACTGGAAACATACATTTTATTAGTGACAAGTCGTTTACTGTTTAAGATATAAGATATATCCGATTGAGGGCATTTCCACTTTTCAGCGGTTGCCCTTTTACCAGCCGGCTGCTGGCCCTTCACATCCATATGTGTCAATCACAGAGGTAGATGATCAACAGCCAGTGTAGGGGTGACATGTGGTTAGCATGTCGAGTCCCCTAGCCGTTATAGCTGGTTCCTCAACCTGGAGCCGCTACTTATTGTAGCTACCCAATTGCCTCACGATGCTGGGTGGGCACCGGTCCCATACTGGCCGAAATACCATGAGAAAATTTCTTCCCCCATGGAGACTCGAACCAGCGCAAGTCCCGTAGCTCTGCGACAAGGCTTCCTACCTTAAACGCTCGGCTACGGCGCGGGACAGATATAAGATATACAAAAATCTTAAAATGTAGAGCATATTCAGCACTTTCATGAATATATTCGTAAACTGTGCACTTGAAAATATAGAAATTCGCTGAGATATCCAGGGCAACAATTTTTTTTTGTAGAGCTGTGTTATTATTTAAAAGTGCGCCGTCGTAGGTGTTAGAGCTCCATCCGCAAACCGCGCTTAAAGGCTGGGGTCGTGAGGAATTAAATTTGGATATAAATGCTGGATATCCGAGAAGTCGCCAAATTCCCAAGCGGGCTCCATTCAGGGAAAAAAAAAGGTCCTTTTCAGGTTAAGCTGATTGTGCGGAATTTTAAATTTAGAAAACAAGTAAAAAAAGACAGCCTAGCCTGTAACCCATACTTGTTTTCAGCCCTACTTATTAGGCAACTGAGGTACCATTTGGATGGAGAGGGATGATTAATTATTTTGCTGAGAGGCTCTAATTTGTGTTTGAGTTCTTCTAAGAGCCTGAAAATCTTCAGACTGCGGACCGACGGTTTAAAGTCCATTCTGAACGATTTCTCTCTTGGCTGTTTTCATTTTAAAAATCCATCGACCCCAGTCATGTTTCAAACCGCGACCCTCAGAACCAGAGACCAGGAACTTATACTCTAGACCATCGAGACAGATCAAATGTAACTTATAGTGCTGGAAATCCTTTTGCCCTAACAATAACAAACACGTTAATGATTATGTCTTGAGCCCTCAGTATATAAGTTGCCTGTGTCGGATAGTCTTTAACCTACCCATTTTATCCTCCTAGACTTAATGACCGCAGTTCACGACATGCATGGCCCACTAATTCTATCCTCCTATGCGTAATGACCTCTGTTAACGATCTACATGATATACCAATTTTATCCTCCTAGAATGATCGCAGTTGATGAACCACATGACCTGTCCAATTTTATCCTCCTAGACTTTGATCCACCCATTTTATCCTCCTAGACTTAATGTCCACAGTTCGTTAACTGACATACATGACCCACTCTTTTTATCCTCTGTTTTTGTTCACTCTGTATTTATAGCAATGCAATTTATTATAAAACATGACATATAAAGATATAAAATGCAAACTTACTGGAAGTTTTGCGTTCCTCCACGTGTATGAAGTCAGAATCTGGAGCTTCCTCTACCACTTCCTCTAAATCTACAGCAAGCAGAGTGCAAACCCAAAACAAAACATGTGCAACATAAAACATAACCAACTACACAGTGACATTACAGCAAGAATATGGTCTATTTCTAACTACTGCATCACAACACACCAAACACAAACCACAAACCATTACATTAAGGGTGGTTATGGGTGAAATGTACCATTTTTGGTCAAATCATTTTATGTTAAAAAGTAGCACGCATCCTAAAAACATTTTTGCGAAGTTTCAACACACTAGGACACATCTAAGTCTAATCACGTCACATTAAAAAGATTCGGCCCTAGTGTTTTTTAACTGCATGAAAACTTTTTGAAGTGATTTTTTCTACATTTATATTCAAAACAAAACATGATCTACAATTTTAAAGATAAAACATTGACATTTTTACTGCACGTTCTAAATGCAATGGATAACATACTAGCGCACGAGAATAACGGAAACTTTTTAAAATAATAATAATAGTAAATTAATGTTGCGATCATGAAAATTTTGAATTTTAGTTTACTAGTGACATTTTTTTTTCTCTTCCATTTCTATCTATCTATAATGGCGTAGCCCATTATTGAACCACAGCCTCTCCTTTGTAAGGAGTTACTAGACCAAGTTAATTTTTAGTTACCTTATATGCTCATAGATGTCATAGATGGCATGCGGTCAACACACCGACCCAATGAGACATCTAATAGGCAACTAAGATATTACTAGAACGTTGATGTCGGTAAATGTTTGCTTAGAGGCATTTTTATTCAGGCTTAAGGATCTTATACGAGCCTAAAAATCTTGCTCCTTGAATTTTTCCGTCCTAATAAACCACCGACCCCGGCAGGGTTTGAAACCGCGACCCTTGGAACCAGAGGCAAGTAGCATAACCACTAGTCAACCGCGAAAATTTCGAATTTTAGAATAGATTTATTTCGTGGAGTTACGACCATGTGGCCTTCTCTTCCACTCACCAGGACAAACATATGTTACATATAAATACAAAAAATTACAATAATAGTCATACTAAACAGTTAATTATCTATCAAACTGAATAATAATGAAAATAATGTCTAACAATACAATAAAATTAAATACAATTGAATTTAAACTAATGGTTTTTAGTTTAGTAATGAATATTAGTTTACCAGTGACTTTTTTCACCTCCATTTATATCAAGTTAATGTTTGTTCTAATATAAAAATCAACAATTTTTCTTAAAAATGTGGAAAGTATTTTATTTTGAATTAACACTTTTTTTTCGAAAATGAAAATTCTTACTTACTCACTGGCACTATCGAACCCGTAGCTTCACGGCCGCGCGGACATAAGCTCTCCATACATCCCTATCCTGAGCTAATGCCTTCCAATTATTCCCTGTATAATCTACTTCCCTCAAACCATAGTTAATGTTGTTCTCCCACCTCTTTCTTGGTCTACCAACTGGGCGTTTTCCCTCTGGCTTTCCTAGAAGCTTCCATGTACGTCTTTCATTCCCCGTACGCGCAACATGTCCTGCCCAACGCAGTCTACGAGACTTAATTTCAGTAACTCAAAACTATCACACTCGAGAAAACAAGATGTCTTCACAATGTTATGCAGTGTGCAGTAAAAATGTAGATTTAGATTTAAAACCGTGGGAAATATAAATATTTCACCCATCACCACTTCGTGAAGAGGGACTAAAAGTAACTCGCAATAAAAGAAAATATCTTTGATTCTTATTACCTGATATTATTACAATTTTTTTATTATTTAAGGATTCATTTGGCTTTAAAATTATAGATATGCGTTATTAGATATCTTAAAACATCCTGTCTGACTTTACTTACAAATAGCACTGGTCAATATGATTTTTGTCTCATGAGTACCAATAGTTGTACTTAATGCAGTTCTTTTATCGTGTTTTCAAATATGTATTCGGAATTTCTTCATCACCCACAGTTTTTTTATTTCAATTTCAATTAATGGATTTAAATAATTATTTTTTAAATAAACGTTTTTTCGTCCATTTGTCCATTCTAAAATAAAACCAAATGAGCTAACTCAGGAGATTTCAGCTATGAAAAAGAGATATCAAGACAAATGGAATCCTAATATGCTGGCCGATTATTGTTGGATCATCAAGAGGGATGCTCCACAGGCGAAATATAGCAGAAAATCGTCATTTATTACTTTCTAGGTCAGTCCGAATGTTTTAATATTGTGTAGTTACGAATGTAGAAAATATTAAAGTGTTTTAAATTATAATAAATGCCTGTCTCTCGGAATCATTGCGTGATGGAGAAAACCCGATATCATATTTGAATTTAGGAGAAAAAATACTGTCAGAATCACATATTTTTCTTTGTGAGACAAAAAAAAAGTTTATTTTTTGTTGCTCAGTGTAATTTCTCAAAATATATCCTATTATAGAACACTTACTGCAGAATTATGAAATTTTAAGTATGTCATACACATTTTTTACTACATGATGAAGTCTGTATGGAAGATTCCGTAAAATGGCCTCCAAAAATACGTTTTTTTACTTATTTATAAACAGGTTTACAATGTAATAACTAATAAAACATCTTCCTGTGCCCAAAGCTTTATAAATGTTTATCTTCTTTCTCCATTCTTCTCTATCTTCCCATTCAAATCCTTCCAGACCTATCTCCCTCATACCTCTTCTCATATCATCTATGCAAGTAAATTTAGGTCGACATTTCCTTTTCCAGGTGGAATCCATACCAAAGCTTGTCTGGGTAATCTTTTCTCTGGCATCCTACGTATATACCATTCTAGTTGTCTGTATCTCACAAAATCTAATATTGAATTTTGGACTTTCATTTGTTGTCTGATGATTGTATTTCTGATTTTTTCCTATTTAAAATGTCTAGTTGAGCGTCTAAAACAATCCATTTCAGTAGACATACATTTTAATCTCAAATTTTTATTCAACTGCCAAGTTTCTGCACCGTATGTTAGCGTGCTTCGAACCATAGATTTATAAATTTGTAATTTGGTGTCTATTCTTATCCCACAAAACTCCGTTTAGCATTGACATTACCGATCTGCCTTTTTGAATTCTATACTTTATAAATAGTTAATATGGGGCGTAGAGATGGCAGCTCCATCTGAGTGGATTAGAAATCCCTCATAACGAAAATAGAAATTCTTCCAAGTCTCTAAAAATACAGAAATATCAGAACTTAAAGTTGAACCCATTGTTGAAAAAAATATATAAACAAATAGAGACTATACATTGAATGACTCATCACAAACTGCCCAATTTAGCATTAAAATATAACCCAGTTGGGAAACGAAAACGACCAGCTGGAAGAATTCAAGATGAATAACCAGACCGAAATATCCTATTTAGGGTCGGTTTCACCAACAGAGGTAACTGTATTACGCCAGTTTAAGCTATGCATCATACACGGCGAAAACTGGCGTAATACATTTACCTCTGTTGGTGAAATTGACAATTAGGGATTTATCATCGACTGCTTGATGATGATAATCATCATATGAAAAAAAAAATCGAAGTTAAAAATTCAATCATATTCTGTATTCAAAATATTAGAGTTCAACAATAAAACTGCAGGGGCACTTTTTTTAGTTAAAATTTCACTTTCGTATTTATTTTACAGAAGGTAAGAAATATATATATATAGAGCTATGGTCAAAATTCAATTATTTTAAATTAATTCAGACTGAATAGTTCAATATATCAAATTACATAAATTAAATTAATTTTGAACATAAAACATCAGTAGTGCTAGATTCTTAGAATGAGATGTACACTTTTTTTTATTACGAATTACTTTTTACCCTGTTAACACTGGACTTCCCTTACACTATGAAAAAAATCGACTGCAAACTATTTTGTTGATATGCTATTATCAACCAATCCAATTTACGGACCAATCCAATTTACAGTCGGTGTAATTTTGACACAATTACAATCGACTATAAACGAAATATTGTCGAAATTAAATTGTTTCATGTAGGAAAAATCTAGTATAGGAATATATATTTTTGCACGATTTTCTGTGTTAACATACACTACTTAATAAGGCAGTGAGTGTTTACATTATACGAAACAAATCACTGCATTTTAAATGAACTGAATTATATTTGACACAACATAAAACAATAAATTCGTTCTTGCCGCCATTTTACCACTGATTCGTGTCACGACCTGCTGTAGTCTCAACTAAATTATTTTCGGAATTTACCGTATAAACATTGGACAGACTGTTAACGTCAGTCAGTTGTTTATAATGAAAGCAAACATTTCCAACAAATATGTTATTATTTTACTATTTTTTTAAACACCATCGTGCAAAAAACAATGTACAACGCGCGTTTGTGAAGTGTTTTACAGAAGCGAGGAAATTATTAAAAACCGAGCAATAGCCAGGTTTTTAATAATTTCCTCGCTTCTGTGAAAACCATTTCCCAACCTTACATTGTAATATAGTATTAAAATATATCTAATTACTCACAATACAGTATGTATTGATCGATATACAACTACTAAAAGTAGACTATTATGAATGTATAGAGTTTATGGTATTTCTGGTGTAATTTACCTGTCAGTTTCTTCTTTGGTATATCATCGCCGAATTTCTTGATAGCTGCATTGCTAGCAGTTCCATCTGTAGAAATTCCAAACAGAAAAGTAATGCAGGGAAATTCAAGCAAAACAAGCAGAAACAGCAATAAAAGTTAAAATGCAAAACACAATGCAACAAGTAGGCCTATATACACAGCGATTCGAAATGTATTTGTGAAATACTAGGTGATGAAAGATAACCTTATTTGGAATAAAAAATGTAAGCACGCAAAGTCACTATTTGGAATCGTTTCCGAAATAACTGTCATTAAAATATTCTAACATACGATCTACATTATAGTTTAGGTATCAACTTTTTAAGTTTTAAATTGGCAAAACACTAATTTAATGAGTCAGTTATTTAAATGTGACGGACCGCACTGAAAATGAAATCGTGTATAACTTATTAGTTTTACTACTTAATTCTGCACACATTTAAGTAATTTCTACTCGTTCGTTTTCTTGTGTTTTATTAAAAACGTTAAAAAATTAAACCATTTGTAGGATACATTGCCAATTTAAAGGCTAATAACTTAAATAATTGAATAACTAACTAACTCTCTGGCACTATCGAACCCATAGGTCTATGGCCGCGCGGACATAAGCTCTCCATACATCCCTATCTTCACCTAATGTTTTCCAATTATCCCCTGCATAATCTACTTCCTTTAAATCATAGTTAATGTTATTCTCCCACCTCATTATTGGTCTACCAACTGGGCGTTTTCTCTCTGGTTTTCATACAATAAGCTTCCATGCACGTCTTTCATTCTCCATTCGTGCCACAAGCCCTGCCCATCGCAGTCTACGAGACTTAACTGTTCTTATTATATCTGGCTTCCTATAAAGACCATTTAGTTCATTGTTATGCAGTTTTCTCCATTCACCTGTCCATCTCTCTTTGGTCCAAAATGTTTCCTAGGAACTTTATTCTAAAAAACTCGTAATATCATTTCCTCCCTTAAAGTAAGAATCCATGTTTCGCATCCATATAATATAACTGGTAGGATTAAAACGTAGTAAATAAATATTGTATTTATCTCCAATTTTAGTCAAAATATCTGGAGTGTTGTGGCATTTCTACACGTTACGACAATGGAATGAGTAAACAAGCATGTCCATTTAAGTAATATAATGTACGGTGAAAAACTATAAAATAGTTACCTTGTAGGTCCGTCTCCTCAACTTAAGTTATTTTAAAACTCTGTACGCGTTTCGGGTCTAGAGCCATCATCAGCAGCATGCATTAGTATTCAACAAGAACGGACCTGATGCATGCTGCTGATGATGGCACTAGTCCCGAAAGGCCTACAGAGTTTTAAAAGAACTTAAGTAACTTATAATAAAATGAATGGGGTAATACGAAGACATTTTGGTAAACAGATGAGGACAGAGACAAAACTAAGATTACATAACGTCACATCAAAAGCTGCTCTAAAATACGGAAGTGAAATTTGGATTTTAAATAAAAGAAACTCTCATAAACTTCAAGTAAGCCAAATGCGCTTCTTACGATCATTGTTAGGAGTTAATAGACTGGATCACCAAAGGAACACTACTATCAGAGGAAAACTTGGAGTAGCAAGTTTAAATGAAGATATCCAAAGATACCAACAAGAATGGAAAAATCATCTGAGAAGAATGGCAAGAAATAGACTTCCAAAATTGGCATTCCAATATACCCCAACTGGACATAGGGACCAAGGAAGACCAAAACATCGGTGAAAAGATCAAGACCATGTTCGCTAGGTTTACCGTACAGGCCACATGGCCTAAAACGAATTTGTTCATGATGATGATGATGAAGTTGAGGAGACGGACCTACAAGGTAACTATTTTATCCTTTTTAACCGTACATTATATTACTGTGAACTAACACCTCAACGGAAACTTACCATGAATTTTACTAGTATCGATGTCAATTTAAGGTCGGTTTTACCAACATAGGTAACTGTATTACTCCAGTTTCCCTGTGTATAATACATAGCATAAGCTGGTGTAACACAGTTACCTCTGTTGGTGAAACCGACCCTTAATGTTAAAAAATCTACATGAAAACAAGTTAGTCGCTAAAACTTAAGAATTTACCTCTCCGAAATAGTAAATAAACTCTTACTCTATTGTTATTTGACAATAGTGCTGGAAAGTATTCAACACGACGAATTTGTTTTTCTCAAATGCCCCAGGTTTGTCTTTCGAAATTCCTGGTTTCTCTCCTGGCATGGCGTACTTGTAACCCACTTCTGAGGTTGGGGCGCCTGGAAGGCGGGGTTAAGTTGCCCCGATGATATGATGGGTGATAATGATGCGCCAGGAGAGTCCCTAATCCTAAGCTTAACCTAAGATGAATAAGATGATGAATAAGATGATGATTGCGATGGCCATATGATTTCGGGGACCGTTTGGGCCTTGAAGTTTTCCTGACATTTGTCTTACAGGTGAGGAAAAACCCCGATAAAAACCTCACCCAGAAAAACTGTCCCGACCGGGGATCGAACCCGGGCACGCTGCGTGACAAGGCAGCACACTACCCCGAGACCACAGAGGTGGACCACGACGAATTTCGTAATAACCATAATGAACAGTTTCTTCTATTTACAAAACAGGCTACTACAAAGGTAAGGCTCCGAAATATAATAAAATTTGACATTCTACTGCAAGGAACTCGTATTTTCAACTGAAAAAAAAAATGCGTGGTGAAATTGTAATGTTCTTATGTTATTACATTAATACTTAATACAGGCTCCACTTTACAGCAGTTCGCCCTTGATTCCTGCTTTCCAGAGATTCCTATCTTCATATTGTCCCTCTTCATCATAGCAACATATATCTCCTCACACCATGTTCTTCTACTTCTCCCCATCTTCCTTCTGCCTGGTACCATCCAATCTAACACCTGTTTAGGCCACTGGTCTTCCGACATCCGTTGTACATGTCCATACCACTGTAAAGCTCTCTTTGTTATCCTATCGATAACAATCTCTTGTGCATCCATTTCTTGTCTAATATGCGTATTTATAATATGTTGTAACCTGTATATTCTCATACTTCTCCGTAATGCATCCATTTCTGCTCCCAAGACACTTTTCATCATCCTTTCATTTATTGTCCAGCTTTCTGATCCATATGTAAGTATACTTTCTATTATTGTCTGTATAATCTCTCTTTTTTTCTGGTCAGATTCCTATTCCATAAAGGACTATTCTGGGATCTAATCGCCTTCCTTGCACAATTTAATCACAACTGCATTTGTAATTAGGTAATATAAATTGTATCTTAACAAGAACGCGTTTCAAATTATACGTCAAAATATCGTACTACTAAAACGATGCATTTTTAAAATTTATTTATCTTTTCTTTCCCAATAACTATGGCTGTTATTACCTAGCGTTTCACAAACACGTTTTGAATATTACTCTATATATAGAGCATTACAAAAAAGTTTCAATATTTACAGAGCAGGTAGTATGCAATAAAACAAGCACAAATGTTGCTATAAACTTTGTTCCTGAACTTAATATCTTGTGATTTATGGTTTGCTGTTTAACATCACTATCAATTGTCACAATGTCTTTCATATGCTCTTCACAACGTGTTCTGTTGCAACTCTACATCTGACGAAATCGCGCATTCTTTGGTACACCCCTGGGTATTGGCAAAGTGCGTGACAGGCATTGAGCGCGTGTTCTCAGTGTGTATGGACATCATTTATGGCGATTGCATTCATCATGGACTTTAAATGTCTCCAAAATAAAAAAAATAAAAAATCGAATGGGTTAAGGTAATGAGAAAGGGCAGGCTAAGGTTTATTTATTTATGTATTTACTTGTAAATTGCTGGGGGCAGAAAATATACCGCCCTTATAAAATAAGACCAAAACTGAGAAGATATTACGTTTTGGAATCAAATATTGGAATCTATTTTCAGAACATTCTGTACACACACACGCAAGACATGTAGGAAATGTTATATTAAACATGTAATACATTGAAGAATCATATATTCTCATGGAATGAACGAGTATTTTCAAGACAAGGAATGATATGACAGTCTATTCCTATACAAACACACGAGAAGCAAGGGTGCTCCTTTGCGGGAGTTAATTAACCAAGTTAATTTAACCGCCGTAGCCGAGCGGTTAAGGTAGGAAGCCTTGGCGCAGAGCTATGGGACTTGCGCTGGTTCGAGTCTCCATGGGGGAAGAAATTTTCTCATGGTATTTCGGCCAGTATGGGACCGGTGCCCACCCCGCATCGTGAGGCAATTGGGTAGCTACAATAAGTAGCGGCTCCAGGTTGAGGAACCAGCTATAACGGCTGGGGGACTCGACATGCTAACCACATGTCACCCCTACACTGGCTGTTGATCATCTACCTCTGTGATTGACACATGTGGATGTGAAGGGCCAGCAGCCGGCTGGTAAAAGGGCAACCGCTGAAAAGTGGAAAGACCCTCAATCGGAATTTAATTACGCTGCAGATGTGAGCGAGTGACAAATGTTTAGCTCACTGTCTCAACAAAAAAATGAGTTTTTTTATAAACCTGAAAATCTTCAGACTCGGGATTCACAACTTAAATTCCCTCCTGGAGGATGAGCCCCTTGCATTTTTTCATCTTAAAAAAATCCATCAACTCCTGGGGGTTGAACCCATTGATCCTAGAGAGATGCGGGGACTGAACCTCTGTATCACCCAGGCAGATATGGGATAATGTATAGACTAACTGGCTCTATCGAACCCGTAGGTTCATGGCCACGTGGACATAAACCCTCCATACATTCCTATCCTAAGCTAATGTTTTCAAATCATCTCCTGTATAATCTAAGTAAAGTAAAGTGATCCCACAACAGGGCTCAGGAGGCCCTTGGGGTAGTAGGAGGTTAAGGCTCCCACTTTTTCTAGACAATCGGAACTTTATGTCAGCCGTGCGTGATGGCCGTCTTTACCCCCACTTCCCTCAAATCATGGATAATGTTATTCTTCCACCTCATTCTTGGTATACCAACTGGGCGTTTTCCTTCTGGTTTTTCTACAAGAAGCTTCCATGCACCTCTTTCATCCCCCGTACATGCCACATATTAATGTATAGAGAGGAACTATTTTATAACCAGACAAAAATTACGAGAAATTTCCTATCCTAGACTCTGGTATAGACTATTATAATTCAAAATCGATGCTTCCTTCGGAAGGAATTGTTTATTATATTATATTCTTCTTCTTTTTCTTCTTCACTTCACGGGCTAGGCAAATTGCCTGTTACGCCTCACGGTTGTTATTTTTGTATAAAATACAGATTTCCTTTAGATAGCATTTTGTTTGTTACCAAGAGAGATAAACAGACAGGAGAATGGAGAAAACTACATAACAGTGAGCTCCATGATCATTATGAGAAATCATATGTCTTGTAAGGCAGGACATGTGGTACTAATAGAAAATGAAATGGAACCATGGAAACTTCTTGCAAAAAAACTAGAGGAAAGCGCCCAATAGGAAGGCCAAAAATGATGTAGGAGAATAACACTGGCCAAGACTAGAGGGAAAATAATTATACAGGGAGTGGTTAGAAAATATTAGCTCAGGATAAGGATGTATGGAGGGCGTATTTCCGCTTGACCATTACCTTTTTCCTTCGATAATGCCAGTGAGTTAGTTATATAGAAAATACTAAACTAATCGTGCAGCTACAATTTATTATTGAGGGATAATATTGCTTAATTACGTGTAACTTGTGAAGAATCTTGTGAATGAAGAAAATGAAGCAGTGAATTGGACGTGTTCCTGGAAGCTAGCGGAACTTAAGGTGAAGAGTCAACTTGCCATTTCAGTTAAATAACTCTATAGCATTGACCTTTCGAGGAAAAAGTGACGGGCAGGATTCCAGGAGCTTTAACATAAAATGGCAGGTAACTGGACTTTCCAATTGAATTAATAACGTAAGTTTCTTTTCACGACTATTTAACTCATGCCCCAAATGGGAGTCAATGACCAATCACATTTCAATGATTTTTTATTTACAACCAATCAGAGTCGTGTTTCACGAAATATTTATCAGTGTTATAATTTACCATATTAAAGAAGGCTCCTCCTTTTTAATATTCTGAACAGGTCTGACCATTATTTTGCAGTGACTGAGCCTACGAGAAATACGGCTACCAGATTGTATATATAGTGCATGAATGTCAACACATGCCGCAAGCGGGAGTTAATATAAAAACATTTGTAGCAATTGATTATACCACCAAAAAAAAAAAAAAAAGAAACCACTGTTTGCACTTCCTAACATGTATTTTTTCCCAGGTAACAACATTCTAGAAAAATATAATTGTCATATTTATATCATACGACATCAGAAATGAATTAATATACAGTTGATGATGTTTCATTTTTTCTCCACTAGAGAGCATTCTTACAATAATACTGCCTTCCTTTGACAATAAATAATATGATCTGGTTGCAGTGATAAACAAAAGAAGCAAATGAAGCGTACCAATAGTTTCTCATTTGTTTTCAAACATCGCCATTTTTTACATTAAATATATAAATATTTTAAAATAAGTATAGTTAAATAATTATTTGTGAGTAAACAGCTTAATTTTATTCGTTAAATAGTCCTAACAAATGCAACTCTTGATTTCCAAATTCTGTAGATAAATTCACGACTCACGGAGTCGTGAATTTATCGATAATTTGGAAATAATTCGTGACATAACTTATGATTATTATATGTATTCATCTCTACTTTTTTTTTTAATTAGGTTACTATTACTAAAAAAACGAAAATTATAATCTCTTCAGTATATAAAAAAGTGCGTAAAATAAGCGAATTCCTCAAAAATACGAATCATGATCTAATTTATATTTCTTTTGTGAACTAAATCCTAGGTATCCAGTTTCGTCACGAGAAAACAAATATGGTGACCGCTAGAACGGTTTTCAAATTACGACTTACAGTAAAGACTCACTCTAAAGGGTAGCATTTTCTTGATTTTTGAAAAATACCTTTCTAGTTTTATTTGAATAACATATGCCGAATTTCGTTACGAAAAATATAAAATGAGAGACGCTAGAACGATTTTAAAATTTTCGTTTCAATAAAACCTAGTGGTTCGATTTTGATAGTTAACGAACACTACGTTCCTTTTCTTAATTTACTGATATATGCCGAGTTTGGTTCCAAAAAAATATGGCCGCTAGAACTTAAATAGTCACACACATTTATATAGTTATATATATATTGTTAATCCACAGCTGTGGCCTCGAAGTAGCGTGCTGCCTTGTCACGCAGCGGCCCGGGTTCAATTCCCGGTCGGGACAAGCTTCCTGGGTGAGGTTTTTTCGCAGTTTTTCCTCAACCTGTAAGACAAATGTCAGGTAGCTTTGAGGTCCAAACGGTCCCCAACATCATCTGGCTACCATCATCACCACCGGTGTGGAAAACAACCGGAAGCTACCACACCTATAATTCACTAGTAAAACTGCAAAACATAGCATGAAAATGCTATGATTGCAGTGAAGGACCTGCCCTAGGGCAGAACACTGTAAATAGAAAATATATATTGTTGTATAGGTCATTTTCGGTATCTACCAAAAGTAGGTTCGATGAAGATTTATATATATTTTTTAACCTTTCGCTTCTTCGAAATGCACTAATATAGAGTGAGAAACAAGATATAGGGGCCTATGTTAATAAATTTGCAGATTGCCGATGATGTGTCCTGTTAAAGACAGACAATGTATTTTGACATGGGTGCGGCATGAGTCACATGTCTATATTAGACAACACACATTGTCTTGTTGTGTTCAACACGCCCCTACTTGTTTATATTGGCCAAGGTGACTGAATACATTACACTGGTGATGATACATTTCTGACCTAGGTGAAGGATTCTTTCATGTCACCACAACTTTAATCCCTGCTTAATGCATTCTATAAATTATTTAAATTATATATATATATATAATAGAAAATAAACCTCTATCACAAGTGTTAAAAATTAATTACCTAGGTTGTGAATAAATTGTCTTCTGGATATGGAACAAAAAATGATGCAGACAGTAAATTATCAAATTTCCAAATGATATGTGGCACCATTCATAGAACACTAAAACGTAAAACAAGGAAGGATACAAGATTGAAGTTCTACAAAACAATGGCGGTACCGGTACTTTTATACGGTAGTGAGTCCTGGGTAACAAATAAGAGGAGTAGAGTAGAATACAAAGTGCAGAAATGACCTTTCTAAGAAGGGTCAAAGGATGCACAAAATTGGACCACATAAGAAATGAAGAAATAAGAAGTGAATTAGAAATATATTCAATACATTATAGAATTCAACAACACCGCGTCGGCTGGGAACAGCATGTTCAGAGAATGGAAGAAACAAGATTGCCCAAGACAGAATATCATTATAAACCAAAGGATTATGGGATGTAGGAAGACCTAAGAAGAGATGGAAGTAATCATTGTGAACTCGGAACAGGCGAATAGCCTAAACCTTGAAGCGAAGAAGAAATATATATATATATATATATATATATATATATATATATAGCCTATATAAAATATAGATCACTCTAAAATGAAATTTCTCAGAAAGACAGTAAGATACCCACTTTTAGATCGAAAAAATAATGAAAAAAATTTTTATAACAATTAGAAGTAGAATCAGTAGAAGAAAAACTCAACAGATATAAATTAAACTGGCTAGACCATGTAAATGAATGCATAAGTCAAGAATCCCAAAAATGATGCAATTTAATCCCAAAGGAAATCGTCGACCAGAAGACATCTTAAAAGACTGCTAGATGGGGTCGAAATGGGTCTACAAAGGCCTAATTCGTGACGGATGATGACTATTTTACTACATATATTACAGATGGCATTTCCCCAGAAAACTTGTTGGGTATCTGCAGTTTTTGCGATGCCGCCGCACCCTAATTGAAAAATGTTAGATGTCCACCTTGTAAGGAGAAAGAAACAGGTTTTCCACACCCTCATGAACTTCCCTTAACAGTCAGTACTCCTCATGACATTCCCTGGCCGAGCTCCAAAAACAATCGCCGCACCCAACTCTCATTATTCAGCCTCATTTTATGGAGGTGCTCCATCTTGTTTACTATTATCATTTATATACGACTCAATGCGAGGAGATACTAAAGGACAACACGCACACACTACTGAGTAACACTAAGGAATAGGGACTGGAAGTAAATATCAATAAAACTAAATATATGGTCACACATAAAAATACATTATATAATGGAAATGGACAGCTAATGACAAATGAGGGAAATTTTGAGGATGTGGCTGAATTCGAATACCTAGGAACAATAATCATAAACAGGAATGAGATGCACAAAGAAATTAAGCATAGGCTCAATTCTGGAAATGCGTGCTATTATGCATTGCAGAGACTCTTGATGTCCCAACTCCTTTCAAAAAACGTTAAACTGAAAATATATAAAACTATTATTCTACCAGTTATATTATATGGATGCGAAACATTGACTCTTACTTTAAGGGAGGAAAGGAGATTACGAGTATTTGAGAATAAAATTCTTAGGAAAAATTTTTGGACCAAAGAGAGGTGAACAGACAGGTGAATGGAGAAGACTACATAACAATGAACTACATGGTCTTTATAGGAAGCCAGATATAATAAGAACAGTTAAGACTCGTAGACTGCGATGGGCAGGACATGTGCCACGAATGGGGAATGAAAGACGTGCATGGAAGCTTCTTGTAGGAAAACCAGAGGGAAAACGTCCAGTTGGTAGACCAATAATGAGGTGGGAGAATAACATTAACTATGATTTGAGGGAAGTAGATTATACAGGGAATGATTGGAAAACATTGGCTCATGATAGGGATGTATGGAGAGTTTATGTCCGCGCAGCCATGAACCTACGGGTTCGATAGTGCCAGTGAGTTAGTTAGTCACGACTCAATGTTCCTTTTAGCCGAAGGAATGGAACTAATGATTATTTTTTACAAATCTTTAGCGATTCAATTTAGAAGATTGATAATGACATACATTTATATAACTAACTCCCATGGAATGACAGGTCAAGAAGACCAATCAGTCGGCTGCTGGCCTCATATCCACATGTGATAATCACAGAGGTGGAGGATCATCCAGCCAGTTTAGGGGTGACATGTAGTAAGCATGTCGAGAGCCCAGCCGTTTAGCTAGTTTTCACAATCAGGAGCCCCTACCTGTAGCTATCCTTCCCTATGCTTATGGGAGTGAAACTTGGGTAATGACCAAAAATTTACAAAGTAGAATAACTTACAAAGCGTAGAAATTAACTTCCTTAGAAGTACAAAAGGTTGAACAAGATTGGATCGGATAAAGATTTAATACTTATATTATTATTGTTATTGTTATTATTATTATTAAATAGTATTAAATATATATCTTCTTCTTCTTACCTTCCAAGTATTAGGCCAAGGCCTGTTACGATCCTATAGAAAATTTTCCCTCCAGCGTTTCATAGGACGGCCCAGAGATCTTCGTCCTCTTGGTATATAATTATAAACAGGTTTGGGGATCCGACTTAAACTCATTATTTCTTCTTCTTCTTTTTTGGCTTTCCCCCACTTATAGCTTTGCCGTCTTCAGTTTCCATTTATCTCTATTATTCCAATCTCCCTCTTCCAAATTCCTATCATCCATTATAGTTCTGACGTAGGTTTTCCATTTCCATCTTGGTCTGCCACGTTTATTTCTTCCAGGGGGTGACCATTTGTATATATTTTTTGGCCATCTTTCATTTTCCATTCTTTGTACATGGCCATACCATTTAAGCGTTTGATTTTCAATCCTCTTAACAACAGATGTGACATTCATTTCTCTCCAAAGGAATTAATTTCTTATTTTATCCTGTCTTGTTTTTTGGAGGCTTCTTCTAAAATAATAAAATTCAACTGTTCTAATTTTATTCTTTTGTAATTCCGTCAGAGACCAAGTTTCACTTCAATATGACAAAATAACTCATTATTTCAAGATGGTGTTTCCAATTTAGTCGGTACTGTTTAATATATTCCAAAATTGGCGTAGTCTTCAATTCTTTTAAGATATCGGTGTTCCTTTTCCGATCCCATCTGGTGTAACCCGAAGTTCTGCGCATGAATCTCATTTCACAAGCTGTTATTCTGCTTTCAAGTTGTCTTTTTAATGCCCATGCTTCACTACCATAGGTCAACATTGGTCAAGCCGAAGTATTATATAAACGTAATCTGGTGTTTTTTTTGTACAAGGGATGGTTTCATGGTTAAATAGGCCTATATATCCATTATATATTTATTAAATATTATTAATATGTATCCACTGATTGATAAAATCAAGGAATACAGGGAGAAATGGTTTAGACGTGTAGAAATAATGAATATGACAATGTTACCAAAAGTAGCATTCAACTACAAGCCAAGAGGTTCAAGGAATGGTGGAAGGCCAGTGAAAAGATGGACAGAACAACTGTGAGGCGGAACAGGCAATTTGCCTAGCCCGTGAAGAAGAAGAAGAAGAAGAAGATATATATAGTATTCCCTAAACCAGTAAAATCGGACGATAAATTGCACTTGCTGATAAATTCGCTTAGTTTATGCACTTGCAACGTGACAGACTTATGATAACGGCAAAATATGACGCAATTTTCAACTTATTAAGAATAGTTTCACCTTGATAATAATAATTAACCAGCCTGTCTATACGGAAGTTGCATATCTAATTTCGTGGCGACAAACAAATTTAGAAGTTATGAAATCTTAAAAGCATCTGCTAAGTGGATTTTCTGGTTAGTTAAAACACACTCGTTTGTGCGTAACTTAAGACAGTTCATTGCGTATCTTTATAGCAGAAAAAAAAAATGACATCTCGCCTGACAATGTAAACATGGATTCAGTATAAGGAAACATTGGCAAGCTATTAAAACTTTTAAAAAATATATATTCAATTTTCACAAAAAAAATCCAACAAAAATGTGTATCATGGCTTAATAGGGCTAACTTTCCTCTTTGTATTGAATTACCTAAATCTCTGGCTACTTTTGAAAAAAAGAGCTAATTTTGGTGCTGTGAAAGAAGATGATATTTGGAGAAGAAGAAGAAATTGTGAATTGTATGAATTATATAAGGAACCCGATTTAGTGAAGTTTATAAAAATAAATAGATTGGTCTGGGCTGGACATTTCATACGTTTGGACAATAATAAATCTGTAAAAAATGTGTATATATCACAATCATTACAAACCAAAAAAGTTGGAAGACCAAAATTAAGATGGGAGAATAATATCTTTCTTGCAGGATATTAGAATTAGTAAAATTAGAAATTGGAAGAATTTTGGAGCAAATAGAGAAGTCTTGGAAGGACATTCTGAGGAAGGCTGTCATGCCATATATGATGATGATGATTTATTTTTAATAAAATTTAAAAATATATCTTATTACGGAATTTTTGAACATGACAATTTTACTCCATACGGTACAGCCAAAATTAAGAATGATGTAATAAACGAAAAGACAAATTAAAAATTCTGAAAGTGTACTTTGGCACATAATTTTAAACATCTATTTGATAAATGTTACATTCACCAAGAGTAACTTTAGCATGTAATTACACGTTTTAAAAAATAAAAGAGTGTATTATATGGGGTCTAGAAGTAAATTTCAATGAATCATTTTCTTTATCTTGTGATGATGGAAAGAAAGATTTAGTTTTGGAAGATGGAATGGGAAGTATAAAAGGATGTGAAGAATGTAATTACATGGGGATCAAAATTAACTCAAAGTGTATCCAAGAAAAATACATAAACTATAGATTTCAAAAAGGCAATGTTAAACTGAGTTTTGTGGGATAAAAACATAAGAATAGATTCTTCTTCTTCTTCACTTCACGGGCTAGGCATAAATTGCCTGTTCCGCCTCACAGTTGTTCTTGTCCAAAGAATAGATTTGTAATTTGGAATTTTAAGAATAGATTCCAAATTACAAATTTATAAATCCATAATTAGAAACACGCTAACATACGGTGCAGAAACTTGGCAGTCGAATAAAAATTTGAGTTTAAAACTTATGTCTACTGAAATGAATTGTTTTAGACGCTCAACCAGAAATCCTAAATTTAAAAAAATCAGAAATGCAATCATCAGACAACAAATGAAAGTCCAAAATTGATTATTAGATTTTGTGTGGTACAGACAGCCGAATGGTATGGTCATATACGTAGAATGCCAGAGACAAGATTATCCAGAAAAGCTTTGGAAGGGATTCCACCTGGGAAAGGAAAGAGAGGTCGACCTAGATTTAAATGAATGGATGATGTAAGAAGTGGTATGAGGGAGCTAGGTCTGGAAGAATTGGAATGGGAAGATAGAGAAGAATGGAGAAAGAAGATAAACATTTAAAACGCTTTGGGTAGAGAAAGATGTTTTATTACATTGTAAATCTGTTTATAAATAAATTAAAAAAATAAGAAGTTCCACCTGTAATGTCTCATTAGCGTCACAATAACCAAGTCAAAAAAATAGCCCCTTGGCCCAATGGTTGAGTCAGGGACATCATGTTAGAAGAGAGGGATGAAACAAAAATGTTTTCATGGGTTGTTTCCAAGTCATATCAATACATGGTGGGAAGGAGCATTTTCTAACGGCTTGTGGTAGTAAAACTTTAGATCGCAAAAAATATTTCACCCGTGGGACGAACCTATTAAAGAACTCCAGTCTTTAAAAATATCATGCGTCATCCATGCTGAGTTACTGTTATAATAATCGAAGGTAAACATTTCACTTCCGTCCCCTTAAACGATAGCTGTCTTTCTTTCCTTCGACAATAGCACCAATTTTAGTATCAAGTTCGGCACTCACGTTCGAACAGCACAAAATAGTATATTACAATGCGTGGTTGGGAAGTAGTTTTTACAGAAGTGAGGATAATTAAAATCCTAGCGACAGCGAGGTTTTGTAATTTCCGAGTTTTTTTCAAATCATGGTCGCCATTGCTGTAAGTACGACAGAACGCACTATCGTGCAAAATAATTATTTGTTGTTCTTCTTCTTCTTCACTTCACGGGCTAGGCATAAATTGTCCGCCTCACAGTTGTTCTGTCCATCTTTTCACTGGCCTTCCTACATTCCTTGAACCTCTTGGCTTGTAGTTGAATGCTGCTCTTGGTAATTTTGTTACATTCATTCTTTCCACATGTGTAAACCATCATCATCATCTGTATTCATGGATTAGGTCTGTTGACCCGTTCCGACTTCAGCCCATCTCTTTCTAGGTCTGCCCACATCTCGGGTGCCTTTAGGTTTGTATTTTATTTGTTTTGGATATCTATCTTCATTCATTCTGTCTATGTGTTGCTTCCATTTTTGTCTATATGTATCCATTTTATCAGTTATTGCAAATATTTCAAGTTCCTGTCTTATTTCTTGCTGTGGTCGTCATAAGGTTTATCAATCCGGCTTTTCTTCTGCTGAAGTTTATGAGTAAGTTATTTTTTACTAGTAGAAGTTATCAGCCTCTAGCCAAACCCCTCTTCCTGGAGGGCAGGGAACTGGAATTTCGGAGTGTTCGTCTCCTAGAGAAGTTGCCTTCACTACGGCTTTGGGGACTTCTCTTCTCCCCACGTAACCCTGTGGACGGGGCCCTACCCAGGTACTATCCACTGGGCGAGTGGGACCTGGAGCTCACAAAAGGGCAGGGGCGCCTACTCCCTGGAGTGGACCTCTATCAAGGGTTCCACTCTGTTACCCATTTCTCTCTATATTCTCTGATTTTGTCATTCAATGGATAATATTTAACTCTGCTCTTATATCTTCATTCCTTATCCGATCCAATCGTGTGAAGCCTTTTGTTTTTCTCAGGAAGAATTATTTGTTCTTTACTGGAATTGAGTTCTGGAGCCGATTTTTTCTTCTGCTACTGTCAACATTTTGTTTGGGAGCCACTTCCCATAAATTTCGGTCTCATCAGCATTGTACACTTGTCATGACGTAAAACCATGTTGTATAATCCGCTCGAAAAATGTCTGCTGCACTTGTGTCTCCTAAAGCAGGATTTTAATATCATAATAAATATGAAAGATAAAGTTAATAAATTTATATTTTAAAATTCTTTTAATATTTATATATAACTTAAATATAGAAAAACATCTAAATAATTCATTGTTGTTCATTGTTGAATAAAAATCTTAGTAACAATTAAATAAATTGTATTACATAACAGTCTTTCTAAATAATGCTTTTAAAATTGTTTTAAGTCATTGTTGTCAGAATTATAAAGTTTTCTGTTATAACTGTAATAAGAACACCTGCTTAACTTCATATTTTTAAATGAAAGTAAACTAAACTTTTTGATTTAACAAATCAAATTTAAACCTTGTATTAATGGATTATTAACCAATAGAATTTAAACCTAACATCATGTGATGTAATAATGTTCTTTAAAATTATAAAATAATTACACTAGTCATTCTGCATACAATTTTCAACAAAGATAGAAGCAAGAAGAGTTCTCAAGATAAAATGTAATATTAAATACAAGAATAATAATTGATTTAAGAAAAGAAAATAATTTAATTTTAATTGACGGTGAAGAATAATTCCACCTACATTTATTTAATCCGCTGGGAACCTACAAAGTGAATAAATTTGTAATTATTTCCACAAGACACATTTTTTTTATGATTGTGAAGTGTTTTCCTATCCAGTGTACCAACTTCCGACCCTAAGAAGAGAATCCAGCTCTACCGAAAATTAAACCCAACCTGAACCAGTAATTCTTTTTGGGGCACAAATCCTTCAAAATGCTACTACAACATCGGGCATAAAGAGAATTAGCTGCTTCAAAACATCGCCACAACATGGGACAAGAATTACTTCTTCACTCCATATAGTTTTTCCCCTTCAAGGCTCAATTCTCGGATTCCATGATGATTCTTGAATCGCTGTAAAAGTAAAGTTATCCTAGTACAAGCTTTAGGAGGCCCTTGGGGTAGTAAAATATTAAGAGTCAGGCAATGAAATTCAGAAAAGGAGGAAGGTTGGCTAATAAGAACCCATCTTATATGCGGAGGAGAAACCCTAGAATTCGTGAATTCGTATCAAGCTACAAATATTTGGGGGTCACCTTACAAACAACTGGAACCGCTTTCTCACTTCATATACAGGATCGAGCAACAGCTGCAACGAAAGCCATGTACGATATCCCTAAACAATAATAAAGATGGCGGACGAGACGGAACGACAGCTAGAGAATGCTCTAAAAAGTGTGGAAAATATCACGGAAATAGGAGGTTACCTGAAGAAGGAAACGAAGGAAGAACTACAAAATGCGGTAAGAACCATACGTAGTTATATTAAATCAATGAAATGTAAACTAGATACTAAGATGAACGAAAATGAGAATAACCAAAACAAAGAGGTTACACATGGCAAATTGATAGAGGCACGGGAACCAGACAGCTGCCCAGCGGGACAAGTAGCGCCATCTCTTGGCCACCTACAAGAAGTAACAAATAGTGTCTGCCACAGCGCTACATCTGACGGAGAAGAAGAGAAGCACCAAGACACAACAC